>JABMCL010000737.1:385000-660000 GCA_018857735.1 Alviniconcha marisindica | reverse complement strand
TAAACTTTGCTTAAACCACATAGTATTCCTACATGGATTAAAAACATGGCTTTTGTGAAAGAAAAGGGGAGTGCCCCACTTAATGCCCCACCTGCCGCCATGGAGCGTTGGTCACGCTCGGCAAGCACGGCGGCGGATTAGTGGTGTTCAGGGATCTGAACACAGGGATCAGGAGACAGCGTGTCTCGGTGGTTGAGTGTTGCTTTACGTCCACAGAAACCGTAGGCTTATTAGGGACCGGAGCCCAGGACGGCCACCTAGTGAGCCGGTTTGGCCTAGCGGTAAGGCGTTAGGTTGATAGCGAAGGACCTCGGTTCGATACCGCTTCGGCTCTCCTTTCTCTTCAGAAAGGTTGTGGTTTGTGGACACTGTCTTGTGACTTTGTCCATCACTTCCTACTGAAACATTAAAATGGCTCTCACTCGCTGCCCATCTTAATGCAAAAGTCATTCTGGTGGTGACACTGTAGCGTGGTAATATCTCCCTCTCCCCCCCCCCCCTCCCCCCCCCCCCCCCCCCCCCCCCCCCCCACCACCACCCCCCTTCTTCCCGTCCCTAATAAGCCGTACGGTTTCTGGGGACGTTAAGCACCATGTTTACTTACTTGACGGCCACCTCGACTTTCACGCAGCTCGTGGGCTCTGTCACTGGAGGCACTGGAGGCAGAGATACGACAGCAAGGGCGAGCCGTGTCACGATAAGCCTGTAAACGGAGTGATGCAATGGGCGGGTGGTTGGCGGACAGGCGCTCCACCCTTCCGGTCAGCGCCTAACCGTAGCTTTCTGTAGCTAATGTTGGTGGGGACGGCTGAGATTGTTTTGAATTCAAGTGTATTCTACAGTTAGATCATACCTACCTCTCTTCGCTGCCCTGTCAGCCTTCTCGTTGCCGGAGAGACTGACGTGTGCTGGCACCCACTGGAAGCGTGCCTCCGTACCGCGGGTGATCAGCTGGTGTGTCGTGGTCACGATTTCTCGCAGCAGATCGGCCTGCAGTGCGTTGGCAGAGTCGGACCCGATGGAGGAAAGCGCGGCGTTGGGGTCACTACAGATGACTGTAGCTGACGGTGGAGTATGAATCCCGTTCATATGTTGTAGGGCCATTAGAATGGCCACCAGTTCGGCCGTGTAGATCGACACTGCTGGTAGAGAGAACGAGTGGGTCATGTTGTTGAACTCGGGAACAACAAATACGGCACCTACAGCGCCCGTCATCCAACACTGACCCATCGGTGTAGATCTTGAGAAAATGCTTGTAGCTCTTTTCCAGGAACTCGTTAGCTAAGTACTGCACCTCAAGCGGGTTATCCTCCTTTCTCAGATTCCCCATGCCCACTTGAACGCCGTTCGCCCTCTCTAACAACCAGGGAGGGTAGGGGTGAATGGGCCTCTCCGCCACCCGGGCCCCATCCACCAGGTCGCGGATCAAATCGCAGATGGAGGAGCTGAACCGGACTTGGGCTGGGCCTCAAAAGGGCTCTTCGATTTCTTGCACAGTTGAGTTCGTCCCTGTCTGACAGCGGAACTTGTACTTGGCTGCACTAAGCTGGGCGTGCTGCCCCAGCGGCAGTACACCCGCTTCTCTGTGGGGCGCAGACCGCGGTAGCCCGAGGGTTGTCCGCAGTCCGTGTACCACAATGTTGGTGAGACGGGCCAGGCCCTAGTCGGTGATGTGCGGCATGGCCTCAAGACCGTAGGTCAGTCGCAAGCGCACCAGGCTCCACACCAGACTGACGAGGATCTTGGGGGAGTTGGCCCAGGTCTGTGTGCTGAGGACCTTGATGACACTGAGGGCGCGAGAAGCGCTCTTCGAGTTGTCTACTTGTAGATGGGTAGACTGGTGACTGAAAACCATACCAAGGTATTTGACTTTCCTAGATGCAAAGATACAATCATCGTTGATCTTGACATGTAGCTGCTTATTGAAGAGATTGTTTGTGTGGAAGGGGATGAATACAGTTTTGGGGATGGACTAGGTAAACCCGTTCTCCCTCATAAACCGTACCACCCCATCCACCGCTGCCTGAAACAAGTTCATGAATTTCTTGACTATGCAACTCTCCAGGTACAAACGTCGGATGTGTGTGTCTAACCATATAGCCAAGTCAACGGCATACATGGTTATGACCACCTTCCCCGTCACTGCCGCGTGTACCATGATGTTGAAGAGTAGTGGCGCAATGACAGAACCCTGTGGGACACCCATGTTCACCGTTTCCACAGCGGACATGGTCCCTTTGCACCGGACCTGCATCGACCGCCCGGATAGAAATGTCTTAATGTAGTCGTACATCTTAGAAGAAATACCTGTTTTCTGGATTTTCTGCAGCAGCTTGGCGTGCCAGACCTGGTCGTAAGCTCGAGAAATACCGAAAAAGCAAGACAGAAGGACCTTCCTCCTCCCTATCGCCCTCCCGATGTGTTCTCCTAGCTTTACCAGATGGTCCATGACACCCCGCCCCCGTTGGAAGGCGGCCTGGCATGCAGGAAAGACTTTCTGGGACTCGCAGTAGTACTCTAGTCGGTGCTTGACAACCCTCTCGTACACCTTCCCCCGATGGGAAGTGAGGGAGATGGGCCGGTAACTGCCTAGCTCCTTCCTGGGTTTGCCGTGCTTGTAGATGGAAACGACTACGGTGTGTTTCCACCCCGCGGGGAACGCGCCCCCATCCCAGCACCTCTGGAAGAAGTCCAGCAGAACCTTCAAAAAAGACTCGGGTACCTCCCTCAACATGTGCTACGACGCGGTGTCCACGCCGGTGGGCACCTTAACTTTTTGATGATGATGATGATGATGATGATGATGATGATGATGAAGTGATGCTTAATGTCCTCAGATGTCAGTTGACATATTAGGGACAAGTTGTGACCAATGCCGAAGCACGGTTCAATAATTCTTTACGTCCACGGAAACCAGAAGGCTCGTTAGGACGGACAGCTCAGGACGGCCACCTCGATTCTCACACAGCTCCTGAACTATGAACTTTTTGATAGCCGACAGGGCTCGTTTGAGTTCAGCGTGGGTCGTCCGGCTCTGGGTCAGTAGTCGGCCTTCATTTCACGTCGGCGTTGGCGCATGTCCGCAGTGAGATGTCGCAGTCGCGAAGGCTTCCTCAAACGCGTCCGCCTTGGCCTGGTCCGTGCTGTAGACGCTGCTACCCTGCCGTAGGTCGTACTCGGCGGCAACGACTTGCTCTTTCATCTTCCTGATCTTTTTCCACACTGCACCCAGGTCCCGTTTGTTGGTCGACACGGACTATAATCTGCAAAAGACATCGCTGCTTCCTGTGGTCAGGGGCGCGGCGACGCTGACCCGGTCACGCGACCAGCAGCCGTCCACCGATATACGGATCCGACGGAACGTGCCCCAAAACGCGTCAGCGCGCAGCTGGCAGTCCAGCAGTGTAACCGAGCGTATTGTGTGCGTTCCGGGCCATGACCTTTTAACCTTTCTTTCTGTCGTTCTTTCTCTTTTTTGATTGGGCGGAAGTTTTATGGCCCTCACATCCGAAGTGTTAAAACTTCCGCGCTGGGCCTGCCGCGTCCTCTTGTCCATAATATGTCCGAGTCAACCCGACATCCTAGGTCACTAAGCCCAACATCATTACCGCCGCGTCCTCTTGTCGCCGGGGTAGCTGCCAGGGCACCCTGTGTTTGACCACTGTGGAGAGCCTCAGTGTAAGTAGTTATTTTCTATAACTTGTTAGTCTGTTGTTTCTTAGTGATGTACATGATGTACGTTACCATGTTCACAACGTGCCTTGATTTTGGTTCAAACGGCGCTTGGGAAATTTCGGCGTGATTGCCGCCTGGTTGCTGCCGCCATGGTGTCGGTGTACATTGTGACTGCAAACTTTATGCCGCAAAGTGACCAGTGCTTCCAACATGCATGCAGCTAATCCTGGTTAGCCGATATGTAGCTAGTATAATTATGTTGCCATTGTTGGATGTTTAGTTTGAGTGATGCTTTGCCGATGTAAAGTTATCCCTCTGTTCAGATTGCAAACTTTATGCCGCAAAGTGACCAGTGCTTCCAACATGCATGCAGCTAATCCTGGTTAGCCGATATGTAACTAGTATAATTATGTTGCCATTGTTGGATGTTCAGTTTGAGTGATGCTTTGCCGATGTAAAGTTATCCCTCTGTTCAGATTGCAAACTGTGTGTTGCCGTGCAGATCTTATTTGTTTCCTACCGATCTATTTCTCAACATCAAATCGGTGGTATATCATGGCTGATACTTTGAAGATGTTGACTTCATAGTAGATGTCAAATGTTCATTTTAATAGTTGAATATGGTTTAGTGCATAGGCCGGGTGATTATAAACTGTGATACACGTTCTCTTTTGATCCGGCTTTTGGATGGCCGAGTCATGGGCGCACAGACTTTCACTCTGCTTTGCTTGTAAGCCCTTTCCGGGTCTCTGTGTGTACCCGAACTGGCCGGAGATGCGCGTCAGTAGTGGCAACTAGGTCATGTGCAACGTCTTTGTTTCTGTTCACTAACTGAGCAGAAAGCTGCAGCCAGATTAGATCCTTGATGCGCTGCCCACGTCAGTAAGACCCTTGACCTTGTTCATTAATATATATATATATATTTATATATAAAATTATGTTCTGCTAGTCAGTAACAGTGACGTGCCGCGGTAGCCTGTTTGTACACGCGTTGAGTACAGTGGCTGGAGCCGGTCATTTCATGACTTACACTTCCTCCCGCTTGCGGCCTGGTCCCAAGTACTACCCGTGTCACTGTCAGTCTTGTGTGTGCTGAAGTGGAACTGCTGTAACGATCACTTTGATCTCACTCTCCCTGTTTAGTTAAGAATAATATTGGTAATCTGTATTTTTTTCATTGTGCTACGTTATTGGATACTATTATATTCTGGTTATGTAGTCAGTTTGACATCATCAGTTAATTGATACTGGCTGTCTTTTATATGTGACACAGCGAGCCTTCATCATTTAATTCAGTGATACTGTTTGTGTCTTTGATACTTACCGCAACACTGTGAGATACTGGTTTTGAGTGCAAGTCATGCACACATTTTGTGCGCTTGATTATTAATCATTTTGTTACCATCGTGTATTATTCTGAGTAGCCTTCAGGTAAACTACATCATGGTTATTCTTGCATTTATTAGTTAATTGCTGCTTTTTAATCTTTACTCTAGATTTCACATTCTAAATATTTTGTTTGCTTGTGTTTTCCAAAACAGAGTTTCCTGGTTGGTGTAAATAAAAGTTATGTTAAAGCAACCTCTGACTTATGACTCTTCATTTACGCTTCCAATCGGCTTCACTCACTCTCAACCCCGCTTCCCTACAAAGTTTGACGGCGCTGGCGAGCGGGATTGGACTGAAGTAGAAGAGTCACACACCAACCGGGAGACAGTGTAGAGGAGCTTTCTGGAGGCACAGGTGGCTGATTTGCAACAACTACAGCATCAGGATCCTGTCCTTGTCCGCAGCCAAATCCTCCGACATCAAGGAACGGTCTACGCAGGCGTTGTTGCAGCTGTACCCTCGACTGTTCCTGAACAGTGGGGTCTTCCATCGTAGGCAGGCTGACCAACGTCGCGGTACTCTTGAGCAGCTGGTTCTGCCCAGCTCACATCGGCCAGATGTCCTGGCGTCGTTTCATGATGATATGAGCGCACCATGGAGTTACTGAGATCTTGTGTCTACTGGCCCGCCATGTACAGAGAGGTCAGGGACTACATCAGCAGCTGCGAGCGATGTACTACGGTGCCATGCTTTAGGAAAAAAGAAGGGGATATGATGCTTAGTATGGCCGTTCGGTAACGCCTTGTGTTTGTGTGTTAAAGGGTTGCCTTAACAGTCCTTAACATGTGCAAATTTAGCGGCACTTTTGAAGTGCTGGTCTGATTGACGATGTCTACAAGGACTCGATAGGCATACATGTGGCGTGTACTCGTATCGAGCTGCTCGAGGCGAAACACCAACGAGGCCACAGTATGCGACAGGCGAACTGTTATGCTTCATGACGGCAGCGTCGTTTTGTACATCTGAGGCGTCCCAAGTTTATCGTCATGTCACTCATTTACAGAACTCCGTTTTCTAATTTCGATATAAAATCAATGAAACTGAGACATTAGAAAACAAATTTCCGGTTTGATTTTTATATCAGTATTATTCTGCTGTCTTATATTTGTTGGACAAATAAAGAGGCTGCTCTTTCCAAAACGTGGGCCACGTTTTGGAAAGAGCAGCTTCTTTAGAAGAACCGTGCTGAGCCGTCCACAATCAGGCCTAAACTGAATTTTTTTTGGTGCCTGTTGCGCCTGACTCTATAATTGTTATCCTAACAAAAACAAGACGATTATATCGGCAACAGAGACAGGAAGGATTCCAGCAGATGCCATTTCCCCAGGACGAATTATTATTACCCCTCCGCCCCCTTAATCTCAGCGACCAAAAAGGATCAGCAACACGACAACGGCCACCCCCTCACAATGCGCAGTACTCAGTCGTACTCGTGGTACAGTCATAGCAGTGATGCAATACTGAGCGAGGTGCTCTGATTACAACAGCATGATTAGTGAATGGCTTCGCCAGTCGGCTCGGATTTATAGCCGATGTCAGCGTGACTGCGCAAGCTCTCAACTCCGTCTTCCCAGTGGTCTGACCCTACTACAGCTCACACTGCAAACATCGACTTCCGGCATACCCGTCTTACGTCTGCGAAAGTGGGAGAGCATGCCAGTTGTCGCCGCTTGAGGCCTGAGTGCGCGCACCTGACTATCTCACATCAGACTTCCGGCCTAACTTTCTTCCCATAACGTGTTGGTAGTTCTTAAAAAAATAAAATTAAAAATTCAGCTTTTGGGGAGACAGAAACATTCAGGATAGTTTTTCTTGTGTGTGTGTGTTGTTGTTGTTTTTGTTGTTGTTTTCTTTTTCTGTCATACGCACTGTATACAGCGTCGTAATCTAACCCACGAAACGCCGTAAGGACAGCTGGCTCTGGGGAGAGGGGAGGGATGGTAGACGGAGAGAGAAAAGCCCGGGGGGGGGGGGGGGGGGGGACAAACAAACAAAACTGAAATCGGTTTGGTCGTTAGGTCTCCCTCGCCACCACCAGCCGGGAATGCGCTATCTTAAGGAAAGGATCTGTGAATTTCGTTTAATCAAGACAGTCTTGTCATTTGTGACCACATGAGTTCCATCTGTGACTCAGCTTATATAGAACTCCGTAGGGGCGGCTCTTGTCGTTCTTTCCTTACCGTAAAGGCAGCATCTGAACTGGCTCGCTCACACATACTCTCTAGGATTGACTACTGCAACTCCCTCCTGGACAGCATTACCTCCTAACAGATAGCCCAACTGCAGAAAATACAGAACCATGCTGCCCGACTGTTTTTTCATGAAAAGCGTAATGACCACGTCACACATCTCCTGAAAAACTCCGCTGCCTTCCCAGAGCAGAACGCATTTTCTTTAACTAACTGGCAGTTCTTCAGTTTATTCCGGTACTTCGATGACGCTCCGCCACCTTACCTCTCCTGTTGCCTGACCTCGCATGCCTGCTTACCCTCCAGATCTCTTCGATCTTCCTCTCAGAAACTTCGGACTGTTCCACGTGTCAACCCGAACTGAAAGTGCTGGTTCACCATCCTTTCAGTGCCAGGCTCCAGTTGTTTGGAATTTGCTGCCACTGAATATACATCTCTCCTCGTCATTCAGTCTGTCATCTTTTAAAGCTCAACTTAAAACAGCTCTTCTGCACGGCCTTTTCGTAATATCGACCTACCTGTTTCAGTGCCAGCCTTTGAGGAAAGCTAATGTTATGTTGTGGACAAAAAAGGAATACCATAGCTGAATGTTTTGTTGCTTTTTTTTAATGTTTGCATTTTGGATGTATACATAGTACTCAGTGTTCGTTGTCTCGATTCTTATGATTGTTTCATTCTATAGTTTGTATTGTCTTACTTTACAGCGCCGTAAGCTTGTAATTTTTCATGGGGTGTAGCGCTATAAAAGTTATTATTAATTATTATTATACTGGCCCCACTGTTCAAGTTACTGTAGGCCATATATAAAAAGGAATGCGCTATCTTGGTATACGATGTATTTGGACAAACTCCAACTGTCCAAGCATTACGACATCCTTTCTCATGCCCGCGGAAGCAAGGCGTAGAGTCATGGATTTCCATATATACATATGTAAGTCCATGCGAAGAGTAGTGTGATCTTTGGTAGCACTACACCCGGTGCCATTGCGTAAGTAAGTAAACATGGTGCTTACCGTCCACAAAAACCATAAGGCTCATTAGGGACGGGGAGAGGGGGGGTGGAGGTGGGGGGAGAGGAAGATTATATACCTACCGCTACATTGTCACCACCAGAATGCCTTCTGCATTAAGGTGGGCAGCGATGAGAGCCATTTTAATGTTTCATTAATAGTGAGGGACAAAGTCACAAGACAGTGTCCACAGACCACAACTTTTGAAGCAGAGCCGAAGCGGATTCGAAACGAAGTCCCTCTGCCGTGACCAGCCTAACGCCTTACCGCTAGGCCAAACCGGCTCACAAGCCAGCGCGTCACAGGGCGGGTCCGAAATACCGGTGTCGACTTAGGCAGCACTCGTATCAGTATTACGTGAAAAACGACCGTCGGTATTGTAGTGTTGGCCGGTACTGGCTGACCTACATAAGTCCTCTCAGTAACTGACCCGACTCTTGGGACCATGCACGTAGTCAGTGCAAGTCCATGCGTGCACCACACGTGCCCAGTGGCGGCACGTCAGACTGACAGGTGGACAAGGTCAGAGTGAACCGTAGCCGTGAAGACCCTACGCGCAATGTGTAACGTCTTTGACCCGGCCCAAACTCGAAGCACTGGATTACAACATCTTTGCTCCAACCACTGCCATAACTGATTACGCCATAGGTCTAAAGACACTGTCAGCTAGCGGACAGTTTGTGACTTTCGTGGTCAGTTTATAACAGACAACTCAAAACGAATACTGATATGACCATGATACTGGTAAGTTACCAGTATCATGGTCATATCAGTATTCGTTTTGTTTCTGTTATAACCGTCTATGTTGCTTACGCCAGCACAAATAAAATCGTTTGAAATGGGACGGAGCTTTTTTTTTCTCTCTTTTTTTCTTTACTTTTTATCCGGGGCGGACACCGCCTCATGTTTACGTGCGTGCTTTGACGCCTTGTTGAAGTAAACATGGTGCTTAACGTAACGTCCACAATGAACCTTGACGCTTTGTTGCTTCCACAGCCTTATTTGTGCCCAAACCTTCCGGAGGGCGCTGACAACGTCGGCGGACAGCTGCGCGGAGATAAAGAGTGCCCCGGCTTCGGCGGCGTAACCAATATCTGGCAGAGTTTTAGTGGAAGGTGCCGGAAAGCGATGCTCGGAGTATGAGTCCAAGCCTCGCTTTTCAGCACCTTCCTGAAGGATGTCGTAAACCAGCGTTTGGCGTTTGATGCTGACATTGTCAGTATTGGCTTCGTATTGTCTCTAGTGGCCGGAACATTGGGGCTAAAGCGCATTTTCGCTGCGTTAAGAGTTCAATGTCAGGCAGGGCCTACTTTCAGCTATAGTAAGTAAACTTCAAGCAAACTCCATTATTGAAATATCGAGGTCGGTGTGCAACTGCTGGAGCGGCGGGTTAGTTAGTTGGTAACTGGGTTACTTCACAGGGTCACCTCAGGACGAGGAGTGGCGGGTAAAATGACACTGCACTTGTATACGTATCAGTGACAGTGTACAGATATGGGGACACGGCTGTGCACGTTACCAGTTCTCACCCAACGTTGGCAGTCAAGGGTTTAGCTGCGGAGCACTAACAAACAACAACAACGGGTTTCGGAGTGGACCGTCTGACTATGGTCCGTTAAGACAGACTAAGGCACCGGAATGATTGAGTCTTCATATACTTAACAGCCAGTCAGTCACTGACAAAGATAATCATACAATTATCAGGGAGAAGCATCGAAAAGCATAAAACTTCTCAGCAAAGTTCAGTCAGGGTTCAAGAGAGAGAGAAAAAAAATCGAAACAGACAAAAATCCTCGAAAGCGTTTTCTTTGAGCAAAATAAGCCAAGTTATGGTGTGATCAGTTTTGCCCCTTTCAAGTAACAGGCTGGCAATGAGACAGGTGCTTTATATGAAAACGATAGAAAAGGTGAAGCAACTGGTATGTTTACTGAGCGGTTTGTGACAAAGTCACATCTTAGGCCGGGTTATCACAGTGTCACGTATCAGGGGTTTTAACAGTCACGAGGCTGATGTGCCTCGTTTCTTCGCTCAGCTTTCGTGGGTATTCAAAAAGTAGTGTTGTCAGTTGAAAAACAGCACATCTCCATCAGTAATATAATTAGATTCTATTTGAATAATGATCACTGTGGTATTAACCTTGCCTGTACGTTACTGCGCACTCTTAGACTGTGAATCTTTTATACATGTAAATTTTGTGTTTGGCACCCACGTTTTCCTTTGACTGAAATAAAGAAGTACTTGACCATCCCGCTGACTCTCGCAACAAATTGCTCTCTCTCTCTCTCTCTCTCTCTCTCTCTCTCTCTCTCTCTCTCTCTCTCTCTCTCTCTCTGACATAACTGTCTCTTTGGTTGTTGCTTAAACAAAAACAAAAAAAGGCAAATCGAGCGTGCACTTCTTTTTCCTGTGCATGAAACAGAGAATTTCAACCTTGTGTGTTTTCGACATAAAACATCTTCGTGGGTTTGATCGATCACAGCAATAGAACCTCCAATCAAATCATCAGATTTGACAGCATCCATGGGTATTATTACGGAAAAGCATGCAGAGTCATACATTTTGCCCTCACGGCTCCCCCTGTCCCCACTCCCACCCCGGCCACACCTCATGTCCCGCGCAATAAAATGGGTTGATGCAGGCCTCACCTTAGCGGATAAAGACTGTCATGGAATTTTAGAGTGGATGTCTGTTTTTTACGCCATTCGTTTCTAGAATGACAGATCCATCCACCATTATCATCATCATTACACACACACACATACGCACGCACGCACATACTGCCGCACGCGCGCGGCGCGTACGCACGCACGCACGCACGCACACACACACACACACACTGACACACACACACACACCACACACACACACACACACACACACACACACACACACACACACACACACACACACACACACTCACTCACACACACATCCAAAAGGCAAGTCAAACGACCTGGAAGAAGCCGTGGAGTGGCTGTAGAATGCTCTATGTCGGTGCTAGTCGGAATTATATAAGTTGAGCATTAATGATATGCGAGTTGACATTATGTTAGTGATTCATATGAATAGAGGCGCACCGACTGGGGTAGCCATGAATGCCTGAAGATCGATTGAGGTCAGTTATCAGTCGAGTCGTGAAGAGATGCGAAGACTGACTGATTTTGACATAAACGCCAAAGCGGGACTGACTGACTAAAACGTCACGTCTTGCCCGCGCCGAATCATAAAAACGGAAGTTATTTCAAGATTTAAGAATCATCATCAGTCACTGATCATGTCATGGAGGCCGGAGGTGAGGCCGCCGCGTAGACTCAGCCACTGACCGAGTGAAAGAGAAAACGTTCGGCGACGATCTTCCACTAAGTCAGTTCCATGAAAGAACGAAACTGAAGGTGAAAGGCCATTGTCAGTCAGAGACTAGCTGTGATCAACATTGCGGCCACTGTTCCGACCAACGCCGGACAACACTGTGCTGAAACTGAACCGGCGGCTGGCACCGTGCTTCTCAGTTGAAACTGACGGGGCGGAATCAGTGTATATATATGGGGCTTTCCGCCAGAGCATGGGCCACCTTGAACTCACTGACTGAGGTGACTAAACAAGGTCACACCGGCTGAAAAACATATCAAAATGTAGGCTACCTCAACGGCTGGTATCTGGCAGTTATCACTGCCAGTCAGAGTGCAAAGCTGCGCTGCCCGTCGCTTGAAATGCCCTCGCTGTGATCCCACTGACTTTGACCTTCTTTCGGTCATAGCCAGGCTTGGTTGACTAAAAGGCCAATAGCCTAAATGATGGCTGTTGAGTCCCAATCTTATCTGGAACTCTTTACGTTGAGAGACTGATCATTGTCAATGGCTGTGACAGACTAGTCAATCATTGCCGGAAGTGACAGGTGATACCTTGACCGTACCCGGGTCGTAACTTGACTATTAGCCTACTGAGGCCCTACTGACTAGCCTATATATCGAGTCAGTCGACAGGGAAACTAGTGAGCCGGTTTGGCCTAGCGGTAAGGCGTTAGGTTGGTAAGCGGAAGGACCTCGGTTCGATACCGCTTCGGCCGGCTCTTTCTCTTCAAAAATGTTGTGGTTTGTGGACACTGTCCTGTGACTTTGTCCATCATTTCCTACTGAAACATTAAAATGGCTCACATCTTAATGCAGGAATCATTCTGGTGGTGACAGTGTAGCGATATATAATCTCCCTCCCCCCCTCCCCCCACCTCCATACCCCTTTCCCCCCTTCACTCTCCCCGTCCCTAATAAGCCTTATGGTTTCTGTGGACGTTAAGCATCATGTTTACTTATTTAGGGAAACTAGTTGACTCAGTGACTGAGACTCAACGGTGCGCCGCCTGTCCGGCAGCGCCCTCGCCGGCGGTACTCCGTCATGCCGCAAACCCGTCAGTTTTGCCGAGAAGATTACGTTTCCGCAGCGGCCGCCAGACTGACTCAGAAGCCCCTCAGTATAGTTTTCCGCAGCCTGTGACACTGACAGTGACTCAGAAACCGCTATAGAGGGTTTTCCTCACCGTGATGACTGACACCCCGGCGGTCGCCACTGATGTCGCAAAGCAATGACACTTTCCGCCATTGACAGGGCATTTCCCCCATGCCCCTGACTGACTGAACCATTCACACTGTCGGCGTCCGGCTGATAATAATGTCTCTGTTCCCCTCAGTCCTTACGGGCCCGCCGCCCCCGCGCACCCCGCCGGCTTCACTCACCGCTGCCATTCCACTTCAGTGTAGGACTGACTGACTCGAGCAGGATAAACTGCCACCGGCACATCTCCCCTGATTAAAATGTAGAAAAATAATGCCCCTTTGAAGCTTTTTTTTTTTTTTTCAAAGTCTGGCGGGACTGGATCTCGTGATACCACCGTATCAAGCGGCTGCTTGCGCAGTTTTTTTTTGTTAGTTTGCTGTTTGTTTGACCCTCGCAGTCGGCGCACGATGAGTAATCAGTCGCCGGCGCCAAGAGAGGCTATCCTCCACCCCGGCACAACTTGAGACATCGACTACCTGTCATGCACGTGTGACTGACTGCAACTCGGGTAAATGCGCTTTTATTAAACCCATCAGTAAAAATACATTTTGAACATTTATACGTGCATGCTCATCGAGATAGACGGTCAGTGAAACGCCGTACACATAACTGATGATGCTAGATATATAGGCACTGACGTTCACTCAGCCGGCGACACTGCCAGTCCAAGCAGCTGCCATACCGTGAAGAACGGCAACTAATATTGGTCGAGGTACGGATGAGTCGTGTGTGCAGAGAGGGGGGGGGGGGGGGGGGATTTTCAGCTGATGCAGACTCGACGACCACAGCAACGGTCCTGAAACTGATCACAGAACTGACATAAAATAGTGCCGGCCCATGTAGAGATCAATAAAATCTCCAGTCGTGTTTTGGGACGCGCAAGCAACTTGTGGCAATAGCAGCACCCCGCCTCCATCAGCCAGACCCAAAACATTGCATGCAGCTCGATTTAGCAACAAAAGGGGACGTCTGGACTAAATATAGTATCGGACGGCCCCAGAATAACTTTTCTCTTCTGCCTGTGACGACAGTTTGGATTGGAAAAGTAGTTCCTTGTCTGCTAACCCCAAAAAAAGAGTTTCAGGCAACGATGAAAAAAATCAATTCCTAAAAGTCCGGAAAACACGTCCCTTTTTTTCTGTTAAATGTTTGAGACAATGTCTATTGTCATTCTGGAAATGTGTTTACCACAAATCCTTCCGCGCAATTTTAATGAGTAGTCCGCCATATTTGGATCGTTCACTTTGTAGATGGTCGCGAGCGAGAAGGACGTTGTGTTGCCAGCTCCGGTTAACAGACCTTATGAATCATTATTTGTTTCACTGATTTTCGGCAACCCAGCAAAATTACGTCCAACGAAGAACTAGGAGTTGGGACAGAGGCTGCGACGCAGGTGAGATATTAGCTGTGGTTACATATTTAATGTTTTTGCCGGCATGTCACACTCACAGTGTCCATGAGGCCTTCACGTGCGTCGCTAAGTTCGCTCAGGTTCGATGTCGATGGATCAGTTGCTACGTGATTGATCGTTTTGCTACGTATGAATTAACGCAGCTTAATGGTGCTGTTGTAAAAATACACGTCGTAAAAAATATATCTGGTCCATTAGTTTGTTTTGATACATATTGCGTTAAGTGGTTATTACCACTCATTCATCGTCGCTGGGTGGAGGAACGGGAAGGGTAGGCTAAACCGTAAACTAGGGGTGGAGAACACGTGGAGAGCACTTGAGATGATCAATGAAGATCTGTAGGTAAGTTCGTTCATCAACTTCATGGAGGAATACGTTCATTCAAAAAACAAAACAAAATCTTCAGCCACACCCCTTTTTCTCACACACCATAAATATCAGTAATGATCAGGCATTGATCCTAGATAGTAATATTATTGGAAGAAGAAGAGATTATGACTCATGATACGATCCCCCCTCCCCCCCCCTCAAAAAAAAAAGCAAAAAAAAAGATTGTAAGTAAATAAAAGTTGAAACCTGGGCTCTGGCAAGTGTCGGAGTCAAGGGAGGTTATATAATTAGATCTATTGCCATATTTACTTCAAAATTTAAATTGTAATGCTACCCACCACATCCACGCAGGGAACAGTTTGGAATCTTCTTGTCTGTATTTAAAGTATTGCTATTATTGAAGTGTTACAACACATGCACACACAGTCAGATCATTGGGTGTGTGTGCATGGCAGTTGTTACCGTAACCCATACTTTACAGTCTCTGTTATGCTTAAGGTCTCATTCAGCTTTTGATAAGATTAAGAGAAGGCATAGTCATTAACGGCCTACAGCAAAATGCAAGTACAATGTGTACATACATGATTCTTCTGTGGCATCCGTCGGTCTGAGTGGCCATGGAGCTGTGCCTTAAAAAAGTCACAATCAGTTTGGCACTGGAGCAACCCCTGACTGATGTGGCTGTGCAGGCTGATGTGGGAGTGACAATCCCTGCCACTGCAGCTGCTCTTGAAAGTGGTGTCTGCAGGTGGAGCTTCTTGGCCATTCTTGCGTCTCACTCATAGTTCATCAGACATAGGCTGTAGTGTCACTTCCCCTCTGCGCAGGTTGCGATTTAATTTCTGTCTCCAGTGGGAGACATGATTATTGTGCTAGACAGTCTAGATCAAACTGGAATAGTGGCAGTTGTAATCACTGTGATGATGGGCCTCCCAAGATCCTCCTATGGGCATCATTCATGTGGTCCCAGTGTAGGGGAAAAGATAGATCTGCCATTGTCATAGGTATGATTTAGGCTGAACCACTTTGTGGTTTGTCTCAGACCAGACCTTCCGTACACTGAAACTGTACAATACCACCACATTATTTTTCAGTCAGTTCAGTTCCAAATAAATACTGATTAACAGCCCACTTTCTCTCCAGTGAGAATTGCTTCAGAGAAATATAAACTTTACAGCATGTGTGATTGTTTTGTGCATCAACAGATTTGTTATTTTAATTGTATCACATTGGTAAGTGTAAAAAGGGCACATCATGCAAGCACATGATACTGTGGAAAGGGGGGCGGGAGGGTCATTATGGTTTGTATGAACAAGTATGTTAATATTAAGCCATTGTGTCTTATATCGTTGCATTAGTATAATTTATAAAATGTGTTCCATACTTTAACTTTATTGAATTTCTGATTAGTAATGGTGTTCCATAAATTGTCTGCCCTTGTTATTTTCATTGCATTACCTTGAATGAGGCTTATTGACTGTTATAAAATTTGCACTAGGCTGGTCAGTTGCCAATCATCAGTCTCTTGGTAAGTCACTAGACTCATGTCTGCCATTGTGATTCACAAGCCTCATTGTCTTTATGAGTTTGCATGGCTTTTGTGGTGAAAACTTGAATGCTGTTGTTAAACACATGCATGCATTGTTTTTGAAGATGGATGCTTTATTTAAGAAAAAAAGAAAGATCATATAGTGAAGAATGGACAGAAGAAGGAGACCCAGGAAATGAAAAGCAGACCATCTGAAAATTAAAATGTACTGTTGGTAATAACTAATATTGTGCTTATGTAAATTTGTTAGAGTATCAGTTGGCTGGTGTGTTGCAGTTTACTGTAATTCTCTTTTAAATTTGGTGCATAAACGTACCTATTATTTAAATCAGTTCAGCCAGTAAATTGTTCTTTATTGATAAACCGCCACTGTGATTATTGTGTTAATTGGTATACTATACCATTACCGTACCAGTTCAGTCCAGGAGAGAGAAAAAAATCTAATACTTTAACTAACTTAAGGGAAATGAATGCAGAGGCTGAGAGAGTACATCAAACTGTTTTGACATCATCAGAACAAATGCTTCTGCTACTAATAGTTCTAGCTTGAGTGTGGCCACCATGACAGCTGACACCAGCCGCAAAATGCATTGTAGTGCATTCTGGTTTTGAGTATCACAGTATGAGTGAACATGGTGCTTAACATCCTCAGAAACCATACAGCCTGTTAGGAAGGGGTATGGAGGCGGGGGAAGAGGGAGATTATATCATCTGTTTCACAATGCACAAATTATGCATTATTAATGTTCTTATATTGTCTAAATACATGGGTTAGGACTTGCCGTTTTTTTGCATTTTCATGACATTGATTCAAGGTTTTAAATCTTTTGGTTATTGCATATGATTGCTGAAATATCAGTTTTGCATGTTTTATGGACTGTTGTAACACAATGGCCTTTCCTCCCCCCCACCCTGTTTAATTTTTTTAATTTTTAATTTTTAAACTACATGTATATATATATATATATATATATATATATATATGTTTATCAGTTGTCCATTGCTGAGGAGCGATTGCAAGTGGAAGTAATCCTATAAGTCTGGATGTAGTATAGCTCGTCCCTTTTGGGCAGCTGTGAGGAGAAATAATATTGTTATGTTTGGTTGTCCATCTTAGACAATCATAAGGAGAAGCAGGTGTAAGGCTCAGCATAGAAGAGAAGCTATGGGTTGGTAGAAGTCGTAAAAGTGGGAGCACAAGCTCGGCATAGGCTAGGGATGTGATAGGGGCTGATTAGGATTTGCTTATGGTATTTATTTTCTTTGATTGAAAATGTTGACTGTTGATTGTAATTAAGAAGGAGGGAAATAGGAGACCAGAAAGAAAAAAAACTATGGTGTTTGACTCACTTTTATTTATATGTTTTTATGGTGGTGGCTCAGTTACCTTCATTACCAAAAATGTGAAAGTCAGTTTTATTTATTTCAAAGGCTGATTTCACTATTAAGTGATTCCAAGCAACACAAATTTAATTGCATCGGTGACTACTTTTGAAATAAGTATAATTAATATTATGTATAGACTTAATAATATGGATCTTCTACTTGTGTGGTTGGACTGAATTTCTAGGGCTGGCTTGGGTATAGTTTTACGAAAGAATATGAATTCTGAGAAGAATTTTAAGATCCAGTGGGCCATCACAGACCTACTAGAAAAAAGCAAACATTTGATAACCAAATAATTTTGGTTCAAGAAAACAACTTTTATTTTTATTTTTATTGAACAGTTTACATGTCCTTATTGTTCCAGCAGAAAGCTGTTTACATTCAATATCTAACCACAAAACCATTGGACCCAGCTTTTGTGCTCTATGGGCATTATGGCAGGTCAGTCTAAAGTGATAATTATTAAATCCGTAACCTCAATAACAATACAAACAGACTAACACTATAACTATGAACCTGAACCAATGCATCAAGATGAGAATAAAATCAGTGTATGTATCTAGAGCCCTCCGTATGTCCAGGAACATCAGACTTTCTGCTGAGCATTA
Organism: Alviniconcha marisindica; assembly: GCA_018857735.1. NCBI lineage: Eukaryota > Metazoa > Mollusca > Gastropoda > Provannidae > Alviniconcha > Alviniconcha marisindica. Next base: position 641,901 of record JABMCL010000737.1, on the reverse strand, counting down.
TTTATATCAAGCAATATTAATTATTAATGAGGTGACAGAAAAAAGTTGGGAACTGGAAAGGATTTGATGTTTCATGTGTTGAGCTGTGCAACTATGTGTGTGGCATGGCAGCATAACAAATGTCATTCAGGTGTTCATTGTTATCAAACGTGAAAATGAAAGGTATGGTTCTATTTTTGTGTGACTGACTGAAGACTTGTGCTTTGTTTCAGGATGGCTAATCCTTTCTTATTGAGAAGAAAAGCTGAAAGGGTTTTGGTTGTTTATTTAATATGTCAGTAGCCAGTGGTTTGAATTGTTCACAGAAGATGTGATGTTTTACTGGCCTCTTTCAGAGTGGCTGATCCCTTTTTTATTGAGCTGTTCAGCTTCTTCATGGGAGAAGCCCAAAGGGCTTTGGATTGTTTAAAGATGCCGCTGACCAGTGGTTTGAGTTGTTCACAGAAGATCTTTGTGCTTTGTTTCAGGGTGGTTGGTCGTTTTGTTATTGACAGGAAAAGCCCAAAGAGTTTGGGGTTTACGAAAGATGTCATTGACCAGTGGTTTTAGTTGTTGACAGAACATGTTTATGCCTTGTTCCAGGGCAGCAACTCAACTATCTTCTACCTTTGACCAGTGGTTTGAGGTGCTGACAGAACATTTCTGTGTTTTGTTCCAGGGCAGCTACTCAGCTGTCCTCTACCTTGGCCCAATGGTTTGAGGTGCTGACAGAACATTTCTATGGTTTGTTCTAGGGCGGCTACTCAGCTGTCCTCTACCTTGAAAGCCCTGAGGGGTTGCGGCGCGTGAAGCGGAAGTTCAACTTCAACGCAGAGCCGCCGTGGGATCCCAGCTAGTATTTAGCGAAAGCAGGTGTTTCGACTGGCCAGGTTGGTACTTGTGATCTGTCATTTACGTGTGCACCAGATTTTGATGGGATAAGGGCTGTTGTTACTGTTACTGTTAATTATGAATGCTGTACTTGTTTCTAAACTGTAAACTTAATACTATTTGCTTCTTTGAACTTCAGTGTGGTACACTGCTTACTTTTTTGCTTATTTATTTATTACACTACTATATATTTCTACATTTAACCACTATGCATAGTTGCACTTTTGGGAAGGAGTGGGTGCGTAGGGGCTGTTTGTATTTTTTTATATGAGTGCCCTTTTGTACATTTTAGCTTGCGGGAACTTACATGTATGCACTGTGTGTAGCTGGCACTGTGAACACACATGGTTTTGTGTGGAAGTTTTTTTATGTGCTAAAAATATATATATATATATATGTAATGGTGTGGAGTGGTAGAAGGACAGGACACAGGCAGCGGAGTCAGTCAAAATGGAGACCACAGCAGGCGGCGACGGCAAACAGGCTTTATTCTACAACAGCAGACAACTTTCTCAGCACACCCAAAATCCTCACGCGCACGCATAGATAAGAGAACTGCGCTGGCCGCAAGGAACACACGCTATCGTTACAATGAAATCGGCCCTCTGGACCACAGAATGGCTGACCATTGTGTTTCCTTGGCCCGCACAAATACAGTTTCCTCAACAATAACTAAACTAATTAAAACATGAAATACATCAAATAAAAGCTACAGTTACAACCTTTTAAACCGTATAAACAAAATGTACACACATGACTTATTTAATTTACAACAAGAGTTGGAAGCGTGGCTTGCACCTGTCTCTAAGCAGATTCGTACAACTAAATCACAACTAACACAATGTACAAAATATAACTGTCAATAAAACTTACATAAGAATAAAGAACACGCTCCCACGGTTAAAATGGTACATAACAATTACAATACAACGCTCTATAAGAGAAGCAAGACACACTCAAAGACTAGTACTAAAACAAATGGTGCGAACTTTCGCCTGGGCGCATTATCTTAGTCGCAGCAGCGCTGATAGTGATACCAAGTAGTCTATGAATACAACTTAGCTTCTACAGTACACAATACTTAATAAGTTAATTTCAACACAAAATAAACACTAAACATGAAGTCAGCTAAGCAAAATACTATACGACAAAGCACTGATCGACACAGAATTACTTATAATCGAGTCAAAACAACGATTCACTACTATTCACTAGTACTAAACAGAGAACACACCATGCAGACGACAGCTATAAAAAGAATGGACCTAGAGAGGCATCGGCTACTGATTAAGCTCGACCCTGCGTCTAAATAAGATCTAAATAAACATTCTAAGATGCCAAATTATATTACACATGGCTTGCTGCATAAAAGGACTAGGTGAACAAGGAGTAGGTAAACAAACAAGCGGTCAAAATATTAAGGGAGTAAACAGATTTGAAAATGGCGCGCACCAGCGGCTATCGCGTTCGGCTGTGTGAAGGCCATGTGGCGTTACGCAACACGCAGCGCTTCAAAACAAAAGCGTTGTCTGCTCCGGTTCCCGGGTTACTAACAGTACAGTAATGAAATTACATGGATCTGATAACCGGGGCGGGATTATTGTAAAAACGTACAAAGAGCACTTGCTCACATATATGTATATATATGTGTGTATAAATTTTCATTCATTCATTTTGTCTAAGTACTCATTCTGTGTCTCCCTAAAACTGTGCAAAGGTCTAAAACATGTTGGAGCTGGCAGATATCACCAATATACTTTGTTGATCTAGTTTGTTTTTCTCTCTTTTCAGATTGTTCATACAGCCCCATACTTGTGACAGCCTTTTCTCAACTCCTTAGAAATCCACAATGATGAAGACAGTGAACTTTGGCAAGAACCTCAGGGTGCAGCTGCACTCTACCAGAAAACCCCACATGGAGCTTGTCCAGGAGAGAGTGGCTCAGTTAGAGCTACAGGTAGGCTGTCCCAGATTTTATTTTAAAACTAATAAAAGCATGATGACTGGCTTGTGATAACTGGTAGGAATGTTATGTTGAGGTATGAACAGGAAAACAAGTAAAAGGCTGAAGCATGTTCTGTCATTGTTGTCGGGCGGGATGAGGGGTGTGTTAATTTCTTTTATCAGCCAGTATGATTAATTGATTGGTATGATAGCAAAAACAGCTTTAATTTTATTTTGTGTACTGTTTTCTGAGTTTCTTTAGATAAATAATGTACACAGACACTTGTTTCCACAATTAGCGTTGAGGGCAATGCCATGGCAACATTGTGACAGTCATCCAGTGTTACGTGTTGAGCTAGAGCTAGAATTGCTTCTTTTCTTAAGGCAGCCTTTGAAGTGACTTTCATGATCAGCCAGTGTTTTCATTTGGTTCATTTCCAGGCTCGGGAAGATGCATTTTTCCTTGCTGACCTTGGGGACATTGTGAAGAAGTATGAGAAGTGGATGGAGCTCCTGCCCAGGGTGGAGCCTTTCTACGGTGAGTGGCTGCCTCACAGAATGTTTCTGTGATAGTGTTATATCACTGTTGTGTGTACAAGTGAGCAAGTAAGTATCACTGCCCAGTCTAGGGCTGTTTTCATTTCCAATCAAATGGTTCGCTTACTTGCTGCTCCCCCACTCTTGGAGGTAAACATGCTTGCACAGTAGACGCACATGCATACACACAATCACCACTGGTTTGCAGAAGCAGAACAACAATGAATCTTGTCTCCTTTAAAAAAAAAAAGAAGCAACATGAGAGGCTGCACACTCACACCCCACCCCCAGCCCTCCCCAAGAAATGAAAAATTATGGCATATGCAGCCTGTGTGTTCTGTCGGCTTTGTTTTTCTGTTGTGGTGACATTTTTATGCTGGAGACTTACTGTTTACGAAAAATTAGACTGGGGGACGGCACATTTGCATTCATTGTTGTGTATATACTTCTTGTTGGGTTGACATGAGTACAGTACTAGTTACTGCCATGACTTAAAATGTGGCAGTGGATGGGAACTTGAGGGTGTGGAGAAGTAGCTATTGTAAATAGCAGGCATGAGAATTGTCCGTGAAAATGCAAATTTCCACGGCCATAAAACTGACTTTCTGTGGAAGAAAAAATAGTCTGTGGGGAAAAGAAATCAGGGGTACAAAAAAAAACAACCAAAAAACAACAACCAGGGAGCACCGAATACCCGTAAAACAATCAAAGTGCGTTCACACACGGCTATGGCCCGTTTTAGTTGCTTAATTGTGAACACAGCCACTGTTGTTACTCTCGCATTCCAACACACTTCTGCACCATGTTTCAACTGAGAAAGAGCAAATGTTCCAAAAGTTTTGAAAGTAAAAAATTCATCATATCGATCACTCGACTTGTAAACCATGGTGAAAAGTTTGACAACTGCGACTGTGCCAATAAATGGGAGTGGGTATCAATAAACTGTAGCTGTATTTGTGTAGTTGGTCGGAGACGTGAAAAGCTGCTGGGACACTCAAAACTCTGTTTGGTTGTATGTGCAGTTTTCAAAAATAATTAATTAAAAAATAATAAACTGCTGCGCAACCCCAAACAGTGACATAGTGTTCAGAATGATGCAGGTCACTTTACACAATAAGAAGACCAGGTGAGCTGGTTGGAACTGGAAGTGAAAGTTTCCGAGGAGATAAAGAAGCCTGGAACGCATCAGCACAGTTTTGTGATATTGCAGTTCTTGATCTTGATTTCATATGTCGCAGGACCTAACCTTCAGTTTAGATGCAACAAGAGGGGAGTGTGCGCTCAAGTTAGATGGTGCTTGTGGTGGTGATCAGTCGTTTGAAGTCACTGAGGTGGTTCTAGTTGGTGGCAGTGAGGGCGAAAAAGTTAACTTTATTTCCGTAAAATTGACCTCATGATAGCCTCAGATTGCATAGATTTTGATCTTTTGGTGTGTGTGTTTTTTCCGGGGGGGGGGGCAGATGTTGGGGCGTGCCCCCAGGCCTCCCTAGATTTTTCAGAGTTTTTCCTTCAAATCAATTTGCATGCCTGAAATAGGACCTGGGACACTTCCTGGAAGGGGGGGGGGGGGGCAACAACAAATCAACATTTCATCACTATTCTAAATTCTTACAACAACCCTTGAATGTAACAGTTATTCAGAACAACAAGACCATTGCATTATTTGTTAACATTCCTTTTGTTTGAATACCAGTCATTGTCATGGACAAGTAGCTCATGTTAATACTCACGTAGGTAATACTTTTGTGGTGTTTGGTCAAACAAGTAACTAACAGCTTATGGTCACTTCACTGAGTTTTTTAAGTACTCATTGGCTGTAGTGATTTGTTTACTGATCTGTTTTGCCCTAAATGTTTAGTAAAAAAATGCTGGGGCTAGCAACTTGCATGTATATTACAGACATTAGATGTGCACCACGGTACTTTTCAGTGGTTCACAAAGTGTTTTTGCGTCCTACAACAAGACGAAAGCTGAAGAAAACAAGAGGATGTGTGTGAAATAAATTGTTACATGTAGTTGCATCCCACAACTGCAACTAAACTGGGGAGAATGATGAATCTGTGCAAAGTAATTTTGTTCGCACTCAGACTTGAGCGATACCCAAACTCTGCCCGGGATAATATTCTTTCACAGACATATCTTTCATAGTATAATCCATGGTCAGAAAGGCAGTTATTTTGTTGTAGTAGTAGTTTGCAGTATGAAAACGATTGTGCAGCGGATCTCCAAATCATATCAGTGACATTTCTGTTTCAAATTTGTGGCCTCTATCAACTGCATGGCCAAACCAAGTCATGCTTGCCAAGTATAGCTGCAGTGGTGAAATGTTGTATTTGTAATGTCAACAGTGCTGGCTGTTGAAATCTGTCATCAAGCATGCTTTGCTTTATTATTTAATGCCATGCTGTCTGGGTCACCAACAAATAGGTTTACTAGCTGACCTTGCATTGCAATTACACTGCTGTCAGTGACAGTGTAAGGCTAGGACATCAGTTCTTCTTCTCCCCCCCCCAACCATATCAGCCACCCACCACAGTTCATTCACCAAAGAATCAGTTAAATGTAGTCAGTTCTGCTGTTGCTGTAGCTAAACTCCTAATCAGTGGCTGACATTACTGTTTCTGAGGAAAGGGTGTCTACTCTGGTTTGAGAGGTGGTATGACTCTTTGTAAAGGGTAAGACTATAGGTGTGCAATGATTTACGCCAGTTGTCTCATGAACATGATTGGATCATGGGAAATATTCTGTGTAGCTGTCGTAGTTTAACCACCATGCTTCCATTTTTGTTGTTGCATGCAACTGATTGCTTTTTCAACAGTCCCATTGATTAAAGTGTTGCTTCCCCTTTTGCTAGTCAGCAGTCCCCTTGATTAGAGTGTTGCTTCCCATCCACAGCGGTGAAGTGCAACCCAGACCGAGCTGTGCTCAAGCTCCTCGCCCACCTTGGCACCGGCTTTGACTGCGCCAGCAAGGTAGGTCACCTCTTACTGCATTTCTTGATAATCAGTGTTTTAGTGAGCATGCTGACACTTTAAATAGGGTCATCATGATCACTAAGACATCACTTGTGTACACATGCACCTTTGAATGCTCAGAGTCTTGAGGGTTGCTTGAAGCCTGATTTAATGCCTTGTGACACAGCTTTTTCAAAGAGTATGATGAACTGTGATGTAACATCCCTCAGCAAAGCACCAGCTTGCAGACAAATGTTATAAAGATCCTGTGAAAAAAATCTGAACACACACACACACACACACACACACACACACACACACACACAGTCCAGACATGCACAGATCAGAAGTAATTAATGTTAGTTTGATTGCCATAGCTGCTTCAGCAGGCTTTCCAGTGCCCTTGAAACAGATCTAGGAGCCAATGTTATGTGATATAGATCAGTGTGATTGTCTTATGTTTAATTTTTATGAATTTTACAATCTACAGGAAGAGATTGCTGCTGTGCTGAAGCTTGGAGTGAAGCCATCACAGATTGTGTATGCCAACCCCTGCAAGCAGAACAGCTACATCCGTTATGCTGCCAAGGAAAATGTGGACCTCATGGCCTTTGACAACGAGGCAGAGTTGTACAAAGTCAAGATTGCATTCCCCAATGCACGGTGGGCTTCTGGCTTGTTCGGAAGTTGTTTTGGCGTTCTTTGAGGTTTCTGGCTGTTTTAATTTCTTCAGGTTTTATTTTCTCCTGCTTTATGTTGGGAAAGTGTTGGTTGTAGATGGCTACATGCATTCAACCATTTTCATTGCAAGAAAGTGGATGGGAATGTCAAATGTTTTATTCTCATAATTCATTAATTGATGAAAGCTGAATAGCTTTATTTTGTCCTGCTTTATGTTGAGATAGTGTTATTTATGATAGTGAAATAAATGTGAAATAGTGCTGTCTAAAAGCTTGGTGAAATAATGTCAGGTGTGTTTATTTATCAAGGTTCTGCATAGAAATTTTAAATGAGGGTCAGAATGACGCCACTGTCAAGAAATCAGAAGGTCAGATGGGTTAAACTAGGGGTCACAGCATTTCATGTAAATATTTGACTTGTAACAAGGGAGGGGGGTATTTACAGACTTGCACATCACAAATACTTACTTGTCTATCTTCACACTCAGTTGTTTAGTCACTTAGCAGTAATACACAGAGGGAATGAAACTGATCATGTGCCAAGGATAACAAAATTACAGAAGTGAATGGGTCAGGCATTTTGGTAATTCTACAGTGTGCACCCTCCACGTTGCAGTTAGAATGAGTAGGCGAGGGTATGTGGAACATAGAAAACAAAAGGCTTTTCAAATTTCAAAGGGTAAATTGTTATTCAACACATGATTTATTACTCTAAATTATTATGGTCACACTTATGCTATTTTAGTTGTTGGTGAATTGACTGAATTCACTTATGTGATCATAATAAATATTGACCGAACAGACAAAACTTGTGTCAAAAATAAAATTGGGGGAAATCAAGCCACACGGCGAACAAAAACTAGACAGTGGTCCAGTCTCAGATGTGGGGAATTGGGAAGGGAGGGTCAAGCTGCAGGATAGCCAAAATTTCTTTTGTGGAAGAGCTTGTCCTTGAAAATGATTTGTGGTTTTGTTAGATTTTGCGGTGAAGCGCATCTTTGCACCCATCATCCAAGTTAGAAAAACATGTTTTTCATCAAGCTTATAAATACTGGTGGGAAGGGAAGTGACCTTTCACCCAATCAGCACTTGAATAGAACCTCTGGCAATGACTTTTGAACTAATCAACATTGCAGTTTAGCTGTTGAAACTTTTGTGGATGTTATTCCAACTCGTAGACAAATGTCACAATCGCTTTGAGAGTGTGTGCAACAACTTGACATATAGATCTCACATCTGTGGTTTGAAACTGAAATCTTTGCATAATAGACCCACAGCTTTGTGTTACCAGGAAAACTGATCATTAATGTTAAAGGTAATGTGTTTTACAGAGTGTAGGAATTTTTTTTAGAAATGCATGCCTTGCTTGTCAAGAGCAAAGCTCTGCAGCATGGTCCGGAGATGCTAATCTTATTAAGGTTTACCTCATTGTGGGTATTTTGGAATGCTTGTATTTTAGCTGATTCTGTATGTGTGTGTTTGAAGGAGGATGGGGTTACTGAGCAAGGTTTGTAATCATCGGCATTACAGGAAGAGCTAAAGAGGGGAAGAAGATTTCTGTTTTCATGTCAGTGGATTTACATCTTTTTCATGCTGTGATTGTTTGGTGCTTGTTGCATTTTTTCCTTTGGTGGTATGCTTTGAGGCAATTTTCCCATCTAGAAAACTTTAGATGTTTGTGTTTTGTTATAACAGGCTGGTGCTGCGCATCCTGCCACCTGCCAACTTCAAGGTGCAGTGTGAGCTGGGCAATAAGTTTGGTTGCCACCCACAGGATGCACGCTCACTGCTGCGCAAGGCGCAGGAGCTGGACCTCAATGTTGTTGGCATCAGGTAAACCTCAGTTTCATATTTGTCTGGTTGTTGTTTTGGTTCATATATTTCATTCTTGTTTGATTTTTTGTATCTTTGTCTTTTCCAGTTTAAAAAAAAAAAAGTTTGTTCCTCAATCAAATATATAGAAGACATGATAAGCTATTCTGTTATTAAAGCTAATGCTTGCTCAAAGTTTTCATAAATTGCTGACCTATTTGGAATGTACAGAAATCTAAATAATGTGGATTTGTTTTTTGAGTTTGTTTCATTTTTCAAACCAGCTAGCAGAATGAATCTTGTGCTGTGTTAGAATGAGATGCATTGACAGAACCTTATCATGACTTCAGTTTGAATTGCAGAATTCCTGTAAAACATTAAGTTTTCTGTGGTAAGGAGTAAAACTTTCCTTCAGTCCATCATTGCCCTGTTCTGTGTGTGGGTTTAGTCAAATTAAGTGCAGTTAACAATTCAGTGGAGCCTCTTGAACCCTTTGCCAATGAACCAGCTCTGTTAATGTACAGCCAGTAACTCTCCCTTCATGCTGGTCTGGCTGCATACAGGTAAATGGCTGCTTTGGTCTCGGATGTGACATCCCAGCTTCCTCACTCTGGCACTAACATGAAAAATTCTAGCCCTGTCGCAGCCACTAAGGGAAGAGACTCTCATGTCTATGGCTTCTGTGGTAACCAGCCAACAGTACAGTTGCTGGAGCTTCAAGGTCAGTCCATGTATCCGCCTCAAAACAGAGAAACCCACTGGGTTTTTTCCCCACTGCTTTTGTGCCGCTTCTTTCCATTGTACAAAATATAGCAGATTCACACAGATGCCACACGGTTTGATGGAACAGTTGAACAGTAGTCAAAAGTGGTTTGGAAGATGAACGATAGCAACAGTTGATATTTACGGCAAGGCTTTATTGGTTACATTGTCCTGAATAGTGACAGTTTTGATTTATGGCCGAGATATATAATGTATTCAAATTTGGATGAGTCCAGTTATGAAAATCACATATTTTGAAGGTGCAATGAGCATACATGACAGGGTGCCAGAAGGTGCATCAGTGAAGGGTGACATAGTCTGAGAGAAAAAAAGATATGGATATTTTTAGTGTGGTGTGTTTGTGAAGTCTCTTACATCATTCATTAGGGTAACTGATACAGTACTGACATCCAACATTAGCATGATAAATTGTTGTCCAAATGGCAAGAGTATTGTTAAACTAAGAACGCTAACTCAGTTGATGCTGCTGGGAAGCAGATTAATTGCTGGCAATTTGAGCTGCAGTACTGACATCTGACATTATGTAACCTTCAACTTTCAAGCATAATTTTTGCAAAAACTAGTTATGTCCTGATTCTCTTTTACAGACAGATTATCAGTACAGTGCACATTCTGAAAATAGATTTTGTGATGATTTATGTCACCTCGTTGCATGACCTCTGGCCACTTTCTGTGTTCACCTTCTGGCTCTAAGTCACATACATGCACACTAGAGGTAAGACACTTAAGGTAAGTGATTAGATTTGGGTTACCCATAGCCATTCATGTGTGATAACCTGTTGAGAATGCCTTTGAACTTTCATTTTTACAATTTCAGCTCTTGGTTTTTACCTGCTCAAACTACTTTACTGGTTTGGTAGAATCTCCCAAAGGACTGGTTTATATATTATGTGTGTTTGTGTTACCATTTATGTCTTCCCTGCATTTTCCAGTTTTAAATGTCTAACTTTTAACACAGATCTGCCGTGGTGAAGGCCATCTACCAAGATCTTCATTTCAAATAGCGTATCAAAGCAGGTTGATTCCAGCAAATAGCATTTCATTCTTAATTGAGAATGTGATCTTTCCCCTTGACTCCAAATCTGCCATGTCATAATACATTAATAGCCTGCATTGACTTAGCATGTAGTAGCATTTAGTTCAAACCCTTATATCTCCCAATTCATTTGTATTTGTTTATTAAAGTTAACGGCATCAGTTGAATTATGCCACTTTTTTTTTATAGCCATTTTTTTATATTTGGTTTAATGATGCTGCTTTTTAATAAGGTTGCATTGCATTTGCCTGTTGTGGGATGAACAAAAATGCTTTTGAATCGTATTGAATAATTTGCTGTTCAGTTGCAAAGAGGTTTGAATACCCCATATTATCTTGTTGGGGTTGCTATGGACGTCATGAGGTCACAGTAATTGTGTTCAACGGCTTGGTCAAACCTGCACTTGAATTTATCATTCTGATGATGCAAACATGGCAATACTTACTGTTCACAGCACCTGCAGATAGAAAGAAACACACAATTGCTACATCAACAAGTGTTACAGCTTTACCTAGAACAGCACACAGCAGCGGGGAAAGCCAGTGTGGTTGGTTATGCAAAGGCCTCACAAATATTTTTTTTGTTTTGTTTTTTTAAACTGGTGTTAAATGATTGATAATGTGGGTTAATGGGCTGACATGGAATGGAAGTAAAAAGATAATTTTGTTTCAAAAATGTCTCTGAAGCTGGTGGTGTGTTGAAGAAATGATTATTGGGTTTAAAAAAGTGACATGACATGGAGTAGAAGTGAAAAGAGAAATCTTTTTTTTTTTTAAACATCTCTAAGAGGTGTGCGTGTTCTCACAATGTCTCTTTTCTGGCCAAGGTCTCTTCCCCTGTAAAAGTGACCAGAACAGACTTATTGCTTGTTTGTCATGTTACCAGTTATGTGACCCATATGATCATTATGTGACCCGAAGAGTTATCCTGTTTTGTGTGCAGTTTCCATGTTGGCAGTGGGGTGGAGGAGGCGGAGGCATTCTCTGCTGCAGTGGAGACAGCCGCACAAGTGTTTGATGAAGGACAGGCCCTTGGCTTTGACTTTGATCTCCTTGACATTGGCGGTGGCTTCCCTGGACATGCTGCTGCTCCAGTCACCTTTGAGGAGGTAGATTATTGCTGCTTATACAGTCAGTGGTGTTTTGGTTATATATTAGAACAGTGGCAGTCTGAGTGGGATGAGTTCCCGAAAAATAAATTATATAAGATATTTCCAATGTTAAAAGAATGTATTGTTTGTCCCCAGACAAACAGAAAAGTAGAGACTGTGATGGCCCGATTGCACAATTGCCATTTTTTTCTTACTCATTCCTTTTTATTGAAGGGTGAGGAACCACCAATGTGCATCGGATGTGATAAATGTATAACCATACAGCCTATTTTACTTGTTCAGATTTTATTGAAATAAGAGAGAGCCACTTTACAGCTAAATCACTGCGCATGTTGTTTCAGAATATTCTACCTGAGAAGATTTTTAACTTTTTGAAAGAAATCAATATTTTTGGAAAAATTTAAATTTGAGGTCATTTTTTTGTTATGTTTGTGTTATTCACCTTTTAAGCATGGTTTTAAAACTGTATACAGACTCATTTTAAGACATACACATTATTAAAAATTAAATATATGAGATATGTATCACCCTGATATAACCGTACTGGTTGACTGGGCGTAAAACACCAACTTACTTACTTCTTGCTGTCTTAGTAAAACATGCACATGACTCAGTGCAGAAACCCTCTTGTTGGACTGGAGGCAAGGGACTCGGCATGAGACTCCACACCCAGTGATCTGAAGTGTACCTTTTTATTTGAGAGCGAGTTGAAAACCAGGACAATCCTGTTATTTTTTTTATTTTTTTTGTGTGTGTGTGTTGTTGTTTTTTGGGGGAGGGGAGGGGGGCGGAGATTCCAGATTGTCATTCCATTGCAATCTTATGGATGAAGAATACATACATGTGGTGCCTTTGAGCCTGCTACATTGACAGTTTCATGCTGATGAATACTTTTACATCTACAATCAGTTTTCTAAAGTCGGCTTCTGTGTCTGCATTTCACCAGATTGCTTCAGTGGTGAACAAGTCTCTGAACAAGCATTTCCCTCCCAAGAGAAATGTTCGCATCATCGCAGAGCCTGGCCGCTACTTTGTGGCCTCCGCATTCAGCCTTACGGTCAACGTCATTGCCAAGCGCAGTGTTACCCAGCTTGCAGACAAAGGTGAGATTTACAGCCTGAAGATGAGGGCATGAGTGACATGTGTCACGAGCTGCTAACACAAAGCGATAGCAATCTCCCCCCCTCTCTCTCTCTCAAAACCCTAGTTGGGCACAATCAAGAGTGGTCACCACATAGATGGGTGACCATTACATGCTAGGAAAAAGGAAACGTGAGGCTATAGATGGGGGACCATTACATGCTAGGAAAAAGGAAACGGCGGGCTATAGATGGGAGACCATTACATGCTAGGAAAAAGGAAACAGCAGGCTATAGATGAGGGACCATTACATGCTAGGAAAAAGGAAACAGCAGGCTATTGGGCAATTCAGGCGGGGTTGTTAACTCCCTTGACTTTTGCCTGGCATCGCTTAAATCCCTTGGCTGCTTTTACTTCCGGTGCATACTTCACAATGGAAGGCGGTGACAGTGAATTTGCAAATTTTACACTGCCAACTTTAAAGGCATTTTTTGAGGCCCATAGTCATAATGTGTCTGAAAATAATCATTAACTTGTTGTTCGTGCTATAGGATGCCCAAAAATGCATTTTTTCTATGAACTCGCGATCTTCTGGTCAGCCAAAAAACGATACAAAGACACTTTTTTTCCACCCTCCGTCCCCTTTCCATGGTAATTTTTGCAACTGCAACAGTATTGGCATTTGTACTGCTTCGCAATTCTAGGTTCAACTTCCACTGTTATACACAGCGTGAAGCAACGCCTACTCAGAAATCGGCCCAGAAGTGCGTGCAACCTCTCGCAACTTCTTGCGCAAAAGATTACAAAGTGCATTCACTCTAGCAAACCAGCTTCGCTGAATCGCCCAATAGATGGGGGACCATTACATGCTAGGAAAAAGAAAACAGCAGGCTATAGATGGGGGACCATCACATACTAGGAAAAAGGAAACAGCAGGCTGTAGATGGGGGACCATTACATGCTAGGAAACAGAAGGAGGCCCAGAGCGCTCATGCAAAATCAACAGAGGCTGTACCTCTGGTGAAGTTTATGTACCTTGTATTTATGTGCATGCCAGGTGACAGTTACAGTAGGCAACTCGAGGTCTTTGTTGTTGTTCCTGTGTTACATATTTTGAGTGCTAATTAACTCCCTTGTGTGTTGATTAGGTGCTAGGCTTTGCACATCCTCCCCTGCCCCTCCCAAGAGTTCTCCGGAGTCAGTTGTGTGCAGGCTGTATACAAAAGTCCTTCTGATAAGACAATAAACTGAGGTCAATAATGTGCATACACATACAAAACGATTACATGTGCATGTTAAAGATCCTGTAGCTCGGAGGATTATGGAAACACTAAAATAACCTAGCACATGCTAAATACAATGTACCTCATAGTCCATACATACATACACTGATACGGACAGCATGAGAAATATAGAGCGTGAGTTCTTGGATTTTAGGACAAGTCACTAAATCAAAAGTGTGTCTAATTCAATGTCACAGCATTAAAAAATATCTACCAGCATACAGTAGCATATGTTTTGGTACCCATTTATGTTCCATAGGCTTAAATCACTTGTGACTGTGAGCAGGGTGACCTACACAGAAACTGTTAGTTCTGGTTAGGATTAAGAAGTAGATTTGGAGAGAGAGAAAATGAAGGTGAATACATAGGGAAGGTAGAAATTAGGACAAGGAATTCCTGGCAGTGAAAGGATTTGCATTGAAATGCACAGTATTGTCATCAGACCAGAAAACATTCTATTAACAGGTGTGTGTGTACAATTTTCAGCCTGGAAATTTTCCATGCTGGGGCAGTGAAGGGGTTAAATGACTTTTTTTTCTCTTTTTTCTTGCTTTGCAAACTTTTTTTTATTCACGAAGCCCTACTCTATTAAAATTTAAATCTCAGAAAGTTGTTTCTTTTACCCTTATCATTTGTTTGGATTACTTTTCAGATGAGAAGATAGAGAAAGATGGAAAAGGTGCCTTCATGTACTATGTCAACGACGGAGTCTACGGCTCCTTCAACTCTCTGCTCTATGACCACGCTGAAGTTGAAGCCAGACTTGTCAATGTAGGTACTCCTTTCTTCTTCTTTTTCTCCACATCATCTGCTTTTATGACCAAAAAAGTAGGGGACTGGGAGGGAGAAAAAAAATCACTTTATTTTTGTTGCTGTTCTTGCTACTCTTGTGAGCCTTTACAAGCGTCTACATCTGTGTTCACCTTTATCTGTATTGACACATTTGATTTATTTTTCATCACATACACATGCGTATTTCATCTGCCTTTAACAGCGCTGCTTCCAGTGCTGATGAAAACAATTTTATTGCCATGCATAAGTGGCAAAAGGTTTACCATGATTTCCTTTGAGACTGTAAATATGATAAATATACTACTTTGTATGATGGTAGTACTTCCCAAGCTTTGTGAGTGAATTAGGGTCACTGTGACATTAGAGAGAATAAACTGTGATTGTTGCTTTTTCTTGGTCTTGTATTGTCAGAAGCCCCCCCCCCCCCCCCCCCCCCCCCCCCCCACACCTGTTGTAATGTCTGAAATCATATTGTTTTGTGGATGAAAAAGCCTTTAAAGTTCTCCCATCTCAGTGTATTATAAGGTGTTTTTTCGGTGTTTTCAGTTACTTCATGCAGTCGCAGTCTCATGTGTAAACTTCAGTTTTTACTGGTTTTCCTTTCCAGGCCCCAGTGAATCCAATGGAGTTCTTGACCAGTGTGTGGGGTCCCACCTGCGATGGACTGGACCAGATTCTGAAAAATGCCAAGCTGCCAGAACTGTGTGTTGGTGACTTCCTCAACTTCCCAAACATGGGTGCATATACTCTCTGTGCTGGCTCCACCTTCAACGGCATGCCCCGCCCAGACCTCTACTACCACTGCTCTGAAAATATCTGGTAGGGTTCAGTTTGTTGGTGGTTGTCTTCACACACAATAACCAAAATAAGACACAAGGGATCAGTACATGGATAGGTTGAAGATGAAACATAGCTGAAAATGGGAGAAAGTGTAATTGTCGGAGCCTTGTACATAACACTGTTCCTTAGATGTAAAATCACCCAAGAACTACAATAACAGGATTGTCACATCAAGAAATGTATTTTTGTGTCTATTCTGTCTTGGGTGCCAGTAGAGAAAAGCTTACCCAATGTAAATCTTTCGCATTTTGTTAAAACAGATCAAAATGGGATGCTTTTTCAGTTTTTGTGCGCTATCCGATCCAAGACAATGGCGTCACATGGTGCTGGTACAGTGATAGATCTTGCTGTGTCAATCCCAGTTTGCCACCAAAGTGTCAGAGATCATGCATCGTTATTGTATAGTATTCCTTCCTCAGTTTTTCAATGCTGCATGTGGTTTGCCAAGAAAATAATGCTCATACACTTTGGATCACCATGACTTTATGAACAGTCAGGCTTTTCCACTCAGAGGCCAGTGCTGTATGAACAATTATTAAACAAAGCTTATAATAGCAAATGGTAAGCATCTTCAAAATATTGTTTGAACCAAAGATTATATCTGACAGGGTTCCCAGGGTCCTTGATTAATTTTTTTGTATGACTGTTCATTACTTCAGTTAGATCTGAATGTACCTCTTTTTTGTTGTTATTGTTGTATGTATTCAAGGGAGATAATGTGTTTCCACAAATACATCAGCTTTTCTGCAATCACAGCTTAAAGGACAAGTCCAAGGTTGGGGGTGATTTTTGACATGATTTCCATTAAATGTTCGCCGAGAACAATGATGTAGGTGAAATTGTGATCTGAGGGTTATAAATGCACAAAAACACGCATTTTCTGTCATACCGAAAGCGTCGCCATGACACTAAAAATCATGTGCGCATATGCGCACTATGTCACTGGGGAGTCGCTGCAAAATGGCTAGTAGCCACAGGGTAACCGACTTGGAAAATAAATCCAGTTCGAATCTCCAAGGATGAAGCTCTGACCTTTGTTTATTTCTTCCTTGTTATTTAATCTTTCTTGAACCTTGTTAGGTGCGTGGCATTTCAGTCTTTTTCGTTCCGTTTACTCTAGCTTTCACAACAGGCTAGACCTTATCAGGGAGCCTGCCTTTTATTGGGTGTTTTATTTTATTTTCCCAATTCATCCTTGTTTGTTTCATCATACGTAAAAATGAAAAAGTTTTGTTCGTTCTAGTTCAATAGACTAACGATTTCGTGGCCTCCCCGGGTTATGGTTTGGGGTTGGGCTAGTTACCGGCTCTTGCCATTCACTGTTTTTTCTCTTGGCTTGCCCTTTTGTTTCTTGAGTTATATTGTTCATTTACAATGTACGAGTGACATGGGTAGTCTCGATGTTTAACGAGACCGCTCATTCTTTCTTTATGTGGGGTAGTTTGTGAGTGTCTGTTGCCCTGCCGTGTTGTTGTCACTGCTAAGTGGGTTGTATCATGTACATGGATTACGTGTATCGAGCCTTTGTCCCATTGCTTGCTGACATTACTTGCCTCCTCTTTCTTTTCAGAAAGTGTTGTTGTTTTCTCTCTCTTTCCCCTTCTTTTTCACCATGCATTCTTTCTTTTTTATCTTTGGTTTATTGGCCATTTCATACCCGCTTGTTAGCTTGCCTGATTAGGGCAGCCATTTTGTATTTCTCTTGTCATCTGCATTTGTTTACATCCCGATGCTTTGTCATCAGTAGTCCTGATTAGCATTTTGCTTTATCAGTCTGCAGCCTTTGTTTTTCTAGATGGAAGCCGGGTTAGTGAGGGGTTAGTTATGGTTAGTTTGGCTTTCCATCTGTTTATGTTGTTGGCACAGTTATTTTTGCTCTGTTCTCTTCTGACTGTAGTCGTCCACTCCTTTGTTGCAGACAGTAGTCTATTAGACTGTTGTGATTTGGTGGCGTTTTTAATGTGTGTGTTTTTCTCGACCTTATGCTTACAGGTAGGCAACCATTTGGGGTTTTGAGGTGGTTTCAGCTGTTTTGTTTCTTTCATTTGGTGTCAGCTGTTTGCTTGCCTGATTAGGGCAGCCATTTTTCATTTGCCACTAGCATTTGTGGTCTGGTCTGTCTTTCTTTGCTGCAGGCATTTGTGGTTTGTTCTTTCTTTCTTTGCTACAGGTATTCGTGTACAGTCTTTCTTTCATGGCCTTTTCTTCCATAGGCATTCGTGTTAGACTTTTTGTCTTTAGCCTTGTTAGCACTTGTTTCAGGGTATCAGTGTATCCCTCAGTTTTTGGTATCATGCTGTGCACTTGCTGCTCGTCAGCTTCATCCTTGGAGATTCAAACTGGAATTTTTTCAAAGTCAGTTACCCTGTGACAGCCCTACAAATTCTGCTTTGAAGCAAACCCCATTTGGTATTCCGCCATAAAGTTTACGAAATCGCACTCAGTGAAGTGCTCGCTACACAAATGGGCTGACTGAGGCGCAGCGTCAAAGTCAGCTCATTTGAATTGTACAAATTTGACCCATTTTTGCCTCACAGCGGGTCGATTCCATGGGAACTCGTGCATAGTTATGCTTGTGGGTTGTTACAGTTTGCTGCAGCACAGTGGGCCGGCATGGTTAGAGCTTTTTGTCGACCACACGCATACACATTCAATGAACAATCTAAGATGGCAACCGCACTGATTCCCCAGACTGACGTCACTTCCGAGAAAGTCACATGACTGATGGAGAACCCGAGACAGAAGTCTCGGCCAGCCTACAGAAAACAAAATTGATTAAAAACCAACATAAATATTTATTATTTCATTAAATCTCAAACTAGTGACTCATTTGTCAATCATTTTGATGGTCATTTTGCTTACTTAAAAACCTTGGACTTTTCCTTTAAGTCAAGGTCTTTCAAATTTTTCATGACTATAACTTTGCTTGGGGTCTACTGATTCATGCTATCTTTATGACCTTGACTTAGTTTCAGGGTCATGTGTGTCAGAAAGTAAAACTTTTTTCTTTTTTTTTAAAACTTCTTCTATGGCATAGTTTCAATAAAAGCTGTTATATAAGGGATCATATACAGCATACTTTGTGTGGTTCTGGTGTGTATTTAAGGAGACAGTTAACTCCTTTTTTTCAGTTTTGCACCTGAATGCAAGTCATCAAGTTATTATTAGCTTTTATTTAGCTTTTAGGTGAGCGGGTCGATTCTAATGGAAAGAAAAAGTCCAAACAGAAGAAGCTTAATAAAACAATGCACCATTGATTAGTGACACGTGAACCTATACTATGTTACTGATGAGAATAACATGGCTTACTGCCCAAACACAATTGTAAACAGTAGGTTAGTTAATGTTGCACGTTTTCTCTAGTTTGGTGTGTTTGTATGTGTGTGCAGGACTAGTGAGTTTCCTTTGGATCTGAAACTCAATGCTGCAGAACCCAACAGGCCTGCCACCAAAAGCCTGCCCATCCTCAAGGCTGGACATGCGTTGGAGAAGGTGGAGATGGACGTTCTCTCTGCCTCCCCAACGCCTGTCTGCATTCTGGACGAGGAGGAGAACTTCTTCAACTGACCTCTTCTTCCTGGTGGCTGATGGTGTCCAGTGCAGCAGTGGCACCAGCTTTCAAACAATCATGCTTCTTCTTTTTTTCTTTTTCTTCAATATCCTTTTTGCTGACTTTCCGTCTGTCTTCTTTTTTGGGAGGGTGACTTTTTCATAAAGATATACATCTGTATTCTGTCAGTCAACTATTTTCCAGTGCAGTGGTGTCTTTTCAAGTGATCCATCATGACTAAATAAAAACATTTACAAATTCAATTCTACAAAATGAAAATAAAATTGAAAAAATTCTTTGAATGAGTTTGGCAGATATGTCAGGATTGTGTTATATGTTTAAGTGTGAAAAGGGTTGTGGGTACCCACATTTTCCACATCATTTATCTTTACTGCTTTTTGAGAAGGAGAAATGTTAACTTCAGCAGATTTTCCTGTAAAATGTTGTCAATTTTTTTCTATTTAATAGGCTTTTGTGACTTACAGCACACAGTTGATGAGGTTTTTTGCTTTCCTCTTTTTTTTCTCTTTTTTTTTTTGGTTGCAATTTCACTCTTTTGGCACACACCGGAACATGGACCAACCCATATTTTCATATTTACGCTTTCACTTGGGGCTTTATTTCTTAAGTATTTTTGGTTGGTTTTGCATTGCAAATGTCTGTGTTTTTTTCTCTGAATATTTTATGACAACTTGAACTGGTGCTTAAAAAATATCATCATCATAATATTGTCAGCATTTAATAATCAGCAACAAATACCTCAAGTCATCCTATATTTTCCCCTGAAAGTATGAATAACTAAGGAGTTGCTCACTGTCAAGGTATGAGGCTGTATGAACATTCGAAACACCTGCTTATATCCAGACTTGGCCAGGAACTGATGTAGTATAATTTTATTTTTCTCATGGTGAATGTTTGTGGAAAAATAAAAACAACACCAAAAAAACCACTTACTTACTGTGTTTGTGTGTGTTTCATGAGCTACATGTACAAAGTGATCATATTCAGATACTGCCAATTGCAGGGCTGTAACAAAAAACGATTCAAGTTGATTTCAGAGGGCACAGTTAAAAAGGGAACCAAACTGACCACTATAATATTTCCACCCGCAGGCTTGCTTCATTTGGTTGATCTATCGATATTTATACAAAACAAGTGCTTTTTTCTTTCAATTTCAGCACGTCAGTGTGCAGCCATGTTGGTTTGCTCTTAACCAATGAAGAACATAGGTTGGCCGTTTGTTTTTTGATCTGACGGGCAGATCTGTTCTTGCAGCTGTTTTCACATTTTTCAAACATCAGTTTTTAACAGCCAGCCAGAAATCGAGTGACAAAAATCCAGTATACCTGTTCCATTCATGCGGATGGGACCAGTGATACTTCTTTACTTTTTCTTTTAATTAAACATACTGCTACGTTTAGTTTGATGCTGTTATCCACAAAGTTATGAACTGATAGCAACAGTTGATTCCCGCTACTACACAATTTGTCTAATGACAGTCGGACTCACTGCTACATGTCGGCCAATTTCCCTACACACTGCGGCTCTGGTTTCTTTGACCTGATCGGGTTTGCCGATGGCTTTGCTGACCTGCACGACCAGGTCACTGCACTGCACAAGGGCTGTCGCTGCATGCGCTATGGTCAATGGACCTAAATGCGAGTCCATACTAGGGTCTAGCAGTAATACAGCCGCGTATCAGCCCACTTGGCGGTCGGGGTCTGACTTGACTTCTTGGTTGGCACGTGGTACTCCCAAGGTTGGACAATTTTCTGGGACGCAGTACTTTGACAGCGTGGCTTTGAGTTTGAGTCTGGAATCTCCCAGCTTCCTTCGATGTTTTTTTCTCTTTTTTCTTTTTAATACTGTAGCCGACAGTGACTGGTGGTCCCCTTCTTCCCATGCTTCCAGTGCGGCGGAAAAGGAGGCGAGAAGAGGTGAGGGGTCCTCATCCTCGCTGTTCTCTGCCTCTTCTTCTTGGTGATTTGAGTCAACTTCCGTTAGATTCGGAAGATTTTCTAATATATTACCTGCCCTGTGTTGAAAACAACTCGGACCGGATCTGAGGAAGGCGACGGCGGTGCCGATTCGGACTGAGGAACTTTCTTCCCCATTCTCTGCCTGTAGCTCATACAGAGCCGATTTCATGGCGTTTATATCGCATCAAGGTTGAGCAAATCGTGCACATTGAGGAATTGCCCCGTTCTTGCAGGGGGGACCTTTCTTCCTCACTTTAGTGCTTGGGAGCTGTGTGAAAGTAGAGGTGGCCGTCCTGGGCTCCCCGTCCCTGATAGTCCTTTTTCTGTGGACGTACCGCGTCCCAGAAAATTGTCCAACCCTGGGAGTGCTATAAATGGTTCTGGTCATGCTCACCTCTCTGAACTGCTGCATGTCTACACTCCATCTCGTACACTACGTTCTTCTTCTGACACCCGCATGCTGGAAATCCAACAATACAAACGCAAGACTCATGGCTTCCGCGCCTTCTCTTGCTTTGGACCCCACATTTGGAATTCACTCCCACAAGACCTTAGACACTGCTCAACCCTGTCATCTTTTAAAGCCAAACTGAAAACCTTCCTCGTCTCACAGTATTTCCATCCTAACTAATATCAGTACCCAGTTTCTGCTACAGTCAGTGTGTGTTTGTAGTGCGTGGTTGTTTTTTCTCTATTTTTTATAATACTTTATGTAAATTGTTTTGGTAGAACTATACACGTGTATAGAATATCATATTTAGGTTAATATGTATCATGTGAGCGCTCAGGGCGTTGATGAGCGCATGATAAATGTACATTGTTATTATTAAAGCAACATCAAACTTTATGGTCAGTTTATCAGTAGCTGTGTGAAAGTCGAGGTAGCCGTTCTGGGCTCCCCGTCCCTAATATAGTCCTTTCTCTGTGGATGTAAAGCAACATTAAACTTGAACTTCCTCACGTATAGGGGAGGAGGGGCGGCCGCCAGTGCCGGCTTCAGGGCTTTCAAAATCGAACATGATTTAAGTAACCAAGCACTGGTTTGTTAATCCGAGCTGAGAATAATCACACCTACACCAGTCGCACTGACGGATTTAGTACGCTAGTCACTTCGTCCGGTTTCGCCGCACGGCCGCGAATACCGTGGCACAGGACTGAACGAAATTAGACGGTGCCGAACGCCAGAAAGAGACTGGGAGACAGAATAGGCACTCTCGTGGTGTGATTTAGCTTCTGGGCGCGAACTGACGGCTTTCAGTTCAGTGTTGCTTTACGTCCACAAAGACCGTAGGGACTGTTAGGGACGGGGACCCACCTCGACTTTCACACAGCTTCTGAGCTCTGACAGGACTTCCTCCTTCACATGTTGCTTTACGTCCACACGGAGACCGTATGGACTGTTAGGGACGGGGACCCCTGGACGTCTACCTCGACTTTCACGCAGCTCCTGAGCTCTAACAGGACTTCCTTCTTCAAATGTTGCTTTACGTCCACAGAGACCGTAGGGACAGGGAGCTCATGACGGCCACCTCGACTTCCACACAGCTCCTGAGCTCTGACTGACGGCTGCCTCAGTTGCGGTGCTTATCTCATGGGAACTTCTAGTGCCGTTCTTCAGCGGAAAAGGAGTTAGAATTTGGCTTCAGAGTGTCTCGTGGCCGCCCCGTTCAGTTGCCATATCAGTAATAATAATAACAACGGGCATTTAGCGTGCCCAAGGCGCTTACGGATTTTTCCACATAATTGTACTTACTGATATCTGTATTTCAACGATAAAGATTGAAATCCACAGACGCATGCACACTGATCTACACACATCCACATCATAATTATTACCGGCCTCATGATTTCGGAAGGACACACACAGATTCGAGGTTGGTAGGGGTGGGGAGAGCGTGCAAGGCGGAATGGAGCTTTATCGCCTTCTGCTACAGTTGCCTCTGTTGCCCCCGTGATCCATCAAAACGGCGGGTTTATATTGGTGATGCCCACGGATCATGAGCCTTGAACTGATGATGATGAAATGTTGCTTAATGTCCTCAGTTGTCAGTTGACATATTAGGGACAAGCTGAGACCAATGCCGAGGCATGGTTCAATATAGCTACGTCCACGGAAACCAGAAGGCTCGTTAGGACGGATAGCCCAGGACGGCCACCTTGACTGACTCTCACACAGCTCCTGAATTATGCCCTGAACTGAGTTTGTCTTCGACTTTATATAAGAACTTTCTTGACTACAACGCAGGAGCTGTGTGTGAAAGTCGAGGTGGCCGTCCTGGGCTCCCGTCCCTAATAAGCCGACGGTTTCTGTGGACGTAACTAAACAACACTTCATCATCATCACAACGCATATACTATAACAAAATAAAACTGATACGAATACATCTCCAACAAATAACGTATATTTATATTAACTCAGTCAGTGAACATAAGCTGCGCCCACTATGCATGGTTATTACTGACGGACATGCATACATGGGCTGACGGTGAATGCCGGGCTGGGACTCGACACTGACTGAGGAAAACTAAGACGCTACATCAGTAGAACTCAACACACAAGGGAGTTAATTAGCGCTCGAAATACGAACTTGACACAGGTACAACAGCAAGGACCTGACTCACCTACGGCCGTATCTCACTGACCTGGCATGCGTGTAAACTTATTCATGCAACTGAGAATGATACATAATGAACTCCACCGGCAGAGGTACATCAGTAGCTTTTTCAGACTCAGTCGAGCCGGCATCGCGGGCTTACACTGAGGCCACACTCAGTGACGTGACCGAGTAGTCTAGTGGTCCGCGAAAGTCAGGGTCAGTCTAACGGATGCGACTGCTCTGAAGATCTCATGGATCCGTGTGCATGACCCAGACAGCCAGGGATGTGCCCGCGGACATGGCCGGGCCGGGCTGCCGGACGACGGAGACCGAACTTGAAACTGCAACACTGACGTCGAGAAAGTCAAATCACTGATGGTCCAGGCTGTGCAGCGAGTCAGGGCAGTCACTGACTGACTGAACTTCACTGATGAAGTGGAAATTGACCGCTATTTCCTAAAAGGCCCGGACAGGAGTGCCCGTCAAGTTGTTACCGCCCGGCACGTCCGCAGTGGCCGTCGAGGCGGAGAGGCTAGAAATTCTTCGGAGCCAGCCGGCAATGCCAAACAGTTTGTCAGTCAGGTTTTAGCCGCCGGTTGTGACTGATGATTGTGAGGAGTTGATGTCATTAGTCGTGCCCGCTGAGCTGGATGTCACGAGAATAACTTGAGACCCGCCTCAGTAGTTCTACGGTTAATGCCAGGGTCACACTATGCCGAGCAGCCGGCCCGGCTTCGCGGAAACCAGGGAAACGGCCGAGGTGCAAAAATGATATAAAAGTTGTTGCCGCCACAACTGAATATTCAAGATCCAATATAATACATGGTGGTACTGACTGAAGTGCGGGGTTAGACTGATAGAACTGCTATTTGCTTATGACACCACAGTACGACAACGTGCGAATTTTCGTGGTAATCGGGCCGTTTCAGTCGAAGCCAAGTGGCAGTGACTTACGTCTGGCGGCTAACCAGTTGTGCGGCCGGGACTGGCCGGAAACTGAAACTGACAGTTCAGTACTAAACTGACTGACGGTGAAAAATGAGACTGTAGGATACTTCACCGACTATATCTGCTTTTCAGTGTACGAGGTGTCACTACTTCTTCAGTAATCGGCCGTACTCCTTTAAGATACTGTTCAGTAGGCTACACTTATTCAGTTATTGGCTGCCGAGTGGAAGAACACTGCACTGACACACAGCCGCCATGTTACTGTGAGATTCGCTGGCTACCGAGAGGAACCAAGCCATGTCAAGTTAAATATCCAATATTGTGCGACACTTAGGCCCTACTGGATCACTGAGTATCGGACTGGAATAATACCATCAGAGCCATCTATATGTCACATTATTTGACCCAAGAGATACAGTTACTCGGGCGGGCGAAGCAACTCGCACAAGTGGCTTGCTTCTTCAGTGGAAGATCGGAAGTGTTGAGGAGTTTGAACGCTACCTGCTGGCACAAAGCCATGGATATATGGGAAGAAAGTGTCCTAAACGACACTTAACAGTTAAACGGTAAAAACATAATGACTAGGTAGAACTAGGACACTCAGTTCAGTATCAGCTTTTGCTGGCTGAGCTTTTGTTTTCGTGTCCAGTGCTTGGAAGAATCAAGCACTGGACACGAAAACAAAACAGCACAAGGTTATATCTGCGGGATCCAAAAAGAACGCTATTTATCACTTTGGGATGAAATGAAACAAGAATGAATGGTTGAGCTTTTTATACCGTCAACTCCAGTGCTTGGAAGAATCAAGCACTGGACTGACACGAAAACAACACAGCACAAGGTCATATCTGCGGGATCCAAAAAAAAGGCCTTTTTTATCCCATAGGGGGGGGGGGGGGGGGGGGGGGGGGGGGGGGGGGGGGGGGGGGGGGGGGGGGGGGGGGGGGGGGGGGGGGGGGGGCGGGGGGGGGGGGGGGGGGGGGGGGGGGGGGGGGGGGGGGGGGGGGGGGGGGGGGGTGAAACAAGAATGAATGCTAGCGTTGAACAAGACCCAAACACATAAAAGGTTAAAAAGAACGCTACTGTTGAGTAGAACAAAACACAACATGTGAATTTTCGGGGTAGTCCCTTTTCTGAAGCTACAAAACGACACTTAAATAACAGTTAAACGGCAAAAATATAATGAACTAGGACGTGACACTCAGTTCAGGTATCAGCTTTTGCTCAGTGGTTGAGCTTTTGTTTTCGTGTCCAGTGCTTGGAAGAATCACTGAAGCACTGGGCACGAAAAAAAAACTGCACAAGGTCACATCGGCGGAGAGACTGAGAGAGAGAAAACGTGCTTCGAAAACCGGACCCGGAGAGTGAAGGCTCGGCCGCGCGCACCGACCCGGAAGACCGACTGAGGAGGCCGTGGACCACCGCTAGAATAACGTACATTATACCGTCAACTTTTGCGCGTTTGTCAGTGTGTACCGTGCGCATGTATACGCATGCGCGTTTTTTTTTTTTAAGCCGACCGTAACTGAGAACGACTGTGCTTAGCGTATACCTTTGACTTGACCGACCTGAGCAAACTACTGTTTAAATCGGGCAGTCGCCGTGCTTGAATCACTAACCCAGCCCTGAAGCAGATGGCTCCACAGTTTGTGCGCGACTACGTAAGGCATGTCGGTCCGACACACTGACGGTGTGACAAAAAGAACTTGATAAAAAGCAGCAGTCGTTTTCACCTAGCACAGCAGGTTCACTTCACCCGTCTTAGTTTGTATGCAATGTTATGCCGGGATTAAATAAACTACCACTCAAAACAAATTAGTGTTCGGGCAAACTGGTATTTAAAAAAAAAAAAAAATTGGACACTTTATGAATAAAGTTGTACTTTTTCACCATTTTTGTGCTGGGTTTGACATGTGGTATAAAAGGTTGTAGCCGAACATAACACGGATCAATGAGTATATAGTTCGAGTCTCTCAAACTGGAATGGGTTTATGAGAAATGGTGGTGTAATATGGATTGGTGTGTGTGCTGTGGCATGGAATGTGGAACGTTGTGCGATGTGGAATGAGGTAAGAGTGTGGGCTGTGACACGGTGCGATACCTGGTTGTAGAGGTGGTGTTATTCGAGATCATGTGACAAGTGGTGGGATGTAAATGTCAGCGGTGGTGTACTGATGTGTCATGATGGAATGTTATGTGAAACATGGTAGTGGGATGTGGATGTGATCACGGTCAGATGTGGTGGAACTGATGATGCAATTATGCGGCGAGATGTGAAATGCGGTGCAATGTTGTGTGATGCGAGACGGTGGTGGTGCGATGCATAACGTGGCCAGTACATGGCGTGATCTGAAAGGTGGCGTAGAGTACATGGAACGTCGCATTATGTGGTACGTACTGTGAAATGGGGTGCAATGCAAGATATGGTGCGATTTGACTGAATTTGTGGTATTGCAAAGTGGAACAGTGTGTTGCCGCGAGAGGTGCTGGTGCGATATGAAATGTGCGATATGGTGAGGAATGATGGTGTGACGTGGCATAGGGTGTGGTTTGGAATAATGTCAGAGATGGCGTTTGACTGATGTGGCCGAATGATGAAATGTCAGTAAAATGTGGTGGTAATGGTGTGATGAGGTGCGAGATGCAGTGGCAATGTGTTATACATTCCCGACATCTCACCACCACAGCTTAACAACTTGTTAAGCTGTGGTGGCGAGATGTGGAATGTATAACATGAAATATATTTCACATCAAACCACATTTCCGGCACAGCACACGTACCATACCACATCTCACATTTCAGTTTCAACTGGCCACCAGATCACACATCACATGGAGTGATGTGGAATTCGGTGCGATGTGTTATGTTTTGCAATGCCAGATGTGTGCCTTATTCAAATGTGGCTTTGATGAGGAATAAGGTGCAATGGTAGAATATGTGCGATATGGTGTGATGCTAAACCGGCGTAGTGTGGTGCAATGTCAGTTGTGAAATGTGGTGATGCGATGTGGAATGATGGTATGGTACATGGGGAATATCAGTGGTGTGCTGTGATGCAAGATGTGAAACTGATGTGGTTGTGGAATACCGAGTAATGTGGAATGGTCTGACGCCATATTAGACATGGTGGTGTGATGCCGGAATGATGGTTGAACCGCAGTGTGGGATGTGTGGTGTGGTTTGGAATGTATGCTGTGGGATGGTGTGATGTGCAGTTCATATTTGAATGTGATATGCATGACGTGGTGGGAGGTGGAATGTGGGCGTGATGTGGTGGAGTGATTTGATATGAATTATGGTGGATGTGAAATGTGGTGCGACTGATGTGGAATAAGTGTTGCCTCAGACATGGTGCGATTGAAATGCCGCAAAATCAGTGCGACGTGGAATATGGCCGGCGTGATGTGGAATGTTGCGTAATGCAAGATGTGAAAAGTTACGATGTGATGTGAAATGTGGTGGTGTGGAATTACGGTGAAGAATGTGCAATGTGCTGTGTGACTGTTGTGTGATGTCAGATGTCGCCGGGGAAAAAATGCAATGTGGTGTGATGTAAAATCGAGATGTGGTGGTATAATGTGACGGGAATATGGTGTGGTGTGAAATGTGCTGCGATGTTGAATGTGGGTGTGGTGTGGAAGTTGTGGATGTGGAATTGTGTGAGATTTGGACTGTGGCTGTGTGATGTGGAATACAGTGTTATGCTTCGAGATATGGTGGTGTGAAATGGTGGTGTGGCAGACTGCGGTGTAATGTGATGTCAGATGCAGAATATGGTGGTCCGAGATGCGTTGCGTTGCAACATTAAATGTCTGTGAGATGTGGCGTGGAACATGTGGTATGTAGTACTGAATGTGATGTGGAATATGCAATGGTGGTGTGATGTGGCCGGAATGGTGTGGTGTGGAATGGTGAAACTGAGGTGATGTGATGTAAAATCTTGTTTGATGTGGTGGAATGATGTGTGATGTGCAAACGTTTAATGTAGTGTGGAGTCGAGTAATGTGGTGTGAAACGTAATTTGAACCCTACTAATTACATAAAACACTGCCCAGCACTTGCCGCAGTGATGTGGAATGTGGCCGGAACACACACACACGCACGAAACCAATGGCACACAACTTCACGCACACAGGCAAAGTAATCGGAGTCCAGAGGAGAAAAGATGGGTCTTGAGGGAAGACTTAGATGATACTACGGAAGATATATATTTGTTATAAGGTGTGATGTGGAATGGTATGTCATATGATATAGAATGTCTGTGGCCTGGATGAACTACAGAATGTGAAGTGGTGCAGAATGGTATGGTGAAGAAGAACGTTTGGTGTAAAATGGTGGCGTAAAATCCGTTACGGTGTGGTGTGGAATGCCATCGTGTGATTTTAAATGTTTTGTGGTATGGATACGGTTATGTGCAGCTTTCAGAGCAGTTTGCTCTTTTTGTATTATGTAGTGTTCAGTGTAATGTCAGTTCAGTAATGTTTATGTGTCAGTAGGATTCAGTGTACAGTGTTCAGTGTCAGTCCATAGCGTCGGCTCGGTTCTACAGCGTTCAATGCAAGTAGTGTTCGAGTCTATAGCATCAGTTCAGTTTCTGCGTTCAGTCTATATAGGGGAGATTTTGTAGCATACATAGTCAATGGTGTTCAGTGTTAGCTGGGTTACAGTCTATGTTCATGGTCTGCCTGCTATTATCCAGTGTCGGTTGTGTTCAGTCTAGTATTCAGTTGTCAGTGGGGTTCAGAATCTATAGCATCCAGTATCAGTTCAGTGTCTGTAGCGTTCAGGGTGTGTACCGCTGTTCAGTGGGTCATTCTCCGTCTGTACTCTTCAGTGTCTGCAGTGTTTAGAGCACTGGCTGTCCACCAAGAGTCTGTCATGTTCAGAGTCCACACTCTGAAGGTCCTCTGCCCCTGCACAGTTCTTGAATTTTAACATCGCGTCAGCAACAGAGGGTTACCTGAGGACAAAATACAATGTAAAAATTAAAATAAAATAAAATCCACTTACCTATTGCTGCACAATCACACACGTTTTGGTACGTATCTACAAGGTATGTCTGAAAAGTAACGGGACTGGGTGTGCTGTGTGAGCTATGGGCGAAAGAGGGATAAGCGATTGTGTTATCATCTAACATGATATCTTCGGAGTATATAACTGTAACCTTAGCTTTCTGGAACCATGCTTTTGTTTACATCTCCTCTCATGCGGAAAGTATGCACAAAAATGGTACAAAGGCTGCTGAATGATGATCAGAAGGAGCGCCGCACGCAGCCGGTGTGTCAGGACATCATCGAGCGTCTTCAAACTGAACCAGACTTGCTTCGTAGAGTCATCACTAGTGATGAGCCATGGATTTTTGAGTACGACCCGGAAACCAAGCGCCAGAGCTGTCAGTGGAAGTCCCCGACGTCGCCGAGGCCGAACTTAAAAGCAAGACCGTCAAAGTCATGTTGACCACGTTCTTCGATGTCAGACGCATCGTCCACAGTGCCGAGTTCTTGCCACAGGGCCAGACGATCAATCAGCAAGTCTACAAAGAGATCCTGCAGCTTTTGCTTCGCTCAGTGCGCGAGAAGAGACGAGAGTTGTGGCAGGACAAATCTGGCTGCTTCACCACGACAATGCACCTGCTCACAACGCCCTGAGCATCCGGCAGTTCCTCGCCGAGAACATCGCCGTACTGGAACAACCTCCCGTGTGACTGTTTTCTTTTCCCCAAACTCAATGGGATCATCAAGGGGACCCGTTTTGAAAGCGTGGAGGCCATCAAGAGGGCCGTAACGATGGGGCTGAGGGGCATCCCAAAAGAATCCTTCCAGCAGTGCATAGAAGGGTGGCAGAAAAGGATGGACAAGTGCATTAGACTCAAGGGATATTACTTTGAAGGGGAAACCATGTAGTTTGTTGTTTGGAATTGAAATAAATTGTTTGTGACACTAGTCCCGTTACTTTTCAGACTGACCTCGTATTTTTGGTAGGTACTCACCGGGGGAACCTACTTGTCAGCTCTAGGTTCTCAACAAGAAATCTTAATTTCTGCGTCCACAGTATCTCACTGTGGAAGCCCTGGGTGGAAAAACGGGTCACGCTCAGAGCATCAATGCACATGCCTGTCGGAGGAGCACTGCAGTAGTCTATATTATGTCAATGTTAAATCTGCAGATGCATCTGCTGTGGGCAAGTTCACGACGGTATGAGTGTGGCATAAAGCAGAACAATTAATTATCTGAGTCAGTCTTGCCTTCGGTCATGCCTTGGATGAGTGACAATATTTGTATGTACATCTGTCTACTTGTGTAGGATATCTATCTATATATCTGCATCTATCTATCTATCTATCTATCTATCTATCTATCTATATATATATATATATATATATATATCTATCTATATATATATATATATACACCTGGATATATATTATGCGTGTACGAGTTTCTGAATAAAAAGTATTTTTCCAGACACATCTGGATACATGCATGTGAGAGTTTATGAATAAAAAGTGGTTTTCCAGATTACCATTTCAAGACGGCCACAAGCTGGTGGTATGTACTGACTCAGTCATTTGTTCAGTTACAAGTGGGGTGTTCACTACTGATTCAGAGTGTGTTCTGTTGTGCTTGTTGTTGTTCAGTGTTACAGGTACTGCTGATGTTGTTCACTTTGTTTGCTTGCTTTACTTCATATACCTTCTTGAGGGTGAGGGGGCAGGAAGGGGAGTATGTGCATGCTGTACTTTGCTGCAGTTGCCCTCTGTGTGCGTGTAAGGGGGCTGGGGCTAACTTGAATACTACGAAGAGAATAGTTACTTTACACTTGAATCAAACCAATCTTATATATATAACAATTCATCTGGAGAAGAAAAAAAGTAAGTATTCAAATGAACCTAAAAATACATTTTACTTCCTGTTCTGATTGACAGCCAAGCACGATGCATGCGTCGATAGCCTGCTGTTTCATTGCCCTGCTGGTCATGTTGCTGCTGGCCAAGGTGAAGGCTGATGTCTTCAGGGTATGGCCATTCAGCTTGTAGGTGGCTTGCTCTGTTTTCTGCACTGGACATGGACCATTGCAGTTCCCAGCTGAAGTCTGGAGAGCACCCAGGGCCTTCTACACACAAGCACACAAGTGACCCCCACTCCCCGCCTGCACATACTGACAGTGACACATTTATATGCACCACTTGGCGAACATTAACACATACAAGGACATACATATGCACAAAAATATGTATACGCTGACACAGGCCAACACTAAACTGAACACTAAACTGAACACACACATGTATAATTATAGCACTCTTTCTCTCTTTCGTGCACTACTATGATACTTGAATGCACATTGGCATTGTTCAGTTTTACTTTTTGCCTGCACTAACTGAATACTGGTTAAGGTCATAAGTTGGGACAGAAAAAAGAAGATATGAAACTGAAGCATACAACCAAAAGTTGAAACTGACCCTACCTGACTTCTTATCAGATTGGGCCTATTCTAAACCAATTCTTGTATCTTCATTATTCTATGATTTCCATTTTGCATCACCCCCCCCCCCCCCATACTTTTTTCCTTCTACAACTGCTTTGCACAAATATGAAAAAGGTAGCTGTACAGCCATCTCTGCAATACAAGCAACTAGAGACCAAGGATTCAATCAAAAAACAATTGGTGGTCAAAAATAAAGAAGAAAAAAAAGAGAAGATTATGAAGAGCTGATGGAAGAATGCTCTTACAGAAAGCCTTAAAAATCGTCATTCAGAGGAGAGATGAGCCCTGCAAGTGAAATATCACTGCCAGTGTTGTCTTTGTAAAGTTTACAAGCTAGACATTTTTCAAACCAATGTGACATCTATAAGGTGGCAAAAATGGGTCACAGAAACTGGTCACATAATCACTGTAACCAGTCAGACACAGCGGTCTGTGTTTACAACTACTAGAGCTGTACTAACAGAGCTGAACACCCAAGTCCCTTCCCGCCTAGCGCCGCACACATTACGCACGCACTTATCACGCACGCACACACCCAAACATTGTTTCTCTCAATGTGCTCTGCGCGTTTTTTTTTTGTGTTGTTCAAGTGCTTTTTAGGTCCTTTTTTTTTAACAGCCTTTCAAACAAAATAACAGCCAGTACATGTATCTGATCGACTGCTGATTCCCCCCCTGTATATGCTGACCTTAACCAGTAAAATACTGGAAACTACCAATTAACGTGAACTGTGTAAGCAGGTAGTTTTTGTTTTTTACAATCAATCATGTGGACCTCTCCTCCCCCCCCCCCCCCCCCCCCTTGAAGGAAGTTCACACTACCGGTGTGGCAAGGGTATGGACAGACCCCGGGGATCTTGAGCCTGTTTAGAATTGTGAGTGAATGTGTGTGTGTGACTAAGCCATGTGGAGTTTACCTAGAAAAAGCTATGAAAGTGAAGAACATTAACACAAGTAAATAATCCCATGGAGAAAAAAACACTCGTGCAGCTGAAAAGAACAGAACCACCGACAATATGTGGGTAGGAAAAAAAAAGGCAAAAAAGAAAAACAGGGGGAAGTA
Organism: Alviniconcha marisindica; assembly: GCA_018857735.1. Lineage (NCBI taxonomy): Eukaryota > Metazoa > Mollusca > Gastropoda > Provannidae > Alviniconcha > Alviniconcha marisindica. The sequence goes on along the minus strand of JABMCL010000737.1, from coordinate 608,554 downwards.
CATTAGACACTGCTCAACCCAAACTCCAAGCATTGGTTTACGACATCCTTCCTTCAACCATTGCCGTATTTAGTTACGTAATAGGTTCCTGAAGTTGGTGCTCAAACAGTAGTAAGTTTGTTACAAAAACTCAAATAAAACAAGGCATGTCATTTATAGCCGCCAACAAAGTTTACACCAGCACAAATAAAACCACAATCGCTTGAATCGAGACGGAACTCTTTCTTTTACCCGGGTGGATGCGTCTCATGTTTACGTGGGTGCTTGGGCGCTAGGCTGCTTCCGCAGTCATAATTATTAGTACCCAAACCTTTCGGAGGGCGCCGACTGCTCGGTGGACAGCTGCGCGGAGATAAAGAGTGGCGTAACCAAATCCGGCAGAGTTTGGAGGAAGGTGCCGGAAAGCGATGTTCGGAGTGTGTGCTCAACCCTGTCATCTTTTAAAGCCAAACTGAAAACCTTCCTCTTCTCACAATATTTCCACACCAACTAATATCAATACCCAGTTTCAGCAATAGTCACTGTGTGTGTGCGTCAGTGTGTGTGTGTGCGTGCGTGCGTGCGTGCGTGTGTGTGTATGTGTGCACGCGTGTTCCCATATAATACCTTATGTAAATTGTTTTGGTAGGACTGTGCTGTACGCGTGTATATTGTATTTAGGTTAATATGTATCATGTGAGCGCTCAGTGCGTGATGAGCTCATGATAAATGCACATTATTATTATTATTATTATTAAGAACAGAAAGGAGCCCTATGATGTGCTAAAAAGAACATGACTAAGAAGAGATGGGTAGACCAATCAGGGCCATGTCAGGAACTGGTAAAAAAAAGTTGTTTAAAAAACAGACCCAAAAGAAACACTGGAAAGAAAGAAAGAAAAATAACAGAGGTTAAAAGAGCCCTGCAAAGTACTAAAGAGAACAGAACCCCAAAAGTGGAAAAGCTGAGTGGAACACAGTCCAAAAAAAGAAGAAAAAAAGCCTCATTAAAAGGTGCTACACAAAGTGCTGGGAAGAACAAAATCACTTTAATCATTAAGAAGACAAGGGTGGAAGAAGACCTGAAGCAAAATCCCTAGAAAGAACTGAAAAGAAACGAACCTAGAATAGTAGTAGTAGTAGTAATTGGATTTAATGTCCTGTCAACCACATGGGATCACCTCAGGACAGTCAAACTCAGGTCATAAGCAAATATACATTTCTAAACTCTTCTCACATATCTATCAACCATCTGTCAAGTCAATCTACAAAACCAATCACTTCGCAAATATGAACATACATTCACAAACATCCAACACAAATTTTTGAAGAGTTAGTCCCTTCAATATTATCCCTGTTAAAAGAGCACATAAGGCTAGGATATGCTGGTATCGTCGACCATTCCGTCTAATTTATCAATACCAGGTTAAAGAAATGAATGGACAGACACAATATAAAATAAAAAAATATTATATAAATGTATAAAGGCAAATACCAGTGCCATATGGCAGCAAGCTGCACATACCACCTACCAACTATCATCTCCTAGCTGCTCAACAAGAGCCATACAAAAAGCCTAACCCTTAACAAAAAATATTTGAGAGTTTTCTTGAAAAAACGTCAGGAGAATGGACCATTAGCAGAAAATGACAAGACAGAAAGAGCAAGAGGAATAGGCAGAAAAAACAAAAGAGGAGATAGGAAAGGGGAATCAAATGACAGCCCTAAGATTCCAGACAGGAAGGAGACATCAGACATCCCCGGCCTCCCTTTGGGGGACGAACCTAGAAAGAACGGAAAAAACCCCGAACCACACTAAGTGCTAAAAAGAACAGTACTTAACTACTACTACTAAGAATAGATGGATATTTTTTACTTTTCTTTTTTCTTCAGTTTATTTTCCCCTAAAACATGCATGTTTGTTATGTCTAAGGTTTCTATATGCTTATTTCTGTTCAGGTTTACAAATTATAGTTGTAATCATCACTACAGCATTGCTTTAGCTTGTACAGAAACTGGAATAAAAGCAAGTTAAAAAAAAAAATGGCAGGAGAAGTCCCTCAAAAGAACCCCATGCAGTGGGAGTAATGCAGATGCAGAAATTAAGGTCCCTCTGTTGAGAACACAGAGCTGTGAAAGTTTTCCCTTTAAAGCCGGGAGTAGGTGAGAATACAGCCATGCATGCTTCACCTGCTGCCTGGAATTTCTTGCTTGTCCTATTTCTACCTTACTGGTTCATTCACCAACACCTTTGTTCTCTACTGCCTACAATTTATACTGCATTAGTTATGGTTAATGCAGTTTCCCTTGTTGACCCACGGAACAAAAGAGATAACATTGCTAATCATCATGACTGACTGAAACAGATTCCTGTGTCAAGTGTTGTGTGTGTCCAGAACTATGATCCAGCTTTTTACTTATGATTTAGTGACTCATGTACACACAGCAGGTACACACAGATTGTGAAAGTGTGATTTGTCCTGAGGTGAACCGGTGTGGCTTACAGGACATTAAAATCCAAACAATCAACAACCAAAAAGAAGCACCCAAAAGAAAAAGGAACCCTACACAACACTAAAAACAACAAAAGCACTTGTTAGCTAGTAAGTTCTTCAATTTTTATGTTCTGTTAGCCACACCAGCTAGGTCACCTCTGGATGAATCAAACATATTCATGCTTATTCTACACCAGGTCAAAACACAATTACCAAAACACACTAAAAACAAAATATATATATATATATATATATATATGGGTCATTTTCCTGAAAACTGGACCAAAGAGGGTGCTGCTTTCCCGATGAAATAAAAATTCAACTAACACATGAAACTTTTCAAACTACCGCTATATTTCTGATGTAATGCATTTGGAGAAATAAGGGAAATGCAACAATGGGTAAATGCATCATTATTTCTTGTGCTGTGAGCCTTTTTTGGTAAAAATCATGACATTTTCATGGCCACCATTTGTGACATGGCTATGGGAAAGTTTGCTGATCGCAGATATTTCCTTGGAATGTTCATGATGGAATAAAAACAGATTTCATGAGAAAGAAGGCGGCCAGTTCTTACATACAAATGGTATTTATTGTGTGCTGCTTGCTATTAACAGCTCCAAACAAAGAAAACAAAGGAAAGATAATCAGTGTCTCGCATGTTACCGATGGTGTCTTCTGTGTTATCATGATATTGTGACTTGTTCACAACGAAACAAAGAACTTTTTTTCATCAGCTTGGTAAATAATCACATTTCACCTTATTTTTAATGCTTGTTTGATGACATGAGAGTAGATAGGAAATAAATTACAGTCATTTATTCAGGGGTGGTTGACATGGTGTCTTACAATGGTGTAACATGTGAGCACACAAAATATTTCTGTTTGTACCATTGACTTTTGACCTACCCTAACTTACCAGTCCACATCAGCTGATTTGCCGGCAGCAACGTTTGACCTCTTTTGCGTTGTGTGTAGTGTATTATTTTACTAGAAAAGGGAAAGCACTGTGGTGTCTTCAGGGGTGAGGGATGTAACGCTCATGACACATATTTGTTCCCACTTGGCTGAGTGTTTGTTTGCAACCATTTGTAACCAAACTTGGTATTGTGGTTCACCACCATGAGCTGGAATTTTTCATGCAAAAAAAAAAAAAAGGGATTCTATCTTCAAAGTCAAGGTCACATATATATATAAGGTTATATAATCAAAATAAGACAGTTTCTACTATATCTTTTATTAGTTCTAAACCAGTGAGTCTTTTGCAACCAAACTCAATTTGAGTGTAGATCTTCATAAGCAAAGAAGTGTCCAGTGAAAATGTTGGATTGCTGTTGGATTGCTGTGTCACAGCCAAGGTTAAAAGTTTCAGTTAATGTTAGTTTGGATGATATCTTATGCACGTGAACCATTTGTAACTAAACCCAGTATGGTGAGAAATCATTATAAGCCAGAGCGTCATATGAGAAAATGGGTTTCTATCTTCAAGGTCAAGGCAACTTAATTTTGGTTCATACAATCAAATATGACAATTTCTATTTTATGTTCTGAACTGCTGATTTCTTTTTTGGCATCCAACTTAGTTTCACAGTGCATGTTCATAAGCTGGAGTGTCTTGTGAAAAGGTTGCTTTGCTGTATTCAAGGTCAAGGTCACAGTGAAGGTTCTGAATTTCAGTGCATGTTTGCCCGGACAATATCTCTGATCGGTCAAACTTGGTATGGTGATGCATCATCATCAGCCATATCATTCAGAAATATCATTTGCTATGTTCAAGGTCAAAGCCACAATCGTTTCTACTAGATCTTCAGAAATACTGAAACTTTTGCAATCCAAATTAGTTTGATGGTAATCATCACAAGACAGGGTAACAAGACACAGTGAAAAGATTTTCTTGCTTTTACACAGGGCATGAGATAGAGAATATGGCTTGGGGGACTGTGGACTAGATTGCTGCCACTCTTGGCTATCTCATTATCTAAAGCAGGGGTCTATACTGGTTCCAATCAAGAAAATGTGGAAAGAACATTGCTTTTGTAATGAACATACTGTTTATTAAGTTTTTTGGTCAATGATTCAAGTGTGTTATTCTTATATCCTTTTGTACTTGTGAGGATGTCCACACAACATGTGAGACAGATTACTAATTAAGTGCGATGTTATTAACTTTAGAAAGCAAGAAACAAATATCCCTCTGACATGTATATTTATATATGGTTCAGACCAAGTTAGTGCAATGCGCCCCCCCCCCCCCCCCCCAAATTACTTTGGGGGAAAAAGAAGAAAAAGAAAAGAAAAAGAAAGAAAAAACTAAGAAAAGAAATGTGTATCTATTTAGTGCATGTCTGTACTTCGAAGAAGACATTTTAAACCAAAATTGTTAAAGAGGCAGGACAAAAAGAAAAAAATATTAAAAAATGTCAGAAGTGACAGATATTCCTTTGTTAATTAGGAAATATTGTATATAAAAAGGCAAGAGTCAACTGGCCACTGAGCCGACTCTATTCATGCATTTCTGGTGTCTTCTGTAACATGTGAGACACTGACCTATGAACGTAACATAATGCACAATTAACCAAGTCCTGTCACCCTGTCAATTTATGTCTTATATTTATGTACACAGAGATGTCAAGCTTTCATTTCCAAATAATAACAAACAAATTCACACTTTGAAATTCTACCTTCTATGTCACAGTTCTGACCAGTTTCCAGGAGAATGACCCATATATATATATAAAGGCTCACAGTTCTACACAAAACACAATCAATAGCAAACACAAGCAATATCAGCATTTACATTCACTTACATGCAACTTAGAAATGTACTTCCAGGAGGGTTCTCCGAGATTTTTTTCACACAAATTTAAAAACACAATTTATCAAATCACAAGCATATATATATATGACTAATAAACTGGTGACAATAACACAGTCATGTTTGGGTGCCTATTTATATTCTGCAGGCACTCAACACAGAAACCTGCTTAAATTGCTTTTTATGACAAGCATGGTGATTTGTCACCAAAAAAATAAGGGCCACATGAACACTGAGCTGAAATATGCAAACAAAAGCCATCGGTAATTTTGAAAGAAAAACACATCATTTATTTCAATCATTTAGCAACAATTTATGCAGGACTCATTTGATTTCAAGTAACAACAAAAGAGATGTGTGCCCTACAATGACTCCACCTTTCTTCTTTAAAGTCACAGATGTGACTCATGTTCATGGCAGTCCACAGAGGTAGGGCCCGCCCTGAAAGACATTCTATGCAGCACTGACTTTGGAGAGGACGAGGGTCTGAAGAGTTTACCCTGCCACACCTGCTGCGGGAAGGGTGAGCTGGTACACATCAACAGGGGTGGGGTAGTTTTTAGTTACTCATTGTCCAAAAATTGAGGGAGCCAAATCGGGAAGAGCGGGCGCAAGAAATCTGTGATGACCCGAGCTCTGTGAGGAGTGGCACTGTTGTCCTGCAAAGTGTGGCACCTGGTCCCATGGCTTGCAGAGCACGTTGGTGAGGGGGCACACAATCTCGTCCCTCCCCCTGGCCAGTTAGGGAGCCCTGAATGACGTAGAGTAGATTCTACCATTGAGGTGGATATATGCTGACCCACATCATTACTGATCTGCCTCCAAGCAATCAACCCCCCGAACAGCATATCCAATGAAGTGTTCTCAGAACCTAAGACAGACACATCTCCTGCCATCTTTGAAAGCAACAGTGAAGCAGGAGACTCGTCTGTGAAGGGGACCATGGACCACTGCTGCCTGGTCCAGGGCACATGGCATGGACATCATGCTGCATGTTTGCAGCAGTCAACCAGTCAAGGGAATTCTGACTGCATGCTGTGTTCTTTGGGCCAAACGAAATTCATGCCATCTTAACCCGGATCAAACGTGAAAAGTATTAACATAAAAATGTAGTTTCACGTGCACCATTCAGTTTTCAAGCAGGTGCCCTGTATAGGAAGCAAAAATAGTTCTAAAAAATTAACAATTTAGGGATTTAATTTTTTTCATTTGTGACACTTTCCACCGGTGACTAAACAAGCTGTGAGCAATAAAAATTTTTTTTAAAAGGCTGATGCAAGTGCATCTGCAACCCCTAGGCCCCCGTGTCTGAAAACTTTTTTTGCTTAGCTTTCATTGCTCTGAGTGCTGATATTTTCCTGAGGTAACCCGGGAAACCTTCCAAACCCAAAGGGCCTAACCAACTAACTGAAAAAAAGCACTCAAAGAGAAAAGCTCCTACAGCCCCACGGGAAAGAACAGAACCACTTAAAGAAAAGAAAGGGTGGAAGACTGAAGCACAATCTGTAAAAAGAAGTACTCAGAAGAAAAAGGAGCATAGCCAATTACCAATGAGAACAAAAACCACTATGATTATGAACAAGAAGCTTGGCAGAAGAACGCCTAAGACTAAGAGAATGCCATACGAAGAACCAATCGGAAGAGATAGGAGCCCTACAGAGTGCTAAAAAAACAACCACCAAGAAGAACTGGGCAGAAGAAGCTGAAGAGACAGCCAAAAAAAAAGCAGCATCAAGGGGAGAAGGTGCCCTTGAAAAGGAACAACACAACCATGAAAAAGAACTTGGTAAAAAAAAATATATAAAAATATTTTTTTAAAGCCAAAGAAAAAGCCATAAAAGGAAGAATATGTACAGAAAGAAGCAATAATGCACTGCTAAAAAGAACGGAGAGGAGAAAGCAGTAACATCAGTGAAATCACACGGCCAGAGATTGTGACAAGTGGCATCTTTGAAAACCGGGTGGTTTTTCTTAGGTGAATCCCCCGGGGACTCCTCCCCTTGGGGGAACTTCACTCCACCGGTGAAACAGTAGTGTGGAGAGCCCCCTGGGGATCTTGAGCCTGTTTCCCCCCCGTTTAAAGTGCAATCCCCCTGCCACAGTCTGTGACACATGTGGACTCTGCCCCAAAAAGCCCCTAAGAAAAAGGAGCCCTAGGAAACATTAAAAAGACCAAAATCACAAGAAAAACCCTCAGACCTGGGTAGAAGAAGTGTATGAAAAAGCCCCAAAAAAGGAAGCATTCGGGAATAAAAGGGAAACCCTATGAAATGCTAAACGGAGCAAAACCAAAAATAACAACAACAGCTGGGCTGAAAAAGGCCAAAGAAAACCCCCCAAAAGGTCAAATCAAAAGGACCCCTTTATAAAAAACCCCCTTTTGAGAAGAACAGAGCCCTAAAAAAATGCTAAAAAGAACAAAAAAACCCACCAAAAAGAAGAGTTCTGATAGAAGAAGGCCCAGCTAAAAGCTCTGAAAAGCAGCACTTGGAGAAAAACCAGACAAGTGGAAACCTTTGTAAAGCGGGGGTATTTTTTTCCTTACGGTGAATCCCCCGGGGGACCCCTCCCCTTAAACTTAACTCCACCGGTGAAACAAAAAGTGGGGGAGAGCCCCTTTGGGGGATTTTTAGCCTTTTTTACCACCTGTTTAGGATTGTGGGGTAAAATCACCCTGCCACAGGGGTGAATGGGGGAACTCCCCCAAAAAAGCACACAAAGAGGAGAGAAACACAAAAAAAATTTGCAAAACCGGGAAAAAAAAACCACGAAAAAAATGGGTACAAGAAAGTGTATGAAAAAATAACACCAAAGGAAGCATTCAGAATCAAAGGAGCCTGATGAAATGCTGAACAAAACAAAAACACTAACAACAGCAAGGCAGAAGAAGGCCAAAGAAAAAGCCCTAAAATGGACTAGTCAAATCAGAAAGGAGCCCTATGAAAACCACTCTGAGAAGAAATGAGCCTTACAAAATGCTAAAAAGAGCAAAACCACTAAGATGAAATTTCGACAGAAGAAGGCCTAGCAAGAAGCTCTAAAAAGCAGCACTCACAGAATGCAGACAAGTGGCACCTTTGTAAAGCAGGTAGTTTTTCTTACGGTGAATCACCGCGGGCCCCCCCCTTTTAAGGGGAAATTTTACTCCACCGGTTTAAACAATAGGGGGGGAGAGACCCCGGGGGATTTTGAGCCTGTTTACCACCCGTTTACGATTATGAGTGAAATCACACTGCCACTTGCTGCCACATCTGCAGAACATGCCCCAAAAAGCTGTGTGCAGAACATGCCCCAAAAAGCAGTGTGCAGAACATGCCCCAAAAAGCAGTTGAGGAAAAAGAAGAGTCCTACAAAACGCTGAAAAGAAGAAGTTCTAGGATTTTTACATTCTGTCAATCATACAGGGTCACCTCAGAACGAATCATACATTCACAGTTACATTATACCATAGCAAAACAAAAAGTCATCTAAAGGCAAGTTTTTGTTTTTTTTGTTTTTTAAAGCAGCCCACAATTCTAAACAACACAATCAACAGCAAACATAACCAGCATCAGTATTTACATTTAAAACTTATAATTTACAACTAAGACATACCTGTCAACCTATACAGTTTACCTGTATAAAATACATTTTTTTCATTGTTTTGGGGGGATATGGCCATATCGGAAAATGAATACAGGAAAACATAAGTTTCATGAGATTTTGTTGTAGTGTAAAACAGAGCAAAAAGACTGAAAAATTGTTGAACAAGCAGCCGACACACGCCACTGCCCCTAGGAGGGAATAGGCTAAGAAATCTTTTCAGAAGTGAGATTTTAAGTTGCGCATGTGTATTTTGCACATCACTGCTTTTTCCTTCCCACTGCTAAACATGCTAGTTGGAATTAAAATGCTGCTGCCACCAGCAAAATAACAAAAGACCCTGGCCTACATAAGGGAAATACAGGTTCACAAACTATGGACTAAGGTTTACTCCCAAAAGGGGTGGACAGCTATGCTAAGAAAGGTACGAACAGGTGTGTTCTCTTTTGCAGATCATTTCAGTACAAAATTAAAACGATCAAATCACAAGTATGTATATATATATTCTGCAGCCACTCAGTTATATTGGACAGCTTGTGATGACAAGCAGTGTGACCCCACACTAATCACAAGTAGTGTCATGTTAAGTGTCACTGCACTGAAAAATACAAACTAAATCCATTTGCAATTTTGAAAAAGGCAATTTATTTCAATCAATTAGCAGCAATTTCATACAGAATTCATTCGATTTCAAACAGCAACAAAAAGACATGCACTCTAAAATGACTCCACCCTTCTTTTCAAAAATCACAGACATGACTCGCATTCATAGCTGTCAATAGTGGGAATATATTATTGCCACCATTAGATGAAAGACATTTGGTGTACTTTTATTAGTTTTAAGGCGGGTTCCAACTGAAAAAAGAAACTGTCACCAAAAATAGTTTTAAAAATAATTCAGGATTTATTTTTACCCACTTATGACACATTTTTACCCACAACCAAACAAGCTGCAAGTAAAAGGCTGATGCACATGCAATCAATCTGCAATGTTTTGATCATGTCTGTAACCTACTTTTCATTATCTGTCATTGCCCTGAGATTTTTCTACATTTTTTGAAAAATTAAGGTGAAACAATTTTGGAAAACATGGTGAATGGACTGGGAAGACATATATATATAGATATTATCAGACAGAACTATGGAAACCTTCCTGGCAGTCAGAGAAGCATGCACAGCTATACTTTGACCTACTCCAGGTTTTAAAGGGAGAACATTTCACAGCTCTGGGTTCTCAACATAGGGGACCTTAATTTCTGCACACACAGTAATGCCACTGCAGGCAAACAAACAAAACCATTAAGACAAAAAGATGGCAAGAAGAAATCAGAAAGAAGAAAAAATACAAGACATTTCTGAGGAGAAAGGAGCCCCAAAAACTACTAAACAAACAGCAACACTAACAACAGTAGCTGGGCAGAAGGGTCCCTGAATGGAACATACAGGCTACAAAGAAGAAATACTATAAAGAACAAATCATCATCATGAAAATCTTGGTGTATCTAACCTTCCGAGAAAGCCCTCTGCACTTATATTATCATGACAATCATAGAGGGTATACAATCGAGACCACTACATCATGATTACAAACAAACCCAAACTCTACCAGTGATATGACAGACTTTTTTCAAACCAGTGTGACAGATGTAAGATGTGTAAGATGTTGAAAGTGGTTCATGGAAACCAGTCAGATAATCACTGTAACTGGTCAGACACACAGCCATCCATACCACTACTATATATATTATACAGTACTACAGCAGTACTAAAAACACCCAAAAAATTTTTTCCCTTCCCTGCCCAGCATGCACACACATAACAGCACTCTCTTGTTGTGCTGTGCTTTAAAAAAATTTTTTTTTTGGTTTTTAGAACCGGTCAAACAAAATCACAACTGACAGTCCCGACCAATTGCTAATTTCTTTTTAGTTAAAAAAAATATATATAAAAATATGTTTAAAGTGCTCTTTTTATAAGTTTTAAAAAAATCCCGCCCTGGTTAACAGATCCATGCAATTTCAAATTTCTGTACTGTTAGTAACCCCGGGGAAACCCGGCAGACGCGCTTTTTTTTTGAAGCGCGGGTGGGAGATAACGCCAATGGCCCCCTTTACACAGCCGCCCCGGGGATAGCCGCCATGCGCCCATTTTTAAACCCTGTTTTCTCCCTTAATATTTTGACCCTTTTTGTTTACCTACTCTTTGTTTACCTAGTCCTTTTTTTTTGCACCAAGCCATGTGTAAATAATTTGGCATTTTTAGAATGTTTTTTAGATCTTATTTAGACGCAGGGTCGAGCTTAATCAGTAGCTGTCCTCTCTGAATCCATTCTTTTTTATACGGTTTTCCCGCATGGCCATTCTCGGGTTTTTTGTACTAGTTTAATAGTTGGAAACGTTGTTTTGGGGCTCCCATTTAAAATAATTCTGTGTCGATAAGGGTTTTTTTGGGTTTGCTGACTTTTATTTTTAGTTTTTATTTTTTGGGGTTTAAATTAACTTATTAAGTATTTTTGTACTGTAGAAGCCCAAATTGGGAAATTTATAGACTAAACCCGGTATCAATTTTCACACTGCTGCACTAAAATAACCCCCAGGCAAAAGTTCGCACCAAATTTTTTTGTTTAGTCTTTGAGTGTGCCCTTTTTTTCACCAGAGCATTGTATTGTAATTGTTATTTTACCATTTTAAACCCTGGGAAACGTGCACTTTATTCTGAAGTAAATTTTTTTGACAGTTATACTTTTTAAAATTGTGTTAGTTTTTGATTTATTTTTTACGAATCTGCTTAAACAGGTGCAAAACCACGCCTTTCCCCCTCTTGTTTTTAAATAAAAAAAGTCCTGTGTGTACATTTTGTTTATACGGTTTTTTAAAAAGGGTTTTAATTTTAACTTTTATTTGATGTTTTTCATGTTTTAATTTGTTTTGTATTGTAGAGGAAACTGATTTTTGCGGGGCCCAAAGGGGAAAAACAAAAATTTTTCCATTTTTTTGGTCCAGAGGGGATTTTATTGTAGTGATAGCATGTGCCCGGGGGCCCCGCTGTTCTTTTATCTATGCGTGGAGTGAGGATTTTTTGGGGGTGCTGAAAGTTGTCTGCTGCTGGAAATAAAACCTGTTTTCCGTTGGGAAGCCTGCTGTGGTTCCATTTTTTCTGACCCTTGGGTGCCCGTGTCCTGTCCTTTTTACCACTCCAAATCCAACAAAAATTTTTATATATATATATATATATGGGTCTTACCTGAAAACTAAAAAAGGGTGCCGCTTTCCCGATGAAAAAAAATTAAAACTAAAACATGAAATTTTTTAAACACGCTATATTTTGATGTAATGTGTTTGGAGATAAAAGGGAAATCCCACAATGGGTAAATGCATCATTTTTTCTTGTGCTGTGAGCTTTTTTGGTAAAAATCATGACATTTTCATGGCCGCCATTTGTGACATGCATAAAGGGTTTTCTGATCGCAGATATTTCCTTAAATCGTTCATGATAGAATAAAAACGGTTTCATGAGAAAAAAGGGCCCAGTTCTTACATACAAATGGTATTTTGTGTTTGCTTGCTATTAACACTCCAAACAAAGGAAAGATAATCAGTGTCTCGCACGTTACCAGTGGTGTCTTCTGAGTGTGTTATCACGATATTGTGACTTGTTCACAACGGAAACTTTTTTTCTTCTTCTTTTTTTCATCAGCTTAGCAGATAACCACATTTCACCTTATTTTTAATGCTTGTTTGATTACAAAAGAGTTGATATGAAATAAATTACAGTCATTTCTTCAGGGGTGGTTGAGTGGTTTCTTACAAGGGTGTAACGTGGAGCCACAAAATAATTATTTCTGCTTGTCCCACGGACTTTCGACCTACCCTAACATACCAGTCCACATCAGCTGACTTGTGGCAGAAAATGTTTGACCTTTTTTTACGCGTGTGTGGTGTATTTTTTACTAGAAAAGGGAAAGCACTGGGGTGTCTTCAGGGGTGAGGGATGTAAACTCGTGACACATATTTGTTCCCCTCCCTGAGTTTTTTTGAAAACCTTTTGTAACCAAACTTGGTATTGTGGTGCCCCACCATGACCCGGGAATTCATGCGAAAAAATTGATTCTATCTTTAAGGTCAAGGTCACAGTGTGGGCTTATATTTATAATCAAAATATGACAGTTTCTACTATATCTCTTATTAGTTCTAAACCAGTGATCTTTTGCAACCAACTCAATTTGAGTGTAGATCATCAAAAGCAAAGAAGTGTCCAGTGAAAATTTTGGATTGCTGTGTTAAGGTCAAATGTCACACCCAAAGGTTTAAAAATTTTTTCAGTTAAGTTATTTTGGGATGATATCTTATGCACGCTAAACCCATTTGAAACCCAAAACCCAGTATGGTAAGACTCATTAAAAACCAAGCTCATATGAAAAAAGGGTTTCTATCTTCGGGTAAAGGAAACTGTTTTCGTTCATACAATCAAATATGACTTTTCTATTTTATGTTCTGAACTGCGATTTTTTTGGGGGACCAACTTAGTTTACAGGATTTATAAGCTGGAGTGTTTTTTAAAATTTTTTGCATTTAAGGTCAGGTCACATAAGGTTTTGAACTTCAGTGAATGTTTGCCTGGGCAATATCTCTGATTGGTCAAACTTTTATGGTGAGGCATCATCATCAGCCAGGATATCATTCAAAATATCATTTTGGGCCCGGTAAAAACACAATCGTTTTACAGTTTTAGAAATACAGAAACTTTTGCAACCAAATTAGTTTGATGGTACTTCATCACAATAAGGGGAAGACACTGTGAAAAGATTTTCTTTCTTTTACACAGGGCGGGGACAGAGAATATGGCTGGGGACGGGGCAATTGTGCCCCTCTTGGCTATCCCAAAATCTAAAGCGGGGTCAATACCGGTTCCAATCAAAGGAAATGTGGGAAAAAACATTGCTTTTGTAAAAATTACTTGTTTTTTTTAAGTTTTTTGTCAATGGTTCAAGTGTGTTATTCTTTTATCCTTTTTTCTTGTGATGATGTCCACATAACATGTGAGACAGATTACAATTAATGCGATGGTTATTAACTTTAAAAGCAAAAACAAAAATCCCCCCTTTACATGTATATTTATATATATGGTTCAGACCAGTTAGTGCAATTCCCCCCCCCCCAAATTTTTTGGGGGGGGGGGGGGGGGGAGAAAAAAAAAAGAAGAAAAAAAAATTTAAAAAAAAAAATGTGTAATCTATTTTGTGCATGCCTGTACTTCGAAAAAGCCCTTTTAAACCAAAATCATTAAAGAGGCAGGACAATTTTTTTTTTTTTTAAAGTCAGAAGTGACAGATATTCCTTTATTTAAATTTGGAAATATTTATTTAAAAAAAGGGATGAGTCAAACTGGGCCCCTGGCCGACTCTTTTATGCACTTCTGGTGTCTTCTGTAACACGGAGACACTGACCTATGACTAACATAATGCACAATTTCCAAGTTCCGTCACCCTGTCAATTTATTCTTATAAATTATATTTATGTACCACGAATGTCAAGCTTCCATTTCCAAATAATACATTAAAAATTCACACTTTGAATTTTCCCCCTATGTCACAATTTTTGACCAGTTTTCAGGGGAAAAGACCCCCCCCCCCCCCCCCAAAAAAAACACAATTATTAAAAATCTTAACTGGTAAATAAGAAATTACCAGTTTAAAGAACCCCACTAAATTTCAAAAATTATGAGCAACCCGTAACAAAGTTAAAAAAAAGTGTCCCTAAATACATCTGTTAAACACACACACACACACATCCTCATGCACAGTCACATTACTGATGGAGATAAAACAACAGGAGGGAAAGACATGAAATGTGTGTGGCAGGAGCTACAAGAGAACAGAAGAGTTATGGAGGACTTCAAAGACTGGAATTCAAAAAATAACTGCGAGCCCTGTGCTAGTTTCCTTTTATGAGACTTTCTCTTACACACTCCATGATGGTTAATTTTTTTTTGGGGGGTTTCTCTTACAGTCCCATGCTGCTTTACATGGGGAGTTTCTCTTGGTCTTACAGTTACCACCCTGTGCTGGTTTATGCAGGGAGCACCTCTTGCGTGCCCCCGTTCTGGTTTATATGGGGAGTTTTTCTTACATGCCCGGTGCTGGTTTATATGGGGAGTTTCTCTTACATGCCCAGTGCTGGTTTACATGTGGAGTTTCTCTTACACATCTTTCTTTGGGGAGTTTCTCTCCTAAGGTCTATGCTGGCTTCTTTATGTAGGGATTTTTTTTTTTTACAAAAAAAGAAGAAGAAAAAATGTAAAAGTGAACAAAAATGTACATAACTGAGTAATGTTGCTCTTCAAGGCTGAGGCAGACATCCAGTACAGGCTCCACAAGGTTGCAGCAGACAATGCTGAAATAAATACAAACATGAAATGGGTACCTGTTAAACAGTAACTATGCAACTAAACACATTTTTTTTTTTGTGATTGAACAATCCCCCCCCCCCCCCCCCCCCCCCCCCATATAGCCTAATGCCCTCTGACCTAGAAAGTGTTGAACATGACAAAAATTACAGTAATCTTATTCTAAAAATATAAAATAATAATGTAATAATACAAAATATAAAAAATAAAATAAGAAAGTTTTTAGCCCTTTTCAAAGAATGGCAGACAGAAAGAGGCAAAATAAATACAAATATGGCAAAAGATTTACATCCACCAAAGAAGTAAACATATTCCTGGAGCAAGTTTCTATACTCCTTTATTTTTCTGTTATCTTTAATAACAGCATTAAGTTGTCGGAACAGTTCAGATCCCCCCAAAACAACCTGTTGAGCCAGTGAAAAAAACACAGAAAGAAGTGCACATAAAGCAGTAAAAAGCACCTTAGTGAGCAAACAAAACACTGCAGCTTCGAGAAAGAAAATTAAAAGAAAAAACTGTGATTATATCCCCTGAGAAGACCCAATTTACTCCCCCCCCCCCCCCCCCCCCCCCCATATGCTTGGGTGCACATTTCTATGCTTGATTGAATACATATTTTTGTCATCTTGGCGTTTGTTTTTACAAAAAGTTGCAAAGATGTGAAACTTTTGAAAAGTTGCAATTAACTTCTGGAATAGTGTGAACCCACTATGAGTTTCCTCTCGTTTTTCACGCAGCAAACACAATGTGCTGTGCAGTTTTATTAAGTGACAGTGCAGCTTCTTTGATCAGTTATGTTGCATCAACGGCTACTGCTAAAACAAAACTAAAAAACTAAAACTGCAGGCACAGAAACAGGTGTCCAAGAATGGCCTGCACACACTCAGAGCATCGTTTCCCGGCACCTAGCTTCCTCCAGGAAGGATGTCGTAAACCAGTGCCGGGAGTTTGGGGCCTGCAATTTTTTGTGTGTGACGTAATTATGTCGGCGACTTCCTTCCGCTTAGTCGAGTTTGCTATGCACGTGCTCCATTGGAAGTACCCAAAGAACGAAAGAAATAAGACACGTTCAGTTAACCCTAGCGGCACCAAACCGCGCCGGGTTGCCTAGGAGTGCTCTGAACTTATTCAGGCTCAGTTGTGGTACTGTCCTGGGATTTAACCCACAAAAACCCACAAAAACACGCAAACAAGCACACAGGCACACGCATGTCGCGTCACCGACACTGACCCTACCTCGCTCGACACAAACACACGCGGTTCGCCCCGCGAACATATGCTTTTGCACAAAGACATCAGTAAATCTAACAAAAACATACCTGTAAATGTCGCCAAAACTGCTACTGCTGCCTTGCCATTTCTGTATTAACTTCAAAATGTTCAGTCTAAATCGACAAGGAGACCTGCTGTCAGCCCCACCATGTCACCTATGACAGACTAAGCTTGAGAAAGGCATCACGTGGTCAGTAAAAGCTGCACGAACAGCACGGGCCAAATGCAGCTGCCTCCGGTTGACCAGCCACAGGCGCCCGACTACTGTGGAAAAATTGGGTAAAATCCAAGGAGACGGTCGGAAATTCCTGGACCGTTTTAAAAGTTATTTGGGGTCAAAAATATCATCACAATCATTAAATGCCACCCATGTAAATTATTTTTTTGTTTGAATGTTAAGAATGATCGGCAATCTCAGGCATTGTATTGTACCAGGTAAGTGAATTTGTTCATTTGCACATCAGTCCTGGAGGGCCTGTGGTAAAATTGGTAGATCAATTATTTTTTATTTTTTTAATCAGTGGAGGCTATCCTATGAGCTACCGGGAACCCGAATGAGGTGTGCACGGCCGTGTCCCCTGACGGCTGATACTTAGCAGCAGGACAGACGACTCGCATTTTCAGTAGAGTCAACGAGACAATTTCTCGTCTAACTGTAGTCAGACGATGTATTCATTTGATCTCAATCACGTTGGTGCTTCTGCTCCGTCTATATGAACGTTACATTTCAAGTATCTGTCGCCAACGGCCATACCACGTTGACCACCGAAGTTAAGCAACGTCCGTCGGGCCCGGTTAGTACTTGGATGGGTGACCGCCTGGGAACACCAGGTGCTGTTGGTATCCTTTTTTCTTTTTTCCCCTCAGATCTCCGTTGGGTTCGCGGCCGTGGATCCAAATGTTATGATTTTTTTATTTTTTTATTTTAAGGAAAAAACAAACAAAAAACGGCCACGCATGATATGATTAAAAAATAAAAAATAAAACGATTTTTGTTTAAAATGCGTCATCTGATGT
Organism: Alviniconcha marisindica; assembly: GCA_018857735.1. Taxonomy (NCBI): domain Eukaryota; kingdom Metazoa; phylum Mollusca; class Gastropoda; family Provannidae; genus Alviniconcha; species Alviniconcha marisindica. The sequence goes on along the minus strand of JABMCL010000737.1, from coordinate 590,989 downwards.
TCTCACATTCTCATTCTTCCGTTTCACGTTCAACGGGTGCTGTTGGGGGGCAACCTTTCTTTCTTTCTTTCTTTCTCAGTTTCTTTTTTCTCGCCGCCGCTTTATTAATCTGGGTCCTCGTGACTGATGCGGCAAGTACAAACAGTATGACGATCAGTTGACTCGGAGTTTGTTTTTAAAAAAAATTAATTTTTTATTGTGGCTTAAAATTAACATAATTTTTTTTATTCACTGAAGTTAACATCAATCGTTAAAAAATAATAAGTTATTGTGGCTTAAAATTAACAGGAAAGTCTGTTCACTGAAGTTAACATCAATCATCAGTGTCCTCAGTAAATTTAACCGGCCACACTGACTGATCAGGTCCGCCGCAAAATGCTTCTTATCCGTTTATATAATGGTTACATCTCAAAAAGCTGTTGCCAACGGCCATACCACGTTGAAAGCACCGGTTCTCGGCGTCCGATTATATCGTGAGCCGGTTTGGCCTAGCCGCGGGGTATGGCGTTAGGTTGGTAAGCGGAAGGACCTCGGTTCGATACCGCTTCGGCGGCTCTCCTTTCTCTTCAAAAAGGTTGTGGTTTGTGGACACTGTCCTGTGACTTTGTCCATCACTTCCGCTACTGAAACATTAAAATGGCTCTCATCGCTGCCCATCTTAATGCAGGAACTGATCATTCTGGTGGTGGCAGTGTAGCGATAGGCATATAATCTCCCTCTCCCCCCACCTCCATACCGGCCCCCCCCTTCTCCCCGTCCCTAATAAGCCTTATGGTTTCTGTGGACGTTAAGCACCATCATACTTACTTTAGTCCGATTATCGAAGTTAAGCAACGTTGGGCCCGGTTCAGTAGTACTACTCAGTTGGATGGGTGACTGCTGGAGAACACCTGGTGCTGTTGGTAACCTTTTTTTCTTTCTTTCTTCTATTTTTCTTCTTCTTTAATACTGACATTAATTCACTGAAGTTACATAACGGCAACATATTTGGAGGAACCGAGTTATATTTGCTGATAATGTGTCGTACTGAAAAGAAAACTACTGTATGTAAAGGTTACCATTGCAGCGGTGAATGTGCCACCTATGTAAATTCTTTTTTAGTTTTAATGTTAAGAATGATCGGCAGTCTCATTGTATTGTACCAGGCGGTATTTTTTATGGCGGCTATCCTATGAGCTACCGGGAACCCGACTGATACTGAGCAGCAGGACAGACTCGCATTTTCAGTAGAGTCCGAACGAGTCTCAGTATCACTAAAGTAGAGATAATTTCTAGTCTAATCAGTGTAGTCAGACGATGTTTTTACTTGACCGTCTCAGTATATGGCGGAACGTTACATTTCAAGTGTCTGTCGCCAACGGCCATACCACGTTGCAGCCCGGTTCTCGTCCGATCACCGTCGGGCCCGGTTAGTACTACTTGGCCGATGGGGTGACCGCCTGGGAACACCGCGTGCTGTTGGCATACCGGCTTCTTTTTCTTTTTTCTCAGTCTCCCCCCGCCACGAATCTCCGTTGGGTTCGCCGTGGATCCCAACGTCATGATGATTTTGTTGTTGTTGTTGTTAACCGGTGCTTTCAACGTGGTATGGCCACCGTTGGCGACAGCTCTTTGAGACTGATGTAACCATTATATGAACGGATCACCGAGAAGCATTTGCGCGGCGGCCGGGCGGACATGATCACTAGTGTGGCTAAATTTACTGAGGACACTGATGATTGATGTTAACTTCAGTGAATATACTTTTTGAGTTAATTCAAGCCACATTAAACAAATCGGCAAGTTATTTTCAGTGACTACTGATGCCCAGTGTTTTGAAGAATGAACACTGATATGAAGCCAGTGCGGCGTTTTCGGCAGTGTAGTCTAGTAGTCAGTGATGATAACTTGATAAATAGGTATGTAAGTACTGAAACAGTGTTGCTTTCAGTACTGACCGGCGTCCACACTGACTAGCGAGCCTGAGGAGGTTCATTAAGTTATTAGGCCGGACGGGCTAATAAAATAGCATGACACATCTGAAACAGAACAAGGCCCAACTGAAGCGCTTGTGCAGAATCAACAAACAAGGGAGTTAATTAGCGCTGGAAACACCGTCACTGAGTACAAGAACGGTAACTCCGTCCTGACATGCGGTTGGATCTTGTTTAGAATGCCGCCAATCATGAATCCGATCAGTTCTTGTTTCAGCTTTATTTTAGAACGGTTACACAAAGCCTTCAAATGGAAACATTCCACAGTTTGGTTTTGAGAGCTGTATATGCGTCATCGGTTAAATTCATGAATGTAGGACATCTTTTCCATTAGGCCACTTCGGGTTTCCGCGCCAGCTAGTGGCGAGCACTGCAGTCACACGTGCATAGTACACGCGAGCTATCACAGACACAAACCGGTTGTAGTTGCGGAGTGATATTATAGACCGGTTAAAAACAAAATCGAGATATTGTAACCTAGCCGTAATTTGTCCGGAGGGGGCTCGTTTTAAAGTTACAACACTTGTTATGTTTGGCTGTCAGGATGTATTAATTTCATTTGGTTTGCCTGAATGTAACTGTTTTACCTGATTCATCAGCGAACTAGGTTTTCTATCGGATGTTTTTGAATCAGTTCAGTTAGTGAGAGGCTTCATTACCGTCGGGAAGTGTGTGGCCAATTCTCCGTCAAAATGGCACAGATCAACGGTTATAAAGAAGAATTGCAAGATGAACTGCAGAAAACAGATCCAAATTCACACGCCAGTCGATTATTAGCCCAGGGTAAGTGCCATTTTATTCAAGTTCACGGGAAATATTCAATTTTCTTTGTATGTCGCCGGTCTGTCTTCCTGGCCGCCATGTTCTTGTAATAAACTTGGAATACTTCTGTATGATGTAGCCTTCTCACAGTAAGGGTTATATGCGTTTGGTACCGTCAGTTTGGGGCTTTATTACGCAAATTTGGGGTTTCGTTTCCAGTTCACTTTCTTTAATTGGTAAAATGTGCTCTTTTGAGAGTTCTGCATCTAGTGCGTGTCTCCGTCAGTTGTTACCTACATTTTCCAGATCTCCGCCACAAAATTTATCCGTTTGTAAATTGTATCGCCTTTGGGCGACGGACTTATTGTAAATTAAAAGTGCAAGTTCACACTGAAGCCACAAGGGGCTGTACTAGAGAATGAAAATCAGTTAATATTCAAAAAGGCCTCCCACCGGTGGCAATCCAATCAGCCACGGTGGCGGCCTTCAAAAACCTGATCTAACCCCCCCCCCCCCCCCCCCCCCAGGACACCAGATACCAGGAATTGCATGCAGAACCCCTAGACAATCAGAATCGTCAACAAGATGACGGTGGATGATCAGCAGAAGAAGAAAGAAGCGATCGTCCTTTATAATTATACTGTGCATTGATTTTTCCTCTTCAGAGTTTAGTTCATACTTCTAGTTCCGGTTGACTGGGCGTAAAACACCAACTTCTAGTTTTAGTTCTACCTAGTAATAGTAGTAAGTAGTATTAATAATTATTATAAATACTGAATGGGCTAACTTGTTGAAAATTTGTTTCAACTTCGATGTTTACATATGTTTGTTTGGTTTATGTTTGCATAGGATCTGGTTTTGTGGATTTAACTTGAAAAACATATGGCGTTTTCAAATGCATTTGCATAATATATGTTAGGCCAGTTTTATTATGTCAAGGGTTTAATTATCCTGAGGTGACCCTGTGCAGTTGACAGGACAACCTCCTACTGTCACCAACAACTAAGTAGCAGAAGTGTGACCTCAGTAATTTTGGGTAGTAAACAGGGTTAACTGGTGAATAGTGATTTTCAATATTCTACTTCAGGGTATGACAATAAGGACTGCCCGGGGCAGGTAACTTACTCGGTCGGGCAGGTGAAGATCTCAGTGACCTGCCCAACCGGGCAAGTTGTTAAAAAAAAATTAAATTCATTTTTTTATTGACAGTATCATATTCAACTCCGGCACTAGATTTCGAGTCACTGTGGCAGTTTTTGTTTTGCAGATCCACAGTCGCAACATCAGTTTCCTGTTACATCATCAAACCAACCGACTTCAGTGTTGTAGCATATGATTGGCTTGCCAGTGCAGTTAAGCCAATCAGAAGCTAGCTCTCTTTACTCATGGTGAAGCATGGCTCGCATTTGGTTGACTTTGGTGTGAGCTTTTTAAAAGGAGCATCGGAGGAAGAGGGGGGGGGGGGGGGGGAATGAAAACACAAATAAGTTTGAAAAGCTGAAAGCTAACATCCCAGTCAAAAGAGAGGAAGTTTGTTCCTAAGTGCAGACGAAAGAATTTGCTTGGGGTGTTTACAATGACTAGTAGGAATTTTAAAGCAATTTCTTCATCTTCACTTTCTTTGGGGGGAGGGATAGGGGAGAAGAGGGGTTGTCAGATCCAAAGTGTAATAAAATGAGCATTTTAAAAGACCTAATTGTGGCCGCTAAAAGGTTTAAATTAATAATCATGTTCTGATTGGGAATTTCCGTTCAGCAAAGGGATACTACTCCCGACTCGCGATCTTCGTTTATCGTGGAAATAGGGGAAACATTGGACCTTAAAAAACAAAACAAAAAACTCTCATTCTTAAATATCAGACAATAAAGGCAGGAATAAACTTGGATAAATCTGAATCCTTTATTAACACAGGAAAGAAAGAAATGTATCTGGCGCAGGTTTGGCACAGTTCCCTATGTTAAAAAATACAACCACTGATCCAAGCTGCCCAGGCAGTGTTGGGGCATGCATGGCAGATTGGGTCATTAATATTAACAATAATTAAAATTCTGAAATTAGAACTGTTACAGTGTTAAAATGAAATGAACAGTAACTGCATGTTGACTTTCACAGAAATCATTACACCTGACAGAATGAGGCAGAGTTATGCTCAGTCACATTCTGTACTGCAATGATGATTCATTGCTGATACCATGAGTACAGAGACAGGTACCACTGTAGAAATGTTTTTTTTGTAAGCTTGAGTACTTTACTGAATTTTATCTCTTTCAAGCATGGACCTGGCGATCAACAATGTTACAAGTTTATGTAACTTTGTGGGGAAGTTGGTTTGTGTGTTGGTTGGTTAGTACTTTTATCACACTTTCTACCCTTCAAAATCCATTTGACAAACATATCACCTATTTTAATCAAAATGGTTGATTTTAAGAATCTGGCATGGGCAACTAGTTTTGCCACTCGGGCAAGTAGAAAATTCATCTACTTGCCCTACAGGGCAAGTGGGGAAAAAAGTTATTGTCATACCCTATACTTGTTATTATATTAAGCTCAGCGTGTATACCAGAAATAAAATCAGCAATTGGTCAGAAGTACAGGCTGTTAATTATTTTGTTTGACTGGTTCTGAAAACAGCACAGAGAGGGAGAGAGTGCATGGTGTGTGTGTGTGCGAGTTCTAGACAGGGAAGAGAGCAGGCGGTTTCTAGTAGAGCTTTAGTAGCAGTATAGAGAGCTGTATATCTAACCGTAAAAATGTCTTGCATGATCACCGGTAAATCGTGTACTGCTGGTAACCATGTGATGTAGTATGGCAGAAAGATCTTCAAAACCTCCAACAAAAAATGGGACTGGGAGCAGAATGTGAGTTTCATCCAGATACTGAGAGTGAGATAGTAGTGTACTTTTGCCATTCTGAAAGGACAAGATGGTTTATGTGCCACCTACCAATAGTGGCGGTAGCAGGTTCTGCATTATCATAACTGTGACTTACCATTTTCTTAGCTGTGGCAGAGATGCTTAGTAAACGAGGCTGTAAGTGCAGCTATTTTGCTACCCCCACCCCCTCCATTCCACCCCTGGAAAAAAAGTATCTGGAAGTATATTTTCAGTTCTTTTGCTTACAAATTAAATATAAAACTGAAGGTACCCATGTCTATTGCCTACATCTCTTGTGTGCTGTCTGCCTCCATCCACAGCCTTGGTAGTTATACTAGTTATTCCATTTGGCATTAGTAAGATCATCTCATCATTTGACAATCAACCACTGGCTAGTTCACTTGTTCCAAAGAAAACTGTAGAGCTGCCAGGTTAAAACTAGAAAGTGATGGTTCACGTTATTATTTGTTTGTTTGTTTCTCAGTCTGTTTGGTCTTAGACTAAACATTGGTGGCAGAAGAGCAAAATGCAGATGAGAATTCAAATTCAACTCTGTATTATGTAAAAGTTTAAACTAATTAAAGTTATCTATTTGAATTAACTTAAACTGCATGTTTGCCAGTTGTGACCAGTTTCTATAAGTCAGCATCCTCTGCTTATGATGTGATGCCACTCTGAAAAATGTTAAGCTCAGCCACCCCTTTTCAGATAGTCCAGATAGTGAAAACCCTGGAGAAGGTGTAAAACAACCAACCAACTTCATGAGCATGTAAAATAAAAGTGATTGCCACTTGACTTTTGCTTTACGTTTACAAAGACATAGTTTTATTTTAACTTCAAGTTCAACACCAAACTTGGTGGCCTTAAGTCATATCCACTTTCACTTTCAGCAAACATGATAAACTTGATATACAGACATCTTGAACCTGGACAGTTGTAAATTTACTTTGAAATAAAGTAACATTTATAAGCCATTTGTTGCAGAAATTGAACGGCTTGAGAAAGGTGAAGACAGGAAAGACAACAGATCAATTGCATTCATTGATGTGCACCCAGACCAACCACAGCCTGTTGGGCTGAAAATTAGGATACCAGTGCAGGAGTTTCCAAAGGTATGGTTTAATCTGGTGTATAGTTTATTTACTGTAGGTCAGTAGTATCAGTGTGTGTGAGAATGATTACTGTAAAATTGGATCTCTTTTGCACGTGCATGTTATTATAATTGTGATATGTCTATTTTCCCACATGTATTTAATTTGAAAATTGAATTTGGTAACAATAGTGTAAATTAATTCTGTTTCTCATGTTTTTGGGTTGTAATGAATGTGTTGTTTTTGGTTTCAGTTTAACTTCGTGGGCAAATTGTTAGGCCCCAAGGGCAACACACTGAAACGTCTTCAGGAAGAGACAGGATGCAAGATGGCCATATTGGGAAAAGGATCAATGAGAGATAAATCAAAGGTTTGTGACATCTGTTATCATTTTGGGGAATGTAAGTTGATCAGACAAATAAATACATTATCAGCAGAGGTTGTCTGTGTATGTCCAACACTGTCTAGTTCAACCAACCATCTATCCATGACAAAGACTTGAATGTTGTAAATTTCTTGACAGTGTAACCCAAAAAGTTACATGTTTTGAATGTTGAACATTGCAAGATGGGTGTACATATTGAGCATAACAATTTATGCCACTTCAATTGTTTCAGTGCCCTCAGTTTTATCTGGAGGTCACAACAGCATCAAAAATGTTAAAACCAAAAGTTAAAAATCCTCTGAATAGGCTTTTTGTGATCGCTGAGCACAGGTGCTAGACTGGGCATGTAATCGTTTTATATTGGACTTGGCAAGTATTCAAAGATAATTAACTTCTTTCTTGACAGTGTTAATATTATCATTGCCTCAGACACCAGACCAGTGAGGACTTTCAAACTTTACATGATTAAAACCACAATTGAAAAATGATATAGTCAGAGATTTCACAAAGCTCAGACACCAGACCAGTGAGGACTTTCAAACTTTACATGATTAAAACCACAATTGAAAAATGATTTAGTCAGAGATTTCACAAAGCTCAAACCAGGTGCTACCACTATTCTGTTTTCATATACTATTCAGGATAAGTGTTAGCTGTGGTGGAAATGAGCACTTGGCTAAGCAGAACTGTGTGCAGACTTTCGTGTCTGAGTGTGGTTCAGGTTGCTGTGTGTTACAGTGGTCCTGTCCATCTCTCATGTCTGTTGAGCCAAACAGTAAGCACAGGACCATAGTGCTGATAGAGACCCCTTTGTCTTCATCAGTCTCCAGTCTCTGGTACATGACCAAAAGTCTTGTCATTGTCATTACAGTCTTTGATAAGGGGAATCAGTCACTATAATTGCAATTTTGCAATAATTGCTGGCATTGCAAGAACAGGCATGGGAATGGTCTGCAAAGACGCAAATTTCTGTGGCAGTGAAACTTTCTGCGGAGAGAAAAAAATGTCCACGGAGAAAAGAAATCGGGGGAACAAAAAAAACAGGGAGCACTGATTTTAGTTCCAAATACCTGGGGAACAATCAAAGCACGTTCGCCAGGTTTAGTTGCTTGTGAACACAGCTGCTGCTGTTACTCTTGCGGGCAAGCATTAGTCTTGAACACAGTCATTCCTGCACTCTTCTGCGCCATGTTTTAGCTGAGAAAAAGCGAATGTTACAAAAGTTTTGAAAGTGAAAGAGTCACCATGTCAGTCACTTGAGTAGTGAAAACATTGATGACTGCAGCTGTGCCAATAAGTGGGAGTGGGTATCAGTAAACGGTAGCCAGATTGGTCTAGTCAGTCGGAGACATAAAAAGTCAATGGGCCACTCAAAACTGCATTTGTTTGTACATGCAGTTTACAGTAAAAATAAAAATTATATGTATATAAAAATTAATAAACTGCTGCACAACCCCGAACACTGACATAACACTGATAAAGGCCACTTTACAAAAGAGGAAGACCATTTGAGCTGGAAGTAAATGTTTGTGTGGAAATGAAGCCTGGAACGCATCAGCACATGGTTTCTGATGCAGTTTTTGAACTTAATTGCATACATCACAGGATTGCTTTCGGTTTAGATGTGACAAGAGGGGAGTATGTGCTGGAGGTAGATGGTACTTGCGGGTGGGGGTGGGGGGGGGGGCTAGATTTAAGAGTTTTTCCTTTGAATCAATTCCTATGCCTGGAGAAATAACATAGTTGTGATTATGCTCTGTTTTCCTGATAATGCACAACTGAATTTAATTTTGAGGCCAGTGCATAATGTTGATGCACACATCTTTCAAATTGAGACAGTTGTGCAGCATGACTTGGTGAATGCATAAGGTGAATGCATAACTGTGTACCTGGACTTACTCTGGGTGGGCAGGTAACAATGTACCTGGTTCCAGATTAGGTGATTGTGTGTGTTTTTTACATTTTTGAATTTATTTTAGTTTTTCCTTTTGTTTCAGGAAGAGGAACTGAGGAAGGAAGGAGGAAAATTTGCTCATTTAAATGATGAATTGCATGTGTACGTTGAAGCATTTGCGGAAATGACAGATGGCTACAGAAGACTTTCACATGCAGTGACAGAACTGAAAAAGTTTCTCATTCCAGTAAGTAAAGCTAAAGATTGGGTCAGTCTTATACCTTAAATTAGTGAAAAGATGGACCTTTGCAGTTTCACAGTGCTTTGCTAGTGTAAAAAACAAGGTCTGCAGGTAATGCACAGCATTTATCATATTTTTATATTTGAAAGCTCAAGAAAATGTGAGCGTATGTAAATGATCTTGTCATATCCGTCAGTGGGGGAAAATGTTAGTGGCTTCCTCTGGAAACCATTTTGGCAAGATCTGTGATGGTGTTGCAGCCTCCACCAAGTTTCATTCATTTGCACCAAGTTTATACCTTGTTTCAAGTCATTGCAAAGGGTGGGGATGTAGCTGATTTGGTTGAGTGGTGGGTCTGGGCTGTGGTGGGGTCTGACTTCTCGGTGGTGCAATGGATTTTTATCCCAGAGTACTCTTGCGGTGTGGTACAGCCCCTGTGAAATCTGTATTAATCTCATTCATGCCCCCTGGGTATTGGCTGTCATGCCATTGCTTGGACACACAAAATATAGTGCATACTTGGTCAACCCTGGAAGACAAAATAGAGCTTGCCAAGTGGCAGGGAAATTGAAAACAGTAAGCACGGTACATTTCCTGTAATACATTCAGACTACCAGCCTAAAAGGAAAAATGCACAAGAAGAATAGCTTCAGACACATGAAACTGCCTCGATAAACTCATGATTTTTGTATTTGATTTATTTAACAATCTGTAGATGTGATTATTACATGGACATGGTCAGTCATGCAAAACCTTCTAGTGACTTTATTGTCTTAGATTTGCTTGGATTTTTTTTCTTTCTTTTCTTCTTCAGTGTTGGGTTTACCTTCCTTTCCCTTTCCCCCCCCCCCTCCCCCCCCAACTCATTTTTTTTTTAAAGTGAAACCTTTTGAACTTTGCATTGTGCTAACTTCTGATTTTAAAAAAATCAGCAAGGGAGTTAATTAGCACTTGGAATACATAACACAAGTAGAACAACAAAGACTTGTTATGTATTTTGAGTGCTAATTAACTCGCTTGTTTGCCAATTCTGCACAAGCGCTCTGTGCCTCATTTTTCAGATTTGTAACTTCTGTTAACTTCAGTATTTCCGTGCATTGACCCAAGGCTGGAAATGTTTGAAACAATTACCTTTTTAGTTGTACAGTGTAAATTCTATAATGCTTTTTTTAAGACCACAAGAATCAAGCATGGGTGGTCTTAAGAGAGGGATGATCCTTGGTTAGTTGTTCATTTGCATGAATATATCCAAGAGGAAGGTTTCAGCAAAATCTTTAAAATTAAAGGGAGTTGCCTCTTGGTGATCTTACCTCAGGGGTTCCAATGTAATTTTTTTATTGTTGATTGTGAGTTGACCAAGCATCATCTTCTTTTTCTATTGTTTCTGTCTGGAGAACTATCATTGTCACATATATATTTATGTATATATACATACTTTTGAGCCATTGAACGTGAACATAAGCTGCAAAGTTAGCAGGAGCAGCTGTGCACCGTGGATATGAGACTGGCAGATAAGAGAATGGTTCAGTGCATATTTTTCCTGTGATTGTTTAGCTGGTGTCCGTTGATTGCATGTTATGAATATGGGGAGCATGTACAAAACTGGTCAAAGTAATGATCAGGTGATACACACAGACTTATCAAACTGGCCATTGTCAGTGGCAAGGTGTGATTGGTGTATTTGTAACAAATTGCTGTAATAAGATCAGGAGCCAGCTACAGTTGATGCTGTCAATAGTACCAGGGCTTAATAAAAACTCTTATTTGCTACCTGCCTGTAACTTTATAAGGCAATTGTAAGACTAATCAACTTGGCCAGTACTGCCATTTTTTTTATCACCCAAACTTTTCACTACATGCATGGACTAAGAATAAGACACCAAAACATACAGCAAAGTAAAACTATATTCACAGCAAAGTAAAACTGTAGACAACAGTTGTCCACAGTTTTATGTTTGTTCTGGAAATTTATACTGTCTTCTATGGTACTCTCTGTTTTGTTGTCCAGAATTAGTTCTTTTGTTTGGCCTTCATATATAGTCAGCTTTTGGATCCCACTTTCTGTTTATAGAATGATATTCAGCCATAGAGACAGAGAGCAGAGTTATTTCCAATATCGTGTGCATTTCACATCTATGCTAAAAGTATTACCTTACAGGGTATGACAATAACTTCTTTTTTTTTCACTTGCCATGTAGGGCAAGTAGATCAGTTTTCTACTTGCCTGAGTGGCAAACTAGTTGCCCATACCAGATTCTTAAAATCAGTCATTTTCGTCAAAATGCGCGATATGTTTGTCAAATGGACTTTGAAGAGTAGAAAGTGTGACAGAAGTAATAAGAAGTCTGCCCTCTCTGGAGAAATCCGTCATTTTCGTCAAAATGCACGACATGTTTGTCAAATGGACTTTGAAGAGTAGAAAGTGTGACAGAAGTACTAAGAAGTCTGCCCTCTCTGGAGAAGGCAATTTTTTTTTCAAATTAAAAAAGTTGGTTTCATTTACAAGAGTATGCACGCACGCACACACACTTACACACAAAGCTACATAATTTGCAACGTTACTAACTGCTAGGTCCATGCTTGAAAGAGATCAAATCCAGTAAAGTACTCAAGCTTATAATTACTATTTTGTACAGTGGTAACTACTACCTGTCTCAGTACTAATGGTATGAGCAGTTAATCACCATTGCAGTACAGAATGTGACTGAGCATAACTCTGCCTCATTCTGTCATGTGTGATGACTTCTGAGAAGGCCAACAGGAAGTTACAGTTGATTTCATTCTAACTCTGTAACGTGCTAATCTCAGAATTTTAATTATTATTAATATTAATGATCCAAACTGCCATGCTTACCCCAAGTCATTACCCAACCTACTCCAAGCTTGGAGCAACTCGGATCACATGATTGTGATTTTAAATGCAAGATACCAGATACATTTGTTTATTTTCTATGTTATAAAAAGATTCAGATTTATGTTAGTTTATTCCTGTCTTCATTATCTGCTATTTAAGAATGAGATTCCCCCCAGTGTTTCCCTTATTTCCATGATAAAGCAAGATCACGAGTCAGGAGTAGTGTCCCTTTGCTGAACAGAAATTCTCGATCAGAACATGATTAATCCATTTAGTGGCCACAATCAGGTCATTTAAAATGCTCATTGATTACACTGGAGCTCACACCACTAACCCCCCCCCCCCCCCCCCCAAGAAAAGAAAAGAAAAGAAGAAGGTGAAGACAGAAATTTAGTTGTTTTAAAATTCCAGCTAGTACCGGTATAGTTGTTTTCAGTGTGGCCCATGTCGTCTTTGCAAACACCCCAAGCAAATTCTTTCGCTTGCACTTGGAAACAAACTTCCTCTCCTTCGACTTGTCTCATGTTTTTGTTTTGTTTTTTTAGCTTTTCAAACTTATTTTGTTTCATTTCTCTCGCCTTCTTCCTCCAGTGCTCTATTTGAAGAGCTCACACCAAAGCTAAAGTGTGAGCCATGCTTCGCCATGAGTGAAGAGAGCTAGCTTCTGATTGGCTTAACTGCACTGACAAGCCAGTCTGATGCTACGACACTTAAGTCAGTTGGTTTGATGCTGGAAAGAAACTGATGTTGCAACTGTGGAACTGTGAAATGAAAACTGTGCCACAATGACTCGAAATCCAGCACGTGAATTGAAACATGATACTGTCAGTGGAAAAAAAACTGACAACAACTTGGCCGGTTGGGCAGGCCACTGAGATCTTCACCTGCCTGACCGAGTAAGTTACCTGCCCCAGGCAGTCCTAATTGTCATACCCTGCCTCTGTATTGGAGTATATTGGAATCAAACTGTATGAGTGTGTACAAAAAACGTTGGCTGCATGTGCCTTACTCAGTAGTACAACTTTTTGGACCTCAGAGTAGTGTGAGCAACATAATTTCTCACTGGCTGATCAACATTTGTGTCTAAAAAAATTAAACCAGTTTGCTACATTGAAACCAAAGAGGAGAAGAAAGGTGGAAAAAGGGAGAGACAGGCAGACATGCAATTGGGAAATAAATCACATGCCCAGTGAGGCTTCTTCACCCTGGAAATAGGTTGCCCAACTGCCAGGTTTACCTGCTCTGGGCAGTTGGGCTGTGTGTAATGTTGAGCCCTGAGTACTAAATTAATCATGGATTTGCAAAATTTCTTTGCAGATCTGCGGGTGTTCATGATGTGTGGCCAGATATTTTACTATAATAAGGGGGTTGTGGTGAATCTGGGGAAAGGGTTAAGCGCCTTGAGCTTGTGATAGGAAAGAGCGCTATAAAAATTCCCTGCCGTCCTTGTTTCTCAGACTTCCTCAACTGGGCTGGATGAGAAACAGCACCTGATCCTCTCACAGGAGTCTCCACTAATCCAGGCATTCCAGCAGCTACTCGCCCAAGTGCGAGCTCCAAGTCCAATGATTCAGCAGCAGGCCCCCATGATTTCACGAGCCCCACTTTTACGGTCCCAGAGCCCAATGTCTCTGGAAAGAGCACCCATTTTTCAACCGCGAGGCCCCATGTTCCCACCACACAAGCATCCTCGAGCATCACCATTTCCGCCCCGGCCACCATTGTTGCCACCCCGAGCACCAATGTTCCCTCCCCAAGCGCCAATGTTCCCCTTCCAGCTGTGTGCCCCTATGGTAAAGCCGAGGAAAGAAAAGCTGAAACCTAATCGAAAACCAACACCGTGGTATGCTTCTATCAGGCATGTGTTTCATCATGTGAAAAGGGAGCGTCGGCGTGCTGAACGGAAATGGCTGAAGTCGAGGCTACCAGCTGATCGGGAGGCATTTCTTATCGTGAAACGAAAATTCAATACCATTATCAGCAAGGCCAAAGCAGCATATGAAGCCTCCCAGGACCCTAAGAAAACTCCTGAAGAGTCAGCCGGTGACCCTGAGAGCACACTTGATGAAACACCAGAAGGCTTGTGCAAAGACATCACAAACAAATCGTCTGATGATGAGAGCATCTTGGGTGATGATGATTCCTCTGAGTCTGATGATTGTACGGATGACTTGACCAAAGACTCTGAGGACTCCCTCAAGGATTCACCCGAGATCCTGGCAAGTACATTGTCCCGGTAGTACTTGTAAAACAATGTAGTGCCGGATGTAGCAGAGAAACTCGGTATTGCTGGGTGTCTTGCTTGTTGGAGCAAAACAGAGCCACCTTGTATTTGTCTTTTCACATGATTATCCTGTGTCATGGGTAACGGTACACCACCTCCTGCAAATGTAACAAAACCTGGTTACATAGGTTCAGTCTGTGAGGGAGAAGGCGTGTGCTTTGAACGGTTGGAAGTTAACTTATTTTGGAAAAGGCACTTCATGCTGTTGCATCTACTGATCTAGATTTCCTGCATTAAGACCAGAGACAACACAGTGCAAAATCAAAATCAAAATGCTTCAATATTATATCAACTTTTTTTGGCTGAGCAGTAAACTCATTGCTTGACAAACACTAAATTTGGTAATTTTCACCTCCCACTGCCTTGGAAACAGTCCAAGATGGCTGCCAAACAAAAAAAGTTACTCAAAGTTTGTGTCAAAGGTATTGTCAAAGGTATTGTATGGTTAACAAATATGACTGCTGAAATGGATACAAATGCACATTATGTTTCTTTTGTCAGAAGGATTTTAAGTTATGTTGCTTTTTGTATTTTTAATGAATTTAGTTTTAATATATGCATTAATTGTGCCTTTTTCCCCCAGTTAAAGCATCACAAAACAAACTGTATTACTACCAAATCCTTCTGACAAAATTAAGATAATTATCCATACAAGCATCTTGCAGTTTCATTGCTCTAACTTTGTTCAAAGCTGAGCAAACCTCAGTTGTTGTTAAGGCCCAAGCATTGCTGATTGTCATCAAAATTACTCAAAACAAAGGCAACCACAAATCAGTAAGCAGTCCTTATTGACAATTTATACATAGTAAAAAAACATTTTTGACTCGAAATGTATCATTTATTCAATAAAACACTGAAAATCAGCCAAAATCTCAAATTGTATTTTCTTAAAAAATTTGGTTGAATTTGCAGTACTGTGTCTGGCCTTAAAGTGTAATGCTAAACTTTCCTGCTGTTTGGTCAACTCACTTTCACATGCTTCTGTGTTGGATTCGGGGCTCCTTGGCTTTTAGTTTTACTCAAAGCCTGCATATTGATACTAGTGATATCCATTATAAAAGTATGGTTTGAATTAAAAGATTAATATCCAGTACTAGTAGCTAGGAGACGAATATTGTTATAAATGTTACTTGCAAGACTGCACCTAAGAAAGTATAGGCAGTTTGTGTTCCTGATTGTTTATATCTGTTACATCAATTATTTCAGGAAGGCAATGATGACATCCGCCAACAACAGCTTCAAGAGATGATGTATATCAATGCTGGTGATGCACCACCCCGGGGAGGAGGTCGTGGTGGATTCCGCGGTGGTCGGGGTGGACCTGCAGTTAGGTATGACTTTTAGATTGTAACATACTTCTGTTGACTCACATTTAAAACATTTTAAAAAAAAGTGAGTGTGTATGAATACCATTGGCTGGCGTGTTAAAAACGGAAATGTTGCAATTTTCGTGGACACCATAATGGTGATAACTGTTGAACATTGTGTCTGCTGTATTTTTAGCTTTCCTTGTTCGTATCACTTTTTTTGTGTGTGTGTGACCTTGGCCATAATTGTTTCAGTATTTCAACTGAAAATATGTTCATAGCCAAGTCAGTTGAAAGTTTTGTGTGATTGTTAATTATGTTAACTGGATCATGAATGCACCAGTTTTTGAAGTTCACATTTAGTCAAGTGTGTAACAGAGTGTAACCTTTTTGGCCTGTTGTAGGATTTGCCATGCTATGTTTGTGTTTGGATTGAGTTCATAGGTCTGACTGAGGTATAGGTTTACATACTAGAAGTGTTTTAAAATATGTATTGACTTATGATATTGACCATCTGGAGGTGACCCTGTGCAGTTGACAGGACAGTATAGTCCAGTTACTAACAGGAACTCTGAAGAACTGTAAAAACGGTAGTTCTTAACTTATATTAGACGCTCTTTTAATACTAGATAAATAGTACTGAGGAAACAATCATAGCATGAGTTATTTTGCATCATGTTTCTGTTGCAACAGAGGTGGCCCCCCTGCCCCTGTTCGTGGTGCTCCACGTGGTGTTGCTCCTGGTCGTGGGGCCCCCCGGGGTGTTGCTGGTGCCCCTCGTGGAGCTGCTCCCATGCGCGGTGCTGCCAGAGGTCGTGGTGGTGGTGCACCACCACCACCACCCCAGAGTTCCAGTTATGATGACTATGGATATGGCGGCTCTTCTGTAAGTATATCGTGCCATTGTGTGTGTGTGTATAACACCTGTATGTGTGGCGGCTCTGCATTGTTCTGTTGTGAAGAATTGACCAGACTCCTGAAAGATCAGAATGGAGAAGAAATCTCAGTAAAAGTTTTTACCTGAAGTTTTATCTGCCATTATTTCTGCACTACAACGCGCTTCTGGTTATAAGGCCCACCCTTTAAAATTTGTCTCAGAAGTAAAAAACAACAACCTCCACATATGGTGCTCCTGAGTACAAGGCGCAACTTGGGAGGTGTCATAGCTGCTGAGCAAAATGTGATGTACACATCTGTTTTCACAAAGGAAAGTGACATAATACAGGAAAATGGAAATGTTCAGTGAATTTGCCGTTCACAAGAAGTTTGAGTCAATCGGAACAGCGTATGTGACATCATTTTCTGAAGATGGACTGATCTGTGCAACAGACGATAATTGGCTGACCCACTTCTCGTCTGCTGTGGGATTGGTAATGAGATGAAGTTTGAGGCTACCGCTATTTTTTCTCATTCGTATTTGATGTTGACGTGCATTTTGGTTTTGTATTCTTCCACCTTTGAGTAAATGCTGCTGTGTGGTGATAGTATGACTCAACCTATGGGGTTGTTCCAGATCCTGTTTCTTTGTCAATTGCCCAGAAAGTTAGCATGTAGCCAAAGCAAGACTGGCATTGGTGATTGGCTAATATGTGCATCCATGACATTGGTGATTAGCTAACATTGCATGCATTGCTCCTTCATCCAGTCCTTCAACAAAGGGAGTTACAGGCCTAATGACAGGCAGTAGTAAAAAGGTGTGCATGGGGCAGGCTATGTAACTGGGACGCGTGGTACCCAAATCGACTAAAAGGTGGAGTAAGAATTATTCCATTTCCTAAACCACATCAAAATGTGGAGAAATGTCATCTGAGATGGATAAAAAGGTGCGGTCGTCCTCTTGAACAACTGAATGTAAACATCATCAGCTGTAATTGTCATCTCTTTGTGCAAAGGTCAGTGCAAGAGTATGCTTAGTGTTTGTGTTGAATTCAGCATTTCTTGTTTAAAATTCATTGCTGGATTAGCCTAGAAACTAATGTTCTTGAAACTGGATGTATCATACTGATCACTGCAGATACAACACCCAGTGTTTAGCTGTCGAGACAGAACGTACATAAACCACTGCCATTGCTTGACTTTTCTTACCATCTGAGCTTGAAAAAGTAGACATTTAAAAAGACACATTCTGAACCAACAGTTGTCGTATCAAATGCCAAAAGACAGGCTGTGAGAACTTGAGCTGCCATAAATTATAAATTTGTTTTAGCATTGGAGCAGTGGGTGTCTCCTGGCAACAGGTTAATATCCTTGATCAGTTTGCCAAGGTATACAGTTTCAGTTTGTCTGATGCTGCAACAAGTTCTGGTTCAAAATGACCGTTATCATTCTTTGAAAAAGCATGCCTGCCTAATTCCAATCACAGATGAGGTGCAGGGGTCAAATCTGAGAAGAAATATTACCTTATATGCTGAAAATGACAGTGCATTCAGTATCAGCTGAAGGAATATTATGTGTTTATTTGATTTTGTTTTATTTACTTGGTTGCATGGAGTCATCCATGAGCCAAATGTGTGCCTGCCTGATCCAAACAAAAAAGAAAAAAGATGTGCCTGTTGGTGTGAGCAAACCTGGAAGTTTGGGTATTGTTTTTTTCCCCAACAGCATGGCAGGCATGTAATATTATATAATTTTGGATTGCTTTACTATAAAATGCAGAAGAAGAAATATATCACCTCATTTGATATTTTAAACTGATTGAAGTGTTGTCAAGGACAGTTGCTCAACACCAAGCGATGACTAGGTGTTCTTGATAGCTTTCAGGATGTGAAATGATGAGAACTGCAACCACACAATCTATTCATACACTTGCATTCATTCAGTTTCACACCTAATGAATTTACCTTGGCTGATCTGATCAGTCTTTGTCTTCACAGCGTGGTGGTGGTGGTGGCAGCTATGATGATGGCTATGACAGCAGGGGATATGGAGAATCTAGTTACAGTGGTGGACAGGGGTGAGTAGCTTTACTGTTACAGAACTGGTTGTATTCTGTGTAAATGTAAGGTGTGTATGAACAAAGAAGTATTCTGGATGTCTGTTACTCATGTGTATGTGCAGTCTGACAAATATTTGCCTGGCTTAGGTATTTGGAAATAAACTTCAGAGGTACTATTGCTTGAAGAAGCAAATTTTCGGTAGATGGTTAAGGCATCTGGGCAGAAGATGGGTGTGACATTAAATATTGTTTGTAGTTGTTGAATTGCTTAGGAATTCCCTCCCCTAAGTGTCTGGCCTTTGAGGATAAGTGGCTATATACTTATGTGAAATGCACTTGCAGTAGAGAACAGATTTCTTATTCACAAACAGGGATGCCAAATAAGTTTGCCTTCTATTTTATGACAGTGATGGACAGTATTATGGCAGCAGCAGCTATGGAAGCGGTGGACAGAGCGCAGCAGGAACTTACGATGACTATGGCAGCTACAACGATTATGGTAAGATTGACATCTGCAGTGCTCCTTTCTTTCAAGATACATGATACTTACTGTGGTGGAAACAGAGCACATGGCTGAGCAGAACTGTGTGCAGACTTTCGTGTCTGAGTGTGGTTCAGGTTGCTGTGTGTTACAGCGGTCCTGTCCATCTCTCACGTCTGTTGAGCCAAACAGTAAGCACAGGACCATAGTGCTGATAGAGACCCCTTTGTCTTCATCAGTCTCCAGTCTCTGGTACATGACCAAAAGTTGCTGTTTGCACAAGCAACATTCTTGTCATCGTCATTACAATCTTTTGTAAGGGGAGTCAGTTGGTGCTGTTATGTTACAGTAATCGCTGGCATTGAGAGAAAAAGAATGTAGTTGTAGTTGCACTTCAAATCCATACAGTTGATCATCCCCACTTTTCCATTTGGTGGTT
This sequence comes from Alviniconcha marisindica, assembly GCA_018857735.1. Classification (NCBI taxonomy): domain Eukaryota; kingdom Metazoa; phylum Mollusca; class Gastropoda; family Provannidae; genus Alviniconcha; species Alviniconcha marisindica. The sequence goes on along the minus strand of JABMCL010000737.1, from coordinate 571,470 downwards.
GGTGGATATGAGGTAAATACAGCCTGGCTTGGATGAGAGTGAATGTTTTTATTTGACACAAGTGTAGTTCTAGACCTGTAAAAAGCTTTGAATGTGCTTTGACTTGCTTTGTGTTTGTCCTGAGGTGACCCCATGCAGCTGACATTAAAATTCATTTACTAACCTACACCACTTAGCCTGAATGGTTAAGAATGTGCCTTGACTGGATGGGTGATAATGCATGATTGATGCTTCATATTCAGCATCCAATCAGTTGCAAAGGATAATATCAGGGCAAAAGGGTGATCTTACAACTTGGGTCAGATCTAGTAATGTATCCTGTCTTGGGTCAGCCTGAAGGGTGAATTTGATCTGGGCTGGTAATGTTAATGGTGTGCTTTGGTTCAGTTCAGTGTATATTACATGGTTAGTAACGTCTCCTGACCCAGGTTATCGGTTTCCAGGTGACAGCTGGGGCAGCAACGGCAGTGGTGGTGGACCCATGAAGTCAAGCCGTGGTGGGGCCAAACCCAGGTCTCATCCCTATGGTGGTGGTCGGGGTGGATACTAAGCTGATCACCCTTCATTGGCGCCTATCCTCATTCTGAGGAGTCCTGATTGAAATGAGTCCTTGTGGCGTCATCACTCCATGTTTTGCTCGTCGATGACTGCGTCTTGCAGGTACGGGTCTGTCCTGTGCCTCAGACCTGTGTCACTGAATCACATTAAATGCAGAGAATCACCACATCTCATTTGGAAATACCGTGCGAGTGCTTTTTATTTGTGTTCATGTTTACTTTTTCTTTTTTTAATCATACAAAAACTTTTTGTGGACTTGAGACGAGTATTTCATAAAACATAATTTCATGAACTTTCATAGGACATCACTTATTTGTATTCTGCTTTCTTTCAAACTGCAGTTCATCATAGGAATGTAGGGTGGTCAATCAGTTTAAAAGTTATAGCATGTTGTAAAATTTCTTTGTATCAAAGCAAACTTTGTGGTCAACTTTAATGAAGTGTCACATTTTTAATTTGGGCATGTCACAAAGTGAAATAAATGATTTTAAACTGTAAATGTGTTTGTGGAGTCTTAGCATACTGTTCAGATGGAACCAGTTGTTAACATACTATTCAGATGGAACTAGTTGTCTCCATGTTGTATAGAAGAGTAGTTACTTGTCTTAAATTTTGTATTTTTGTGCCTAATATCATATTCTTTGCAATGTCCACAGTGAAGTAACCATTGAAAACAAAACCCGCCAAGGGACTGAAAATGAGACAAAAGTAGAATATTTTGCTGTTAAATAATGCAACTGAACTAACCCAATGCCTTTTGAGATAGGGATGTTAACAACGTTAAGCTCTGCAATGTAAAAATTGTTTAGATGGAATTTGTGCTCTCTTTGACTGGTTTGAGTATAATCTGATCTGTACTTAGAATTTTACATTCTTTGATTCTACCATAGGCATTTGAAACAAAATTGTTCTCAGATCTGAGCTTGAGGCCCTACCATTGTTTGTCAGTTGTGGATAAAAAGGGTCCAATAAAGTTTTGAAATTAAAATCAAACTGTAATTTGTCTGGTGTAAACTTTGTCCAAATGAGCTCAATATAAATTGCTCCTGTATCAACTATAAAAGCTGTCTGTACTGACTATAAGACCTTCGACCTGAAGTGAGGTTCTTGTGTGTAATTCTTGTACTGACTATAAGACCTTTGAGCTAAAGTGAAGTTCTGTTTAATTCTAATGCACACTGTTTGTCAAAGCAGCTTGCAGATGAGGATCAGGTTCAAGCAGGATGCTCTTATTTGTAAGTCTAGATGGTGAAATGAGACCAGATGGATGAAATGGTGCTGCACATGAATCAAATACAAGGGCAGTGGTGTTGCACATTGTAGTAATGAAACACATATCTATGTGTGTTAATCCGGAAACAGTGTTAAATTTGAAAATAATAAAAGGGGAGAAAACAATGTGTGTGTGTTAATCATACTTTTTGAGCTGTTTCATTATGTCTCGACTGAAAAGTTACAGAATTGGCTTCAGGTTCTGAAATTCATTGATTGAAAGACTATCAGCAGTTTGGGAAGATGTAAACCAAGAGACAAGGCATTTCTTAAGAGTGAAGTGGACTGAATAACTTGTTTGAAAAAGATTGATGATAGTGAAATGCTTACCAGACATCCCAGGCGTGTGTAAACTGTTACATATGAGTTTTACATTTACGCGTGAACCATGATTGTGTTGTATGTCTGCAACAACAATAAAACCAAAGAAAGGAAGAAAAGGGTGCAAAGAAACTGTTCTGGCAGCCAATTAAATGTACAGCATTATTCTTTGTAAAACTTGCAGTGCCAAAATTAAAATATTTTGACTTAAATCCCTGTGAGTTTACTTGCATTTCAAATAGTAAACAAGTTTCACACGCTGTCTGGTAACTTGCCTTTCGCAATTTGAGCATAATCTAAATCATTAGCAGGCTCCAGCATATTTTACACAAGCATCCTGAATTTATTAATCTTGAGCAGAGAAAATCAAACGGCAATCATTTTGTTTGCTTTCTCCTCAAACTGCATCCCTGAAATTAGATGGATGATTGGTTGTTTTCATAGCATTACTCATGAATACTTGCAATTGATAGTGTTTTGTAGAAAAAAAATTCATTAATAATAATAAAAAGACTGAGTGCTTTTGATGACAGACATTTAAAATATCTACATCTGCTTTTAATATTTATATAAAAATTACTAGATTCACAGATGAAATTCACCAGACCTGAAGATGTGGAGGACAGTTTGCATTTGAAGAGTGTGGTAGTTGCTACTGTGAATTAAAAAGCTTGTATTTACACATTCTTGATCTTATACATATTCCTAGTTTGACTTCAGTATTTGGCAGAAGTAAATGGCACACAGAGTGGAAATTGAGTATTACAAAATCAGAGATAATTTGTGTAAATTGTACTCGGCCACCCTTTGTCTTGGTGACAGTGAAATTTACACAACTCTGCATCTTCATTGATGGTAAATGCTTGACCCCATTGTGCAAGTTCTAAATGCAAACCTATGTGGCAGAAATGTAAAATGTATACTTGTTAAATAATACATTAAACAGTAAACATTTACTAGTATTAATATCCCGTTTAACTGAGATCATTAGTTAGTTGGTTTTTTTGTAGTTTGTCACAATTTTTGTTGTTACATAAAGAAAAAGGGGGCACTTTGATTTCTGAATTTGGGTGCAACTTGTTTTTTGTATTGGGTTAAACTGTTAACAGAACTGACAACAACAACAAAAAATTGTTTGGATGAATTGTTATGATTCATAGTATTTTTAGATTGTTATGGGTATGACTTAAATCTTAATCTTGTCTTTTGTTTGCCATTAATGAGCAGTTGTTAACTGGATTGGGTGGGCACTGTTTACTTGCCTTTTACTCTGTTTGAAAAAGTGTGTTAATTAGCCTACATCTTTGAAACCAAGAATGCGTTGAATGCAGAAGAAGAGACAAGTAAACCATGGATGAAGTCAAACCCAACTAGATCCATGGAGACAGGTTTCTTGGAGAACTGAAAAGTTGGATAATGCTCCCAGCTAAAATGGCAGGCCCTGAGAGAATCCTCAGAACAAATAAAGACTTCAGCTGCAGAGCTGTAAACCCTCATAAATAGGGGGAAATGCGGTAAACACAGGTAACAAGTCAATGTGTACAATTTGTTACTTTTTTCTTTCTTTTTTTTCCCTTGTAGTGACAAGTCTTGTCCAGTATCAAAAATAAAATCATGTGGAAGAAAAGGCATTTTGATTTAAACAAACAACAATAACCTCTGAGAAGAAAGAAGGAGGAGAAAAACGGGGTGAAAAGACAAAACAAGAGAGGAAAGGAAACGCCATAAAACCTAAATGTTTCGTTAGAGCTATTGATAATGAAACATCTTAAAAATCTGTGGCAGCCATGAAAGCCTTGACAGAAATTGGCGCTGTAACAATGAAATAGTTGGTGAATATAGCAGAAGTAGTTAATGAGACCATGTAGAGCAGTTTAACCAGAATACTCCAAAGATGTATATAAGTCATGCAATTAAAGACAATCCATAACTAAATATTTTCTTAAACAAAACAGAAAAGTAATACAGATGTCAAAATGCCTTTTCGTGATTGTAAATAACAACTGAATTACTGTGTTTACTCTGAATGTATGACCAAGTATAAAAAACTATGAAAGAGACAAATTCTGTGATCTTTAAAATAAGTACTCAACTAATTGCTAAAGTTCTTCTAGCTATGTATTGTTGAACAAAAAAATATTTTGTATTACTGATGTAGCTATATGTTAATATTCATCAAAGTACCATAACTGAAAACAAATTGGAAAGTTCATTGGAATTTTTTTTAAACGCATGAATGCTTATGTGTGTAGCCTGACAAATAGATTTAAAAAATAAAGGCATTACAATTATTTCAACCACATTTTGACAACATTAATTATAGCTTCAGTATGTAAGATTTTGTAATGTTAATAACATACAATTAATGACAGTTCAATAATGACTGTAACAGTGCTGATTTTAAAAGTGAGTATATTTATACCAATGCTGCATTTCAAAGTTGTTTTGCATGTTTTGTTTGCCTCAGCATCTGATTGTGTTTCTTTTGTATTTTCAGATGTGTTTGAACCACAGATGGAGGAGGGACAAAACCAAAATCTTGCCAAACATCTAACTCAGGGAGAAATTACTTGCATATTTCGCAAATAAATGATCGAAAGTAATATTACACTTTTCTTGTTGCCATTCTGTTGTATGAAAGCTGTCTAAGAGAAGACTTGTGACTTTCTGTAAAGGTCTAAATTGGTTCTAAGTCAGTGATTGATTCCTGGTAGTTAATGCCCAGTCAGCCACAAATGGTCATATCTGGGAAAGCACAAATGACATGTAATGATCTGTTCCATTTGACATTGCACACAATAAACTGCATACACAACCAAGTGAAAAATGGTCTACAATAAATGACATGTTTTGGTGTATGTACATCTTATCCATATGCAGCTGATCAGAATCGTTTGAGGCAAGTTGTTGGGATGTGTGCAGGCCAGTCACAGGTGCCCGTACATAGAAAATCCAAGGTCAACACAATTATGAAATAATTATTAGCATAAGCTGATTCATGACAATAATAAAATTGTTTTGAGCCCGTTTTATGTTCTGTAGACTTGAAACACAAAAAATCAAACACCGATCATCATCATCAGCTATTTTGCGTTGTAAGAATGCGAAATTGCTTTTGATGCAATTTATTCCATGGGGCCTACACTAAAAACACCCCTGGTGCAGGTTATTAAAAAATGGAGGAAGGATTCTGTGGAACAATTTTGATAATGCATATCAGTTTGTCCAGTTCCAAACAGCCGGAGCAAATTCATGTTCATAGCACAGGTTGGGGCAACAGCTTTCCTGAGTGACTTGTGCGCATGCACACTTAAAAAACTATCAACAGCAGCTCTACTAGGTCAGACATGCTGTTAGATCTCGTCGCTGCCACATGTCTTCTGGAACAGCAGGGTAGTTGTTCAGTCACTGTCTTTGGTATTCATGGTTGCTGTGGTTTTGTAGATTGACTTGACAGAGGGTTGATATATATGTGAGAAGAGCTTAGAAATGTGTATTTGCTATGATATGAGTTTGTCCTGAGGTGACCCTGTGTGGTTGACGGGACATTAAAATCCAATTACTACTATGTTGTATCCATCATCGTATTGCAGATCAGTCCTACTGTGGGGTACATGGGTCACAGTAGGAGGACCAGTAATCACATTATTCTTACTTGGCTGATAGGTGCAGATACTTTAAAAATAATAATAATTTAGATTTGGCCAGTCTTAGTGAAGAGATGCAGGTTTAAATAAGATGTAGACACAGGTTAAAACCCAGCCACTGCCTTAGGTCTTCCTGGTTGCACTTGTGTTAGACCCTGTCACCACCATGGAAATTTCTGGGTAGACATACAGCTGTTAGACCCAGTCACCGCTGTGAATCTTGCTGGGTAGATAGACTCGTGTGAGATAGGAAGAATCCAGAGAATCTAGACACTGCAATTCTGCCTTCACTCCAATTTGTATCATGGTCTCCATCTGAAATATGGATACTGTTAAGAAAAACATTCCATAGAGGTTGGCTAATATAGTATGAATATGGCTGTAACAAAAAGGTAACTAGTTTTAAACAAGTAACCACCCCCAACCCAAGTACTAGGTGCTAGGCTAGTAAGCCAACTTGGTTCAATTCAATTCTGCTTTGACTCCTCTTCAAATGTTTATTAATGCTCTTATGACTTGTCCCCCAACAATAGACGATCTTCGGAAATCCCGGGGACTGCACTTGGTAAGTGCCTACAGGCATGGCCTGTATATATAGGTCCAGGCCTGCGGGTGTAGCACAGAGTAGGTGCACTTTTGTTGGGGGTACAGTGAGCACGTGGGCAAGATTATGGATACCCGTAAACAAAGGCAGAAAAGGCATCAGAAATGCTGATAAAGCGCTCACTGTTCGTGGGGAACATGCAGATCGGATAGTAGGTTCCCCAGCTGGTAGTTTAGTATAAATTATAATAGGTCCATGCCTGACGATCTAAAACTGTCGCAGATCGGCTCTTCTCAGCTGCCGCCTCCATTCAGGGGACTTCACTCTCCCGGAGTAAGAAAACGCTGTCAAATTATCTTTGCCTGTTATTTCCAGAAATCGTCTATTGATGAAACATTAGTTCACACTGCTGACCATCTGAAATCAGGATCATTCTGGTGGTGATGGTGTAGTGTTTGTTATACAGAGACTTCCTCTCTTACCCATCTGAAATCTCAGTCCCTACTAGACAACAATGAAATGAGTTCAGTGCTGTTGCGAGAATCATGTCTCACCTGCTGAACCAGTGGACTGTGGGGTACAACATACGGTCGTTTCAGCATGTCCATCAACTTCTGCAGCTCCAACTCCTTCAGGTCTAGCAGGACACCCTTCCCCAGGGACAATCTGACACAAAATGTTTTTAAAGAGGTGGTTAAGTAAAAAAAAGTAGGTTGAAATGAAGATGTGTAAAACAAGAGCTGGCAGAAGCTTCTGATTGAATTCCAGTTTTAGCAATAATAATAATAAAATGCAAACCTCCAGCAACGTAAAAACAGCTTGGCACAGTGTACACAATTGAAATATTTACATCCACCTTGTCCTTGAGACACCTCGAGCAGAAAACAATGACTACAAGCAATTAAAATTGCAAGAAGCTAAACAGCAAGACCAACATTGCTCATGTGCACACATACACAGCACAGTAGTCAGCTGAAATAATTTAAAAACATTGGGGGAGGGGGGGGGGGGGGCATAAAGAATATCCTAGCTGTAATAGGTTTTAAACAGAAGAAAGAAGCGGCATAGGAACAAATCTGATGTCCAGATGTTTTGGTCTTAACATGGCGAATGTGTAGAGTTCTTGAGTGATTTGCTAAGATCGATTTATTTTGCTGTTTTGTTTTACACTGGTTAAGTTGCAACTAATTATTCCTGTTGATGGTTGCCTGCCTAGGAAAATGAATAATAGAAAATTAATATCCTGTCAGTTTTGCAACATCTTTTCATTCCTTTCAAAACTTACTTAGCAATGTCAGTTGGGAGGATTCCAAGCCATTTCAATGCAGGAACGGCAAGATGCTGATTTTCAAATGCTTGATTCTGTAAAAAACAACAGTCAAGAAGCATTTGACATGTACATAAGGACCAACCAATTTCATTGCACAGAGCTATAGAATTTAAGAAACGTGTTTTCACTGAGAGATTCTTACTTGTACTTTTGTGTGTGTTGTGATGTGTCTTTGAATTGTCAGAGATCACACAAAAAACTGTAAAAATGCATTTTAAATCAGATCTGTGATCACTGATGGTGAGGTTTACAAATCTAATGTCATGTCAGTTTACAGAGTGGGCCAAAAACTTCCACATTCATAGAACATACTCCTAGCGCTTGAGAAAGAGGAGAGGATGTACAATCCCCACCCACCCACCAGAAAAAAAACCCACCCCAAACAAAACCACCCCGAAAACTGAGTAAAATTTGATCCCCAATTGTTTTTTTACCATTACTAACAACCTGCTCACATTGCATTCTTGAGAAAAAGATATGAAAAAGTAAATGGATGTAAACCCAAAGAAGAAAAAAATCCAGACCTACCTTTGATCCATATTTGTAGACCAGCATGACATCAATGCCTGTAAAATTGCAATGATGAAACAGTAGTTAAGCCAGTCAAATCTTACAGATGAGAAACTGATCAAACGATGATGTACATTATGAGAATATGTTGATTTTTAACGACTGCTAATCGTATTTGGCCCCCTACATTCTGCACTATGGGAGTAAATTAATTGTGGAGGCCAATGATTAAATGCACTGTAGTCACAATTTGGCTGTTACACTCTAGCACATTGACATATTTAATGAGTTATTTTGAAAATTGCATGTGTGCCAACATTTTGTTGCCTTGCCCAGCTGACTGCCAACCTAAACTCTCAGAGTAACACATTTGGTAGTAGAAAATGAATCACACATGTTAGATATACTGTTGAATAAGCCTTTCTTTGGTTAGTGACTTCCAATCCACTGCTACCCACAGTACCTCCAAAAACAGAGTCACTGTAAGGGCAAATGACATGAAAAAGGCAAAGCTTTAACATTTACTTCATTGTCCAAGAAACTTTGCTCTAATTAGTTAAGACTTTGAAGCTGTGAATGACCTTTTTACATAATTGACTTGGCATGCATACCATGAGGATCAGCGTCAACCAGAGTGAAGATGGGCAGCTTGAATTGCTCCCATAGCCGATGTAACAACAGTCGTGTGCCCACATCAGGATAGCCTTTACCCTGTGTTTGACAAGCACATGCTGTAACCACCAGGCTGCTATACAACCATCATTGAAAACGTGCATGCTTGTTTGGTTGTGTTCTGCAACCCCTCCTCCCCCCACCCACCTTCCCATCCCCATAAAGAAGAGAAAATAAACTGAAAATAGCAACTTTGTTTGCAATGTGTAAGAGTCTATCTGTAGCTGTATGTACATCATAATTCCCCTCCCTGTTATCAAGATGCCAGTAATACTTCAAAATCATTTGGTGGGTAACTGACTGATCATCTGCAATTGCAACCAGTAACGTTGATTTTGAAGCTGTGTGTGTAATCACTACAACACCAGAATATTCTTCACAAGAAACAGTAAGGTATTTGTGTAAACTGTAATGGTTTTTAAATCCAAAATGCATGGTGGTGTCTGGCAGTGATTAGGCCTAATCAGTTACTGGTTTTGCTGGAAAACAGTTTTTGAAATACTGTAAGAGGAAAACACATTGGTCCATCACTCACTGTGATAAGGATGACCCTTCCAAAGTGTGTGCAGAAATCGTCTGTCAGAAGTTTCTGAAATGTTGCATCCTTTTCCACCACAAGCACCAGCTGAGCATCTGTTTGCAGATCTGAATCTCTCGTCACGAAAATAGCTTTGCACAAAATAGGTACTGACAAAAATCCTTGATCTGAATCAGTTAACTGTTGCATATCACTGTTCCAGACTCTTCACGCTTCCTTCAGTTGCAACCACCTCTACTCCCTATCCCCTGCCACTATATAGGCGTTCAGATCACCCTTTTGGCTGTCTGTGAAGTTCCCTCTTCATTGCTTTACACAAGCTGTGCACACTTCAGCTAGCTGTGCACTTGAGCTAGATGCCCTGGCATCTCTGTTGTAATGTATGCCCACCCCCCTCCTCCAAGTTCAAACTTCAATGAACGTGTAAGGCCATCACACAGAATGTGACAAAATGGCTTCAGTCAACCTTGCAGTTTTGTTGACTTTGAGATGAAGTTACAGCTATCAGTAATGTTAGTAGGCATGTTTTTGCTTCAAGGTCACAATGAAGGCTTCTCGCAAGAGCTTCCATGTTGACCCATGAGTACTGGGAAAGCTTTGCATTGTCATGCTGAGCCAATGGGAAGTGGTTCCCTTTCAACAGAGAGGCCTGCTGCTCAGTACTACTGGCACAGGATGGAAGTCCAGAACCACTGTCCTCCTTGGCCCGAAAACCACACTCCAGCAGTACCCTGTTCCATTTGCAACAGACCATTCCAGGCACATGCTGGTCTTGTCAGCCACCAACATACCAACCCTGATGAAAGACGTGATCATTTTTAACTTTGGGTGTGTTTTTGTTGTTAAAGGTTGAACAACTACTAGGTTAACATCAGAGATATTCATTGCCTCATTGCTAATGTGGCACAAAGATTGTTGCTGTATTTGCCATTGGTATCAGCCAGACAAGCCTAGTTTTCTATCAGTTATACTTTTAGACTCAACAATTTAGAGACTAGCTTATTAACCAAAGAATTGATAGTTTGATAATTGGACATCTGTATGTCACTGAGTTCAGGATACACAGCATGTCCTTGTCGTGAGCTGGGATCTGCACACCCTGGGAAAAAATACCAGCATCTGAGATATCCACAGGCCTCTTTTCAGGAAAGGCTGTTCAAGTTACTGAGTCACAGAATCCACTGTTTATACATGTATTAGTTTTACTTTAATCTTGCTTATGATGAACACTGATCATAAAAATGACATAGAGACTATATTCATACTGTTTTTGTGTGTTGTTTTAACAGGTTTTTTTCTTTTCTTTTTTCTTTCTTTTTTAACTTGCTTCCCCACCCCTACCCCGGAAGAAAGAGAGAAGAAGAAAAGTAACTAATTCCACTCCTAAGAAATTAGTTTTCTTACTGACCTCAATTTGAGATTCTAGTGGGATGACTGAGCCATATTAATTAGCTCTAACATAAAAGTTGTATTTCACAATGCTGCCACTATAGTCTTCCCCACTTGCTCACTCACCTGGCCAAACTGAGATAATTTAGTCTTCATATTTCACAATGCCAGGTGCTACTGTTGTCCTCCTCATTTTGGCCACTCACCTGACCAAAGATAGTTTAGTCTATGGATGCATCATGTAAGACAACACTGACCATCTTGGTACGGTTACAGTCCATGTGACGTCCCTGTCCATCGTAGAACTGTAAGTTGCCTGCTACCAGGCCTTTGCATGTGGCCAGCTGAAACACAAGTGTTACTTATACACTTGATGCAAAAGATAATAGTTAATATGTGGCATGGCATACACACTTCATGCCTACAACAGCTGTTATTCAGCATCACAAAACCAAGCTGCAGCAGTGGCAAGACTAGAGAGAAATTAGAAGAGGGAAGGCAACTGGCATATTAATAAAGGAGGTGGTCCCAACATCTAAAGTCATACAACAACACTCCACAAGACTTTACAGGCTTTGCTCTGTACCACCTGTTCTTTGGCCAGGAACCTTGCCTGGCCATACATATCCATCCTGGGCAACAGGCAGATTCAGTACTGGGTCCAACTGATTGGGTGAGGCAGCATTGAGCTCATCTGGTTGAGGCCCATGCCAAGGCAGCTGCTCACCTGGCTGAAGTGCAGCAGACCAGGCCAGACATCAGCCTGTCAGTGATGACACAAGCCTGGCCGTGGGCAACTCAGTCTGTGCGGAACTGGAGTGCTGGTTGACCCAAGCTCTGAGACCAACAGTGACCAGATCAGCAGATGGTGATGACACAACCATTCGCTGACATGGCTGCCTAAAAAATAAAGCCTCATGCAAAGTGCCCTGAACAGACAGCAAACCGAGCAAATCTGCCAGCAAAGGGGTCATTCAGTTATTCTGAGGACTGACCCACATGTGTTGTACAAGAGGCTGACTCTGTGGCTCATCCCATCCCAACTGCACCTTGACAGCACAGAACAAACCCAAGCAGAGTAAAACTAAAATTACGCATGCAGGTAATGGAATCAGAGCCCTTGGAGAGTTCACTCCAAAGGGAAGGAAGCTATTAGTATATGTTGGACAACATTGTATGCTGACAAGGGAGCAATGCCACTGAACAACAACTAAAATGTAATCAGTACATTCATCAGAACAGTGGACTCCTGGTGTGGTTTTGTTTCCACTGTAGGTGTAAATCTGGCACTGCCCATAGCAACGTACGATATGCAGCTTCCATCGTGGGACTTGCAGCATGCAGGCGACATTGTCCACCACACTGTCAATGATGTTCTGGGAACCAAACAGGCCTGGACTCTGGTAATAGATGTCTCTGCAAATTTGCAATGGCACATTTGTAAGACAGGCTGTGTCTTTGGGGTGGGTGGGGGGTGCATGTGTATTTTGAGACAGGGTTATGACAGACTGCATTTTGAGACAAGATTATGACAGTCAGACTCAATGTTATAACAAAGACAGAGTTAATATCATGTTGGGATGGCTGCCAAAAGATGCACTGAGCATTGGATGTCAGTAAAAATGATAATGAAAAATATATATGAGTAAATAAAGCCCTGGAAGACAGCTTTTATCTCATTTTGTCACAGGCGTTTGGTTGATACAGTGAAATTCATACTTTTTACAACAGCTAAATGTGATAAGTGGTTGGAAGGGGGGTTGGGGGAAGGACAGGGGTGAACCTGAAAAGTCTAGAGTCTAGCTGTATAAAAATGACACAGTGAAATGCCCTACCACTAGCTCAACTGTTATGTCTACTGAGAGTAGTTTTATTTCATATCAGGTGAAAGAGATCAACATAAAAACGAAAATTTGAGGATTCTGTTATAAATGCACTTTTGATTTAACATGTTTTCATTTTATAATCTTCTTGTGTAGTCAGTGATGGTCGGCTAGATTCAACTGCCAAAAATACCACAACTTGATGGTGCTGTATATAGCTGCTCCTGTTAATTGCTACTCTAAAAACAAAGTTTGCTTTTTTTTAGAAAAAACTTAAAATCTATTTATAATATGATTTTTATCTCCTCTATCTGTTGAAAACATATTTTAAGAAGGCTTGTTCCTCATTTAAAGTAGACCTGCCAGCACCTTTTAGTACAATACTTGTCCTCTTGAACCAGCTTGTAGACAATGTCCAGCACTTTCATCATGAAAGCTGCAGAATAAAAAGCAGTGTTGTTTGACTGAAAAGAAAAAATCAATCAACAACTGTGAAACTGATGGGGGCACATGACACCTAAACATGTTAGTCACACTGATTTGCCAATCTACAAACAGTCTGGCCCAAGACAGAAGAATCAGAAAACAGTTTTTCTTTTAAATTTAATACAACAGTAACTAAAAGTCAATCTGATACCAGAATTTTTAAAACTGATCAGTTGGAAAAAACAACAACTGAGAATCACAACATACTGAGATGTATTTGTAATACACACATCTACACATCAGCAGCAACTCTGGCAATAATGGCCATGTGGTTCAATACAGAATAATGATTCTTACCAAAAGACTTCACTGACTGTTTATTGTCCAATCGAATGCGAACCATTTTTTTCTCCTCTGGCAGTGCAATACCAGTTTGCTCACTGAAACTGAAAAAGGATAATAATAATAAGTAATGTACTTCAACTCAGGTGTGTGTGTTTTTTTTTTTTTTTTTTTTTTAGTACTTCATTATATCTTGCAGGAGGTTAGACTCTCCTGCAAAACATATAAGACTTTTTAAATAGCTCATCTGTACAGTCATGTAGTTTTACCTCAATCAAAATAGTGGTCATTTTTGTCCTGTTCAGATAAAAACTGCAGTGGTTATTGTTTAACCCTTTGTGTGTAACCGATTTTGATCTCAAGTCAGTACATGTTTTGGTCATTGAAGACTAACCTGAGGACATCCCAGGTGGCTCTGCTATTGAAACTCAACTCTGGAACTTCTCCTTTGACGATGGCATCAGTTACGTTGACACACAAAGCTTCGATTCTGTGAAGAATCTCCTCTCTGAAGCACACAATATGCTGATAAAGTGACCAGGATACATGTGCACCAACAAGAACTGAAAACTGACTGGAACTGTAAAGTCTGAGTGTGATGATCATGTTGACGATAATGTTGCGCGCGCTTTTGTGTGTGTGTGTGTGTGTGTGTGTGTGTGTGTGTGTGTGTGTGTGTGTGTGTATGAGAGAGAGAGAGAGAGGGGGGGGGGGGGAGCTTGTGTGTGTGTATACACGTGTGTGTCAGTGGCGGCGACTGAAAATCTTAGACTGTGAGACTCAATAGAGCGCATACTTTTGTGCCAGTGCCAAATGTCGAGGTAGTTCGCTCGAGAAACCACTTGCCATTTGTATGGTGGAGAAGTTTTACCTCGCACACAACGGCACTACGAACGCGAGGGTAGTTGACGTACAATTTACGTTGACAATCTGAATAAAATCTACGTCGTCTGCTTGAATTCTCTTAAACAATGAGAGTTCTCTACCCTGAACAAGTCAATTTTACTTCCTGTAACTGCGAGGCCCATCCCGAGTCAACACCATACGTTGACAAACTAATCCATTTGCCTCGAATGTAGGTAACACATCTCTGCTTGTTGATCATGATTAGAACAAACATGCTTTCCCGTGTTTGTGATGTAAATTTCATGGCGACTGGTTTCTTGCATACTTCACAATGACCACTTTCATTCTTGGTTTCGCACTTTTTTATCCACGAATGTTCCCCCTTAAAATCCGTTTTCCACAGGAAAACCCAATCACTACGTGCATTTTTGTTGCCAGCAGTTTGTTGTTAATTTTTTTTTTTTAAATCGTCTAATTATTCACGCTTGCGTGTGTCTGTGTGTGCATGTGTCTGTGTGTGTTCTGTATGGGGAAGGGAGCAGGGTGTTTGCTAGTAGAGCTCTAGTAGTACTATCTGTATATATATGGCCATGTATCACTATCAGACTGGTTACAGTGATTGACTGGTTTCATGAACCACTTTTCACTACCTTTCAGATGTCACACTAGTTTGCAGAATGTCTAGCGCAATCACTAATAAAACCAACAGGTCATTTTTAAGTAAAATCCCTCATTTAAATTTTTTTTTGGTATTTTTTTTTTTTGGTATTTGTTTTTCATTTGTTTCATTTTATGCGTTGTATAAAACGAGTTTTGCTGGAGAAGGCTGGTTCCTTTGACCAAGCTTGAGGATTTTTTTTGTTTTGTTTCAGACTGAGGGTTCTACAATGACTGAAAGCAGCCACATGGATGACAGTATTCAGATTAAAGTGGAGACGGACATCTGCCCAGTGGTGACACCTCCTCCAGAAGAAAAGCTGACTCCCAGTAGCATCAGCAAGGAACATCTCTGTGCAGAATGCGGAAAATCCTACACACAGAAAAGGAACTTGATGCGTCACAGGAAGGAACAGCATGATACGGACAATGGACCTCGTTTTCCTTGTCCACAGTGTGACAAGAAATTTATTTTGTCTGTTGATATGCATTCACATCTGAACAGTGTTCACCTGAAAATAAAACCCTTTAGGTGTGACATCTGCAACAAGACTCTTGCACACCGGAGAAGCCTGAAGCCAGGGAGGCATTCATGCAAAACCAAAAGTGATGTTTTTGCCTGCAGTGAATGTGGAAAGGTTTTCAAAAGCAGAGGAAGTCTTCGTGACCATGAACGTTTGCACAAAGACTCACCTCCTTATTCTTGCAAGAAATGCTTCTCACGTTTTTGGCACAGGATCCAGTTGTCACGTCATAACAAAAAATGCCTTGTGGAAAACTGTGCTCTAACCTCTTGATTCTTGCCATTTTGTAGTCCTCACAGTGATGTACTGGGGGCAAAGAAATTAAGGTCCCCTGTGTTGAGAACCCATAGCAGAAAATCTTTCTCCATTTTAAATCCTGGAGTAGGTCAGAATGCAGCCAAGAATGCTTGGCCCACAGTCAGGAATTTCTTCTTTGTCGTAATTTGCACATTCTACCAGTTCCAGGTCCGTTCACTTTCAGTTATTCCAGATTAAACCCTATCCTTACTTTTAAAGTGCATTAGTCTGGGCTAGCATGGTTTTCTGTGTGGGCCCACGGAATAAAGTAGGTCACCCTGCTCATAGTCACTAGTGATTTAAGCAGGTTCCTGTGGTGAATGCCTGTGGAATATAAACATGCACCAAATTTTTTGTACTTTAGACATACTTGTGATTTTGTCACCTGTGCTTTAATATTGTACGGGTAAATAAGGGAAAGTTAAATACTGAGATGTGCTAATTACTAAATATTTTGGCTTGGTTGTGTTTGCTATTGATTTTGTGTGTAGAATTGAGAGCCAGCCTTTTACTTATGATTTGGTGGCCTCTGTTTCGATCTTGTATGGAGTAACTGTGAATGTGTGATTTGTCCTGAAGTGACCCTGTGGGACATAAAAATTCAAGAACTAACCATGTTGTTGCGGACTCTAGCCAAAATTATCAGTTAATTTGATGGTTTAGAATATTTCAAGTCATTTCTTTAAAACATTTCTTTAGGACATTTGACAAGCTTTGTCACATCTGATTGGCTACTGATTCCAACTCCTTATTTCTGCAGATGCTCAGGCTAAACATGTTTTTGACACTGGCGTTTGTAAATTGATGATCTCCACTTAAGCTTAGTACGATTTCATTGTGTGGAAGAAACTCAAAGTGAATACAGCATGACTTTGTTTCTGTTTTTTAAAAGTCACCCTTCCATTACATAGATGAACACACACAAGACACACACACACACAATGTGGGTCAGATGGAGAGAATGGCACTTTTAGTATATATATATATGCCTTTATTGCAGAACAATCTGTGGGCCTACAAAACCACATCTTTTGACAGTCGGAAATATTCCATCGGAATTACAATATTATTTTAAATAAATGATAATTTACAATGCACATAAAAAATTTAAAAAGGGCTTTCACACAAATGCATACTTGTTCACAGCACAGGGGTTGGGGAAACAGAAATGTATATTTTCGTATATATATGCACACTGTACAAAGCACAACGAGTCCAGCAATCTTCATGTGTGTCTTGATGACAAACTTGTAGTTGTACAAATGAACTGAGACACACACACACACACACAAAACAACAACTCAGGATGCTAGAAGAAGTAGAAATCTGCATAGTTATACATACAATACATAGAAGCGACTTTGAAGGGGAGAGGGGGCAGAGTGGGTGTGAGTAACTGGATTTTAACAGGATGTAGAAGTAGTAGAAAGCTGCATAGTTATATATACAATACATAGAAGCGACTTTGAAGGGGAGAGGGGGCAAAGTGAGTGTAATTGGATTTTAACATCCTGTCAGCTGCGCAGGGTCATCTCAAGATGATCGAACTCTGTCATAAGCAAGCACAAGTTTCAAAACTCTTCTCATATATATGTAAACCATTTCTTTTTGACAGTCAAACCCACAAAATTAGTCCCTGCACAAACATAAAACAAAACATACAAACACAAACATCAAGCTTTTGAAATGTTAGTCCCTTCAGTATTGCCCCTGTTAAAAAAGCATATAAGGCTAGGACATGCTGGTACTGTCAACCATTCCATCCAACTTATTGACACCAGATTAAAGAAAAGTATCCAAAGGAAAAAAAAAAGAAGAATGGACAGAAACATAAAAAAATGATTAAAAAAATGCTTAATGGCAAATACCAGTGCCATATGGAAGCAAGCAAACATACCACCTACCACGTCCTAGCTGCTCAACAAGAGCCATACAAAAAAAGAGAAAAGGGGTAGGGGGGAATATGAATGAATATAAAGAAATCTGAACTATGAATGGCCAATCATAATTCACAGAATTACACCTGTTGCAAGTATGTTCTCAGCATTGCAAGGCAGCAGAGGGATGTATGACTAGTATCTGCATCAGACATCTCACTGGTGTATATTCTTCTTTTCCATATTTATGCTATGACATGAAACACTTGGCTGAGATAAGACTTCTTGAAAATTGCAAGCAATATTCATGTTGGAAATGTGTATAACTGTTCCAGTCAGGAACTTTCCCTTTGAAAACTGCAGTCATTTTGTCTGAAGGAAGCCACACAGACAAAGCTTAAAATCCTCAAGAAGGCATTCTCTTAGATGAAAATTTGCTGACTGACTAGTTACTGCCTGAGCTGGGATTTTTGAACTTGTAATCTCTAACCCCTGAGATTAATGCTTTCAGCACATGCCCTGGGAACCTCCTTTGTTGAATTCCTCTTGAGTTTACAATTCTCAAATGTGCTGTTGAACTGTTTTCAACACTGTCTGATTAGTACTTATTTTGTGGATTGCCAGACTTAGTCAACCTTGTCAGACTTCTGCTTGTTTCAGAAGTCTATGTAGGGCTGATTTTTTATATATTGTTTTAGGTCAAAGTGCAGTTGTGTAAATTTTGAGCATGACCACATCGTTAATATGTACACAAAGTAATGCCTGTATTTGTGTCACAAACAGCTGACACAGAGTCCAGATATGAAGGTACATGATCTTCCTGAAAAAAGGTAACTTGTTGCTTTATGCCATGTAAAGCTTCATTGAACACCACTGTTGTGTGACTTTCTCAGGTCAAAATATATCTTATCCATGCCACAAAAGGCAGGTGATATGCCAGGATAAAGAAAGCCATAAATGAAGGGGACAAAATATAAACACTTTTCTTCTCTTCAGGTTTGTTGCTCTGCATGTGTACATTCAGACAAAATGCCACTATGCTGAAAATATTTGAACAATTTATTATTCAAACAAAGAAGAAGAAAAAAAGAAGAAGAAAAATGCACATAAACAAACAAAAATCCGACCACAGAAATGTTTTGTTAAAATTTGATTCTGTACAGTGATAACAGCACTTGTAAACAAACAAGTACCTATTTGTTTAGAAGGTTGCAGATAAATGGCACACACACACAATGGCATAAAATAAAACATTTATGTACTGTACAAGTGTACACAGCAGTTCTACAGAAAATAATGTTGAACAAATATGCAACAGCCATACACTGTTGTGCAAAACACCCAGCGTTGGTATCTCAATGTAATAATACTGCTAATTAATGTTATCCAGTAGGCATGCAAATCTGCTGAAATATAAACAGAATTGCCATCATGCATTATCTACTAAGTAGATGTGTAGTATTCTTGCATGAATCATTTAATCAGTTACCTCATGCAAACCTCCAAGTTTTGGCAACAGTTTTCAGATCAGTCAGCAAATAAACAATAGGATTCAAATGTAATAGTTTAAAATTTGGTTCACACAGCTTCAGCCAATTCATTGAATGACAGCCATCAATGACTTTTTTATGCAAAACATAAATGGGGACTAGAACTTCTCCTGTAGAACAAAGTTTTATTCTTGCCCGAAAGTAATGAACAGATGATACATTAAGGAAAAGTCAGCATGTAGACTGCACAATTAAAGCTTCCACATTTAGCAAGTAAAATAAAAACCAAAACTGAAAGAAAGAAACAAAGAAAAAAAGACACAGGTCCTAGGAAAACAAGTCAACAGCACAGACCCCACCCCCCTTCTCCTTCGCTGCACAATGCATGAAGTAAATGACAAAAAGAGTACACATAGGATTCATTCTTGCACATCACCTGGCAGCAAATTGATTAGGATTTATCTGTAATACAGAATGCACAAACAGAGACAAAGCCCCTGTCTTTGAGGCTGAATCAAAATAGTAACCAGAGCACTCACCATACACAGGTCTCTAGTAGCCACATACAAATGCAGGCACACTCATGTAAAAATTAACTGTTGGCACTCACACACAAAATATTCCTCATAGGATGTTATAAGTACTTGTATCAACATCCCAAACTGCCTTCTGAAGACTGTACAATGGAGTATGACACATTCATTTCTCTCGTATTCTCTGTGCTGCAAACCCAAGCCAACAAAAGCTAATGCCATTTACAGTGTAATCATGTCCTCCGAATGGCTGACCAGTAAATAAAAGGCTGAGGAAGAAATAAAGTAAAATTATTCACACTGTACTAATTAGCATTTGTAACTATTTCAGTATCCATTCCATCCCATGTTACCTCAGTAGCAAGTAAAAGAACCCGGTCATTCTGCGAAAGGTGCAGGCGGCAGATCATAGCAAAACACACATGCATGCACCTTACACATGACTTCAGTGGTGCATGGTTGTACGATTTACACAGAACGTGCACTTAGACAGCAGCAGTTTCATGTGGCACCAACCATGTAACAATGAGGCAGCGCTGCAGGTACACAACTTTGGTAGATATTCAAATTGCACTGTAAAAGGCTACAGTCACTCATTCAGAATCGCATGCAGCAAGAGTGCAGTGAGTCTGCTCGAGAGCAGAGAATAGCATTATATAAAAGTATTAATTAATTAGTAGTGATTAATTAATTAAAATGCCTCAATTCCAAATGATTAGACAGCAGCTAATGACAGCAATCGACTCTTCATGTTGCCAACGTGTTTCCCAAAAATGTAAATTCAAAATAATTTATTGGAATAAATAACTTTCCAGCTGTATTTTTTTCTTGGACAAAATGTGCAGGCATGCACCCTTCAACCAGCCTGTGGCAAATGAATGAGTAAATAAGGAACACAGTTTCCTCCACCACAATGGTAGCAATAATGAGTCACAAACATAAAAAAAACTGTTTTACTTTAAAGGTCACATTGCTTGCTAAAGTTTCACCAAAAACAGCAACAATAAAAAATAAAGATGTGGCCACCAGTGGACACCATTCCCCATATATGTTTTTTTTTCTGTCTCTTTTATTGCTTTTAGTTGTGTATGAATGTGTACAGATACTGCATACAAAGAATAACATTTATCTTTTTGTGTGAAAAAAATGTGTCACCTTGGTAAAATTCATACTGAAAATGATTTTGTTTTTCTCCTGGGAGCTTTTGTGGCAGTTGGCAAGTGAAAATCAGTTACCACAAAAACAAAAACAAAAAAACTCACAATTTGCCTTAATTCCAAGAAACAAAAAGCAGATTGATCTAAGTAAGTTACACGATTAAGTAAACCCTACAAAATGAAAGTCAAGCACACAAAGAAAAAGAAAAAAAGTTCCACTCCAAAATACATGTTTGCATTTTGATACCATAATCTTTTTCTCTTTTTTCTCTCTCACTCTCTCTTGCTTTCTTTCTTTAACACTGAAGTTTGTAGGAAAATTCCATGAGGTACATAATTTCTTGTGGAAGAACAAATTAACCACCTCCTCACATTTGCTGCATCAGAACCCCAGAGAGCTCTGGCCTCACACCACAAACCAAAGTATATACATATATATATATAAAATTATACATACTCTGTTGAAATGTCATCAGATTTTCATTGGGTCCTTATCACCTATACTTTATCAACCACCCAACAATGTTTCACCTTCTCCTTGTAAGAGTGCGGTACTTCTGGGTGTGAATGTATGGGGGGGGGGGAGGGATTTGTTTTTAGCAGGGGGATTTTGTTTTAGTCTAATTTATCTGATGTCTCTGCCCTGGTACCACTTTTGGGTGTGAATGTACATGCCTGTGTGTGTGTGTGTGTGTGTTGGGGGGGGGGAGGGGGATTCTGTTTTAGTTTATGTGATGTCTCCGCCCTGGTAAGAGCGGGTCTGTTTCGTGTTCATCTGATTCTTCGTAAGAGTATGAGATACCGCTGATCAGCTGCTCTTTCTCCACTAGCAACAGACGCTTCTGTTTGCGGCTGATGTTCAAAATGCCACTCTGAAAATAAACAACAAAAACAGTGGTGATAAAGGTTGCCACTGGATGTAAATCATACTGTTCATAGAGAAGAGGTGAGCAAGAGAGACAAAGCTGAAATAAATACAATGACACACCTAAAACCCAAATCAAAATATATATGAACATACATATGTGGTTGAAAATCCAGCAATACAAATGCAAGACACATGGCTTTTGCACTTTCTCTTGTTTTGGACTGCACATTTGGAATTCACTCCCACAAGACCTTAGACAATGCTCAACCTTGTCATCTTTTAAAGCCAAACTGAAAACCTTCCTCTTCTCACAGTATTTCTGCCCCAATTAATATCAATACCCAGTTTCTGCTAGTCAGTGTGTGCATGTGTGCATGCATGCATGTATGTGTGCATGGGCACATGTGTGCACATGCACAGATACATGTCTGAATTCATTGCAGTGTGTGTGTGTGTGTGTATGTTTCCATATAACACTTTGTGTAAATTGTTTTGGTAGGACTGCTCAACATGTGTATAGAATATTGTATTTAGGTTAATATGTATCATGTGAGCACTCAGGGCAATGATGAGAGCATGATAAATGTACATCATTATTACTATTATACAGGAGAGAAAGAGGCAAGGAGTCCAAGAGAGAGATAGAGAGAAAAGATTTACCCTTCTCTTGTCGACAATGTTAAGGATAGTGGTGACCACCATGCAGCATAGCATGTTAGCCAGCAGAAAGATCACCACATACTTCCACTGCTCCAGCTGGTGCTCATCTACTCCAGACCCACTGCACACACACACACACACACACACACACACACACACACACACACACACACACACACACACACACACACACACACACACACACACAGAGCACCACAGATTTACATAAATATCATTAGCTGCATCTCTTAGAACAGTAAGCCTAAAAGGCAAAAAGAGTGCCATAGTTCTGTTGCAACTACTGACGTGTGCAGAAAGTTACTGAAATTGAAAAGAATGAAGCAAGGACAAGTGATGTTAAATTGAATTTCAAATGGTAACAAACATGTCGGTAATATCCACTTTTAGCCCCGTCAGTTCGCTGTCCTCAAATGGTTTGAGGATGCGTGTGTGCGCGTACTTGTGTATAGTATGGAATGAACTGATATGTGGATATGCCAGCATAGTGTATACGTTAAGTTCATTCCATCCACACACACACACACACATGCACACACAAGTATACACACACGCACACACACACACACACACACACACACACACACACACACACACACACACACACACACACACACATTCTCATACCATTTGAGGACCGCAAACCGACGGGCTAAAAGTGGACATTGCCAACATGTCTATCCAATCTACTGCTTCCTCCTCCTTCCCCACAAGACTCAGTGGTTGGTGTTTTTTGGCTGCATTCTCATTGCTAAGAGTGAGCTGTGGCTGTTGCAGTTCACCATTTTTAACCTACACAAGTACCTGATACAGTAACTGTGTTATACACTGCAATTCTGACTGATTTGTTTCAACGTTCTGGTAACCCTGACTACCTGCTGCAGCGTTTAAATAACCAAGTTTAGACAACTTTTTTCTCATGACCATGCAGAACTACAATCACTATATGTGGAACCTTGTTCATCTGAATGCCAATAATGTTGACATCTTGGGGCATCTGGATGTAATTATATGGCAACAGAATTCCCAAACAAATGCTTGCCATTAATGTGGAAAAGGGCATGCCGGATCCAAATTACACACCAGACCACCATTTTTGAGAGAGAAAAAATCCAAGTAAATGGAATACTGATAATGTGGTTCATCTTTCTTTACTTCTACTTCTTTCTGCTTCTTTTTTTTCTTCTTCTTTTTTTAAGAACTGAAAAAGGAACTGGTTCTAACAGATAAAAAAAAAATTTAAAGTATGAAAAGAACACCACTGGATAGTTCCCTGGACTGTCAGACAGCTAGATATACAAAGTGCATTTTCTGGATTCTTATTGACCATTCTCTCCCCACTGTGTCAAAAAACACCCCACCCAACAACAAAGTTTACAATTCACAAATCTGGAAAACTGATTCACCCAAAAACATTCATGGGGACAAAAGAGGCCAGATCAACAAGGCTCTACAGGAGACCTGGCACACCCATGCACCCCTGTGCAGGACGCTGGGCACAGCTTCACGCAGAGGTGAAGCAGGCAGTCATGGTCTCTCACCTCTTCTTCTCTCCCAGGATCTGCCCCACAATGAGGTTGCAGATGCCGATGCCAATCATCTGCAAGGAGGTGGTGAGTCCCATGGCTGTGCCCACTGTCGACTGGCTCACCACCAGAGGAATGGTGGGCCACATGCTGGCCTAAAAAATAAAAAAATAATAAAAACAATTGGTAATTTGATTGACAAAAATTCCTTGAGCGATCATTTCACCACCAGGGATGTGGTTGCAACATGCTGCCCCCCCTCCTCCCCCCCTCCCAAAAGCAGTTTGACATAAGTCCCTGAAGCTGTCAATTCAATGCCAGTGGGACGGTTGGCAACATGCTGGCCTAAAACATAAATCAGCCATTTAATTAATACACTGCCATGCATCGGTCAACTCAACCAAGAACATAGGGTCCATCTACCCTTAAACCAATCTGTAAATCATATAGCAGCTTCTTCCACCCAAATCCAATGCATCACATCCCTCTGATTTTATTAGATCAAGAGTAAAAAATCTTTTTTTCTTTCTGCTAACTCACCCCCCCCCCACCCCCCACGAAAAGGGGGGGGGGGGAAGGAAAGGAGTACAACAATAAGCAACCAGAAGAAAGCCTAACAATCTACTCCTTTTCAGTCTAAATCTTAAATCTGAAGTTATGTTGCTGACAGGCACTATTTAGATCTAACATGGTGCTGATCCTAACATAGGCTGAAGATACACTGCCAATGTACAGTGTTTAAATCTTACATGACATTCATCTCAGCAGACTCACTTTGCCCACATGCAGCACCATGAAAGCATGGGGCCTAGAAAACAAACTATCAAAGCAAGCAAAACATGCAAGTTGAAAAGAGACACTGCCATGTACTCACAGCAGCAAACGAGTAGGTGACACCCAGCCAGATGGTTCCAACAAGTGGGTAGATATGGGTGAAAGCCAGAATGCAGAACACAGGGACAGTCAACAGGGCACACAGAAAGGCCAGAATTCCACGCTTACCGATGATGTCCTGGAAAGAGAGACTGTTTTGGTTGACCATTTGGCTGGTGCTTCATGCTTGCATTTTTTAAATACATGTATGCACAAAATATGGACAATAATCAAAAAATGCTAATATTGTATGCATAGGAACTGCTTGATGTAAACTCTCCAATAAGTCCAATATCAGCTCTCTCTCTCTCTCTCTCTCTCTCTCTCTCTCTCTCTCTCTCTCTCTCTCTCTCACAGACACACACACATGCACACAGGCAGGCGCACACACACGCACACACACACATGCATGGGTGTACATACACTTACATGTATTTATTATGAACATATAAACTATGCATGCAAGTGTGTGTCTGCATAACTTGATAAATATATACAAAAATATACCTCTGCACAGGAAATACAGCCATACATTACTAGTGTCATTACAATATCATTTTTTCAGTGTTATCAGTTTCATATGATCATCATCCCATCACTTACAATCAGGGCCCCTAGGAATGGGGAGATGAGCATGGAGACATCATAGACTGCACCTGCAATATAAGCTGATGTCGTCTGCGTCAGATGGTACCTTTTACCATACTTGTCATTGATGAACTGGCTGAAAAACACAAACACATCATACATGCATGAAAATAAACATGCCCACACTAATAATTATGTATGTGCATACCCACACCCACACAAGCACACCCACACACACACACCTACATATATATATATAGAGAGAGAGATAGAGAGAGAGAGAGAGACACACACACACACACACACCACACACACACACACACACACACACACACACACACACATAAAACCAACAACAAAGCAGTTAGGATGCTGAACTCAGGATTAAGAATCTGCAATTTCTGGACCAAGTTCAGACTGTAGCTTCTACAAGTAATTTCCCCTTCTCACGCTTTATATCGTTTTTCATTTGCAAGTGTTCAATCAACCAAAAATGTGAACCTCTCACTTTGCATGTCCAGTATCTGTTACACCTGCGTCTTTTGTCTAAATTAATTAATTCTTTCACCTCTGGTCTTTTTCAAGACCCAGTACCACTGCCATTTATATTTCATTAACCTCTGATCATGCATAGTATCAAAGCAAAATTAAATAGTACAAACAGGTTCTGCTTTGTACATATACCTTGCATCTGCCATGAACGGGAAAACACCGTTGTAGAAAAACATGATGGCAAAGGCTACAAGCCAAAATTGAAGAGACAGGTTTTTGATGTCCGTGACTTTCTGGTAAACAGACAAAAATGACCAAGTCAGGAACAGGAGGAAAAAAATGAACAATACAGATTATTATGTGAAAAAAAGGGCCTAGAATCATCAAATATACATTTGTTTTGTTTTGTCAATATAGTACAAATGCAAGCAAAGGTAGATCAATATACAAAGAGATGAACATTAAACAACAATTTTCATTGCATCGTGTCTCCCCCCCTTCTCCCCTCCCCCCAACCTCTCAACAGCTGGCTGGAAATGTCAATACTCATCCACTTTATCTGGCAATGATGCACACAAGTACATAGATATGTATATCAATTCTGATTACAAAAGGTTTAACAGTTCCAAATGTACCCAACCCACACATTTTCTCCTGTGACCTTGACATTGTGACCCAACCTGTCTCACGTTAACTCAGGAAGAACTCACCAGTTTCTTGGACTCTTGTTTGAGGTTGTCCTCATCACCAAGCTGCTTCACACCCCAGCGATCCAAAATGCTGACAGTGATGGCTGACAAGAAGCCAAGGAAACACAGGATGGCTCCTGCAACAGTCCTTGTTGTTTTACGACCATGACTGTAACCAGCACGGTGATCTCTTTCTTTTTTGTTTATAAAAAAAATCATTTTGCTTACACAGTGTTGCATATTGATTACCTGGTTGTTGTTGTTGTTGTTGTTGTTGTTGTTGTTGTTGTTGTTGTTGTTGTTGTTGTTGTTGTTGTTGTTGTGTTGTTGTGTGTGTGTGTGTGTGTGTGTGTGTGTGTGTGTGTGTGTTTTGTTGTTGTTTTCCTGTTGAACTCACAGTCAAAATCAGCTTAGAAATCAGCTTCATGAGAAATTAATGTTATTCTGAAAACATGTTTACTTTTTTAATTCTAGGATTTGGGTTTGTTCGTTTACTTCTTAGGTGGGTTTTTTTATTTATTATTTTTTATTTAAATCTTTTAGTACAAGATTGTATTTGTGAAATGTACAATTATTTATTGATGTCCCCAGCTGCATTTGTTTGCATCATAATAATTTTAGCATCAGTTTAACCAGTACCCATGGGTTGCAGGATTTTAATTTTCCAGATTTGAACAGACAAGTAAACTGGAATCAAATCTGCCTAAAACTAGTAACAGATGTTACTAAAAGCATTACCTATCACAAACATCATCAGTCTTATCATCATTCTGAACCAGTGATCCTTAACTGTTTTTCTGCTTTCACACAATGTCTGCAGACAGTACACGTAATAATGGCATGGCTGTACAGGTACACAATCAACACAAATGAAAGGTTGAAAAGAATGCTTATTTAATTAGACAATACGCGTGAGTCGGTTTGGCCTAGCGGTAAGGCGTTAGGCTGGGAAGCGGAAGGACCTCGGTTCGATACCGCTTCAGCTCTCCTTTCTCTTCAAAAAGGTTGTGGTTTGTGGACACTGTCTTGTGACTCTGTCCATCACTTCCTACTGAAACATTTAACATGCCTCTCATCGCTGCCCACCTTAATGCAGGAATCATTCTGGTGGTGACAGTGTAGCAATAGGTATATAATCTCCCTCTCCCCCCACCTCTATAACCCCTTCCCCCCCTTCCTAATAAGCCGTACGGTTTCTGTGGACGTTAAGCGACATGTTTACTTACTTACTTAGACAATACAAAACATGCACATATTTTCAGGGTAAACCCTCTTTTCAACCAAAAAACAGACAGATAAACAATGGCAGAAATATTTAATCTACATAGCTTTCAGCTAGTGAAATGGAGGTGTTCTTAGGTACATATATACACACTTTTCCACACATTAGCTAACACCTACCACCCCACAATGTCATCTTGAGGCCATATGATTCCTGGAAGCTCTTTGTGAGAAAGAAGTTGAGAACGCTGCCCAGGCGTGAGAAACACAGTGTGATGCCAAAGGCCATCGCCAGCTCCTTGTCTTTGAACCAGTATGCAGTAATCCGGTTCTGCACAACTGAAAACAGATACTGTGTAATATTATTTCTTCATATTTCTTGTTATGGAGCAAAAGTTTAAGTTCAGTTTGGTTATAATGTGATGTCAGCATCAGAGTATACAAAAACCAACATGCATTCATGTAATCCTATCATATTTTTTTTCATTAAAAAAAAAAAAAGGTGAAGTACCACTTCCAAGCAAAGTCCCCTCCTTTCTGTAACTTATGTAAATCAGTTGGACACAGCACTAGTGTTACAGAGCTGATGGGAGAAAAAAGTCAATATTCAAAAACGTGGACCAGCAAACCTGGTAGACTGGTATGCATCACCAAAGTGTTAATAAACTGTCAGAAATTCAAATATTCTCTTGCTCATGCAGCTATGATCAGCTCTAAATACCCTGAACTTGATTATTTTGTTATTTCACCCCCACTGCCATCTGACACTCTGTGTTTGTGTGTGTGTTTGTGTGTGTGTGTGTGTGTGTGTGTGTGTGTGTGTGTTGTGTGTGTGTGTGTGTGTGTGTGTGTGTGTGTGTGTGTGTGTGTGTGTGTGTGTGTGTGTGTGTGTGTGCACATGCATGTGTGTATATATATATGTTTCTGTGTTTTTATTTTATTTTATTGTAAAGCACCCCGGGCTGTACAGTACAAGAAATCTGCAGGCTGAGAGTATCAGAAGCAGAGTGGAGGGTACAAGAGGGTGTGTAAAGTTGAAGACAGTCACAGAGATATAGGAATAACTCTGACATGAACAAACCAACACTAAATCTATGGATGTTTTGCCTTTAAAAAAATTTTTTTTTTACTTCTCTGCAAGTTCATTAAAGGCATATATATCGCTTAATTTTTTTAAAATAATTACTCTGCTTTCTTCAGCTGAACTTGAAGACTGCTTTTGCCCATCATTAAAGATCAGATTTAACAAGGGCCTAGTTGACCTAAAACATGCTATTATCAGAACAATTTGCTGAAAAGAAAACACCACCAGGCGGAGAATGAGGAGGCATACATATAAAATTGAGTTTTGCAGACCCAAGCTAGAGCAGTACAAATGCCATTTACTTGTCAGCGAGCCATTTCCAGAGCCAAACAAGAGACGTCCCAGCAGCATCAGTGGAAACATGGCAGCCGTTCCCTTCAGGAAGAGAGACGCAGCGAACGTTGAAGAACCCAGTACACACAGGAAGGAGAAGAGGAACACTCCAACTGTAATCACACACACACACACACACACACACACACGCACACACACACAAACACTTTTTCCATATTGTCAAGCTCAAAAAAACATCAATGTTACCGAAGTTAGGAAAGAACTACCAGGAATATATATATATATACAGGAGGGGATTTTGATTCAATTTGACTTCAGCAAAAGCGCATCATAAGGAAGCACCTCTTGTGAGGATCCATTCAGTCAGTGCATTCAGAATCTTATAAATCAATAAGAGTCTCCATCTGTCACCACTATGAATGATTTGACACTCAACCTGCTGAACCTACTGAGATGAAATCTGATGTAAAGATTCCTTTAGACATGAGGTTCCTATCTACCTATGCTATGGGTAACACCTCTTTTGTTAAAGAACACAGTTATGCCAAAGATTACTGAAGTGAGTGAGCTGCTCTGTAAAGTAAAGGGAAAGTGATAATTACTTCTTCTTTTTTTGAGAGTGATAATTATTAACTGTAACCCCATTTCTCAGATAGCTCCATGGTCTAATGGTTAGCACTCCGGACTCTCACACCTGCGCTTGCGAGTTCAAATCTCAGTGGAAGCTAATTTCCCTCCCCCCCCCCCCCCCCCCATTCCTGTGGAAGAGCTGGCCGAAGTGGGTAATTTGCTAGTTACTCAGTAAAAGTTAGTACCATCAATGTCACTACACAGTCCTAAACAAACATGGATAAAACTGAATAGATTTTTGCACATACATGTAATAAATAATACTAGATTGCTTATGGTGCCCAATCTCACAAGAGCCCACAGTGCTTACAAAGACATAAGGATACGCTCATTCAATCACACACAATCACACACACTAACACACTCACACACACACACACACACACACACACACACACACACACACACACACACACACACTAACACACACTAACAAAACAAACTAACACACACACACGCTACAAATACATGCACTACTGGTGATGGGTTGGTAAAATGTGAACGGAAAAAGAAAAAAAAAACGCAAAAAAACCATCTATACACAATTAATGAACCAATCTCTTTCAACATAACCAGACAAGCAGAACTATAATTACATAATAAATATTAAGGTTATAAAAAAATCAGCAATGATGAGTTATAATGAGAAGCTAATTAAGTTCTACATACCTCGATTGCCAAGTTTATCAATCAGGAACCCAGCTGCAATAACAACAGCGGCATTGCTGGAAGAAAGTCAACAGAGACATCAGACATGCCAAGGGAGTACATAGTGCACCATTCATTTTCATGGACACAGGGCTGATAAATATCACATTTTGCTTTTAGTTCAGTGTGAGCCAGTTTGGCCTAGTGGTATGGCATTAGGCTGGTAATAATAATAATAATAAGGAATACTTAGAGCGTCTAACCCGCATAGGCCCTAAGCTAATAATGGTAAGCAGAGGGACCTTGGTTCAAATCCGCTTCGGCTCTCCTTTCTCTTCAAAAGTTGTGGTTGGTGGACACTGTCTTGTGACTTTGTTCCTCACAATTAATGAAACATTAAAATGGTTCTCATTGCTGCCCATCTTAATGCAGAAGTACTTCTGGTGGTGACAGTATAGCAATAGATATATAAGCTACCTCTCCCCCACCTCCGTACCCCCCTTCTTCCCATCCCTAATAAGCCTTATGGTTTCTGTGGACGTTAAGCACCATGTTTACTTACTTACTTAGTTCAATATGGTATATATATATATGTGCTCAGAAAAAGCCCATATCTGAACTCCACCCTGTCTCTCAGAAGTTTCCCCAGCATTGCCTTTGAAACGGTTCCAATGTCAGTCTGACTGATGATGGCCCTAAGCAGTGCATAACTAAGCTTGCATAACAGAACTTTTCCTTGATTTGGGGGGTGTTTTTTCACCAAAGGTTCCATTATAATTTTGGTATTCTAATAGGGCAACTTTCTGGTATAGAGATTTAGAAGCATAACTCATTTTCAAGCACATATGAACCTACGTCCAGGCGTAGATAGCATAGAGGAGGTTGTAGTTGTCCTGTGACATGCCAAGACAATCTGTGCAGTTATTGCAAGTGGTGTTGCCAGCGTTGTCAAGGTAAACATCATACAGGGCATCACCAGATCCATTGCCCTTGGTACAGTTATTGCTCTGCAGACATTGTGTACATGTATGTAAATGTGTGTATATATATAAAACTCTGCTTACCTTACATGTATGATATTACTACTACTACTATTAATAATAATAAAAATGCCCACCCTTTGGCTCAAATTTCTGAACAAACATAACACACATAATATATATTGAGGTAAAGAATGTTATCTGCAATTTAACATAAACTAACACAAAATGTACACATCAACAAAGGTACAAGCATGTCTATGTGCAAGATGCATGCATGCACACTACATCATGTGCATGCGCACGCATGCACATACGCATGCACACGCACACACATACAGTATTACAGTATTATTACAGTAGTACTAATAGCCATAGTATGGAACATCAAATCAAGTTCACCACAGGCGCAGTGCAGAAATCTTACTTGCAAAACAAACATTGAAACAAATGAACAGACAATCTTTCTGGGGGAAAAAATCTGAGGGTGCCTTTTATTTTTCAATAAAGACCAATTTCAATTTTTGCTTAATTTTTGCTCAGTCTGTCTAGGCTTGGCCTGTGCCACAACACACTCACATCAGCAAGAACACCAGGTGTGCATTAAAATGATGTTATGTACTACATGATTTTGTGGGGACTATCTTCACCCATGGTAAGCTCCTTGCTTAACAGCAGCCACCCTCCAAAACGGAGATAAATCCTCCAAAGACAGTGTGTGACTGCCTGTGTCACTGGGTGATAACAAACAGTTACACACACAATCCTCTCACCCTAGGGAATGCATTTGTCAGCGTACAATTGCATTATATACCAGGTGACCCCCAGAGTGTTCAGCTGGGAAACCAAACCAAAAAGAATCATGCTCAGAAACAGAAAAAAGAAAGAAAAAAAAGTACATAAATTTCCATTCCTCTCAGGTGCTACATGCTAAAATTTGGTCTTCCTTACACAAAAAGGTTTAAACAAACGCTTATTTATTTTAACACGGACAGACAGTATGCACATTTTGGGGGAAATCCCCTTTAGAACACTAGCAGTCATTCTGTTTCAGATTTTTGTCTTCCTTCACAGCACAGCTGAAGATTCACCTTTTCTCTCTTGCTCCTAACGCTCAAGTAAATGTGTGTGTGTGTGTGTGCGTGTGTGCGTGCATACATGTATACGTGTGTGTCTATATTGGGAACGGGGGTGGGGGCGATGATAAATAAATTTTGATTAAGAAGAATGCTACTGGTCCCAGGTAACTCAACTCAAAGGGATTTACTGTACCATGATTGCTGCCTTTTTGTTCACCCAAAAACAAAACAAACAAAAAACAACAGCAAGTGAAATGTGTACTTACATCTGTGAACGTTTTCTGCAAGACACTGGGCATATCAAAACAGAAGTATGACCCAAAAGTCAGCATACAGTTGAAGAACAGCACGATGAACCGATAGGTGCCTGAAAATGTTAATTAGCAAGATATTAATGAGGATGAGCATGAATGTATAATAATTTGCAGTTTAGTTCAATTTTTTTAATGAGTTGGTAGAAAAGGTGATGTTTGTTAACAATTATACATGCACTATGCCAGTGTTGAAGACTGTCAGTTTTGCTTATATAACAGGACTTTTATTGTTATTTCCTTTATTATAAATTGTAACATTCTGCTGCATTTGATGAAACTATTATTGTCCTTTTCAATGACAACTTTTTTCCTTCTTCTTCTCAGTGATGATGTTGTAGGACTGATCAGCTGTAGGGTAATATCCTGCAGATGACATGTTGGAAAGACAACATGTTGTATCGTTGACAATGACAGGCTCAGTCACAGTGCTCAGTCTTCACTCAAAAGAAGGAAGGCAGAATTTTAAATCACTCGTATATTGTTTTTGTTTGTAGAGGCAGGTTTTTAATGCAGTTTTGAAGGCATGGGAGGACTGAATGTGACGGATGTCAGAAGGGTGGGAATTTGATTGCTTTGGAGCACAGTACAAGGAAAAGAAGAAGAAGAAGAAAAGAACCAAAGGTAAGGTTTTAGTTTTAACACTGGGGATATGAAGTATCCATGTGTCTGCAGAAGAATGAAACTGCTTGGAAGAGGTGTACACAGCAAGAAGGTCACAGAGAAATAGGCAGGAGATGATTCATAGAAGAAATTGTGACAGATAATTCAAAGTCTGTAGTCTGTTCTGGATTGGATCTGTAACCAATGATGAGTTTGAAAAAGAGGTTGCCCATGATAATGTTTGCATGCTTTGGAAACCTGTTTTGCCACAGAGTTCTGAACTTTCTGTCGTCTACTGAGATTAAGGAAAAGATAAAGTGGGCAGCAAATAAAAGATATTTTTCTCTTTCCATTTTTCCCTGTCTTAAAGTCTTACTTTTTTCCCTCTTGGGTGTGGGGGTAAATCTGGTCCATGAAAAGAAACAAAGACTAGTACTGGTTTACAATAACATTTCCCCCCAAAAATAAGTTATTAACATACAATGCAACTTGTTTGTCCAGGTGGAAAAATTAATTTGGTAGTAGTAAACACAACAAAAAATAAAACATCCCATATTAAAAATTATTCAGGCTATCACAAATAATGCAAAGAAGCACACACACACACACACACACACACACACACACACACACACACAAATCAGATTCAGTATCTAATATATAATATATAATAAAAATCAAAGTGGCATTCTAAAAGTAGTAGAGCAAGTCCTCAAGGGCTTGACTGGAAGGTGTGTGTATTTTTTATATAAATTTGTTCTATGCAAATTATATCTTCAACTAAAGAGCTGTTGTTCTAGCGCTACCTGCTTAATAAAACATGTTTGGATACATGGCAAGTTTCTTTCAACCACCAAACCACAACCCCTCAGGTCTGTCAGAGCCATGCACAAGGCAAATCAGAAAATTCAGGTCAGAAGGATTCTCCTGGTGGACTATGACTCTGAACTTGCTTCATTCACATGTATGCAACTTTGCTGTCATCATCAGTGTCACTCAGTTTGTCAGCAACTGGGGTCATTACCATGATTACATGTAGGTATATTCAGTTGTTCTGCTGCTTTTAAATTTAAGCTTCAATTATTTGTACATACAGTGATACACCATCCACATAATTCTGGTGGATTTTTACTATTGTAGCACCTGATTAAACTTTAAACTCATTTTTATGCACAGGACTGATGAATATCACTTATTACTATTAGTATGTTGAATAAATATGACACCAACTAACAAATCCAGTTAATTGGCGCTCAAAATAAATCACATGAGCACAACAACAAAGACCTCAACAGCCAACGGTACAATGCTCAACTGGTACATGTATGTATAAAACTTATAAACTCCATCAGTCCATGGTCCACTAAAGTATCATCTGTTTCTGATTAAAATACGAAACAGTTAAGTCTAACTAGTCTAGTCGGACAGCTTAAAACTAGTTCTTTTGTTGTTGTCTCTCTCTGTTTCTTTCTTCTTACTTTTATCAACTGCATGGTGCACAGGATGTTACTACTAGTAGCAGCAACACTGTAACAGCTGCACTTCACTGTCTTCAGCCTTTGGGAATGGGAAGTTCTAGTTTTACTGACAGTTCAATTGTTTTTCATCTTGCCCCCGGTGAACAGTTAACAACCAAATGCCCTCACATAGCGATCAAAATACGGCCAAAATCTGGACAGCGATAAACTACGGGGTATGATCTAATTTACCACGAAGAAAAATATTTAAATTAAAAAACTTACATTTAGTGGGATCCGCGCACGCCATTTTGACTGGTGGCATGTCACATGACAGTCACGAGCAATGGTTTGCAGGGGGAAACTAGGCCCGCAACTGTTACTCAGGAACAGACTAGGATCACTGATTCAAATCAAACACATGGTGTGTGGTGTGTGTGTGTGTGTGTGTGTGTGTGTGTGTGTGTGTGTTGTCACATTAAAAGTGGCTTTCACCACTGTCCAGTCTTGGCAGAAACTCATTCTCAGCCGTGGTGGTAACTTGATCAGTTGCGGACTGACTTGTCACAGTCACGTCAATGTCGTAGCGATAGGACGGACGGTACAAACTCCATGCGTTGGTTTATGATATCCTTCCTCCAACCACTCAAAGGTCTCCGGCGAAAAGCTGTCAGCTCGAAAAACTGTCAGCTAACTGATGCAGTTTTGGGGTGCTCACTTGAAATGGCAGTAACTTAGTTCAGTTATAGACAGACTCAGTGACAGGTCTCCCGGCGGCGAAAAGCTGTCAGCTCGAAAAACTGTCAGCTAACTGGTACAGTTTTGGGGTGCTCAAATGGCAGTAAGTTCAGTAGTTATAAAAGACTGCCTGCCAGAACTCAAATTATGTAAGTAAGTAAGTAAACATGGTGCTTAACGTCCACAGAAATGACCATGACTGATAAGGCTTATTAGGGACGGGGAGAATGGGGGAACTGGGGGGTATGGAGGCGGTGGGGGAAGACGGGCGGCCGGGGAGAGTATATATATACCTATCGCGACTGTCACCACCATCATAGTTCAGGAGCTGTGTGAGAGTCGAGGTGGACGTCCTGGGCTGTCCGTCCTAACGAGCCTTCTGGTTTCCGTGGACGTAAAGAATTATTGAACCGTGCTTCGGCAT
Organism: Alviniconcha marisindica; assembly: GCA_018857735.1. Taxonomy (NCBI): domain Eukaryota; kingdom Metazoa; phylum Mollusca; class Gastropoda; family Provannidae; genus Alviniconcha; species Alviniconcha marisindica. Next base: position 535,534 of record JABMCL010000737.1, on the reverse strand, counting down.
TGGTCACAGCTTGTCCCTAATATGTCAACTGACATCTGAGGACATTAAGCATCACTTCATCATCATGTCACCACCAGCACTCATAGTTCAGGAGCTGTGTGAGAGTCGACTGAGGTGGCCGTCCTGAGCTGTCCGTCCTAACGAGCCTTCTCAGTGGTTTCCGTGGACGTAAACTCGGAATTATTGAACCGTGCTTCGCGGCATTGGTCACAACTTGTCCCTATGAATATGTCAACTGACATCTGAGGACATTAAGCAACACTTCACCACCATCACCACCAGAATGACCTGCACTAAGATGGGCAACGATGAGAGCCGCCGTTTTAATGTTTCATTAATTGTGAGGGGTGACAAAGTCAGTCACAAGACCGTGTCAGTCCCGGCACAAACCACAACTTTTGCCGCTGAAGAGAAAGGAGAGCCGAAGCGGTATCGAACAGAGGTCACCTTCCGCTTACCAGCCTAACGCCTTACCGCTAGGCCAAACCGGCTCTCTCCGAAATTATGATATGACGCGTTTCTTTTATAACCCCCCACGTTGCTCACGCCAGCACTGACAAACAAAAGCAAAATCGTCAGTCTGAACCGAGACGGAACTTCTCTCAGTTTCAGTCTCACTTCCCCCCCCCCCTCCCCCCCCCCCATCGCACCTGCACACGCACACACACACACACTGACACACCACACGACACACACACACACACACACACACACACACACACACACACACACACACACACACACACACACACACACACACACACACACACACACACACACACACACAACACACACACACACACACACACACACACACACACACACACACACACACACACACACACACACACACACACACACACACACCACACACACACACACACACACACACACCACGCACACCACACACACACACACACACACACACCCCACACACACACACACACACACACCCCAAACACACACACATTATAAGAATCATTTTTTTTATTGAGACTGTAAAAAAACAGAACGGTAAAAGAAATTAGCACTAGGTTCAATTAAAAATGCATGAACATCAGTTTGCAATAAAATAATAATTATTATTATTAAAAACAAAACAAAACACGCACAAATATTAGACATGCACACCAAAAAGTAGTTAAAATCTGCGCACAAAATTTTAAACATCGTTTCATATACAACTTCGGCCGGTAAGCACCACCAGTTCGGGGTTTAATTAATGCGGAAAATCAGTAACTGTTGTCAGTCTATGAACACACTTTGCTGTTTATGGTATTCTCAGCAGGCACATTTCCTTGTCACCGATGGAATTTGCTACGTCGAATTGAAAAAAAAAAAAAATGCATTAGAAAAAAGATACACCACTGAGATGTACTGTTTGCAGTAGATAAATGCGTTTATAATACGTGAAAACTGTGGAAAAAATATTAAGCTTCGCTTTGGAAATTTCAGGTGGAACTGAAAAGTCCGTTGTAAATGAAATAATCGTGCATTTGTTAAACACACGAGAAAAGGTACACAGTATATATTGACACATTAAAATTTGGAAATAAATAATTAGTGCGTATTATAAATCGTTTTAAGTTTTATGATGATAAACACTTGTTTACAATCATTGTCAAATCGACGATTGTGTAAATTAATGACCAGATCAAAAACCCGTTTTAAACCGCTAGAGCCTATCATTTTCCGTTTTTGTAAATTATGGGATTTGTTCTTGAATAAAACCAGCGATAAGTCTGTATTGCTATCAAACTATGCACCAGCCTCTTTAAGAACACAATCTAAATTTTCACATGGACACCCGAGCTACACTGTCATATATTATAACTTATTAACATATCAGTTATCATTTCAATCTCATCGGTCAGTTCTATAGCCTGTATATACATGGATAAAGTCAGTTTTGAGAATTGCAATACTTGCAGCTTTTAAAACAAAAAGTTACCACTATCACGAAGTTTTTCACTAGTTTCTGTTACTGATATCAAGATTGCACGTCGATTAATCTGCATTAATCAGTACGAGAAAAAGTCAGTAACATCACTAACACACAACGATTTTCACATAATGCAAGCCAAAAAACTCCTCACCTAGAATTTTATGATCGAAGCTTGCAGTCGTAAATAATAATAAAAAGAACAACAGGGTACTATTGCAGTGTATGTCAATAGTCCATGCTTTTGTGGATTATAATAGCCTCGTGTCGACTAATCCTAACTAATATTAACCGGCCGAAAAGCAAGCTGGCAATATTACCGCAGTAGTTTTGTGAAATAAAATAACTTTAGAAAATGCTTTCCTAGAATTTTACAATCAAAACTTAATGTCGTAAAAGAAAAGAAATAAGCACTATCACTTTGTTTGTTAAGCACTATCACTATGTTTGTAGCCATCCCGGCTGTGAACGCTAGTGCCAGTCAAATCAAACGACTTTAGAAACTCCTTTTCTAAATATGTTACAGTCAGAACTGAATGTCGTAAAAAGAAAGACAGAAAAGGGACAGAAAAACTGCTATCACTGTGTTCTTCAATAGTCCCTGGTATTGATACAAGTCCCTGTCAAATCAAACAACTTTAGAAACCCCTTTTCTAAAAATGTTACAGTCGGAACTGAATGTCGTAAAAAGAAAGACAGAAAAACTGCTGTCACTATGCTCTTCAATAGTCCTGGTATTGATACTAGTGCGCGTCGATAAATCTGAACTCAGTCCCAGATTGTCGGTAGTTATATATTATCACCACCACAACAGCTTCCAAATGAAACAACCCCAGAAACTCCTTTCTTAGAACTTTACCATCGAAATTGAAAGTCGAGAGAATCTGTGTTTGTAAAACATTTGCCCAGCTGTTAAATGGGTCGTCCAAAAACATCTCGTATGGCGCGACGTCAGTGGCGCACACGTACGTCGAAAACGATTACAACGACAAAAAACAATAAACGAACACACACTGATACAAAGCAAGGTATAAAAATCATTCGCTGTGTATTGGGGGTACTGATTAAAATACGATACTGAGTTGTCATTGTTGGCCTGTAATAACCTTGCCAAGTCATTAATTATTAAGCATCTTCAGACGAGTTCACCAAACCCTCAACAATTAGAAAACCAGGAGTGAATTCTGTGGTTTGTCTGAAGCTACAGCTACGTGTATGGTCTCGTCTTCATTTCTGGATTTTTTTCTTCTTCAAAAGAAGAAGATCATCTTTAAAGGTCACTGTTCCGAGACAGAACAGTGTTCGTGAACTTGTCGTCATGGCGTCAGTCCACCGTTGGTGTATTACTGCTGACGTCTCAGCCTCAATGCGCAGAAACAATAAGTTCACCTGTTAGGTGGACATCTCATCATCCGCGGTCACGTCTTGTGTGTGTGTGTGTGTGTGTGTGTGTGTGTGTGTGTGCGGGCGTGTGTGTGTGTGCGTGAGCGCGTGCATGCGTGCGTAACGTAGAGTTCACTGAAAGGCAATGTTATCATTCGTGTGTAACAGTTCTGAAACAACAGTGCCTTTTTACATGAACACTATTACACAAGCTGACTCAATTCCCCATAACAATGAAGTTAAGGGGGGAGAGGGGATTGGGGGGGGGGGGGGGGGGGGGGGGGGGGGGGGGAGGCTCGTTAGACATTTGCTTTCGTCGAATTGGATGCTGTTTTGTCGTGTCTACATTGCCAAAGAGCACGATAAAGTCGCGTGTGAAACAAAGAATAGGGGACCATGACTTTAGGCACGTCGACTTAATCAAATGTAAACACGAGCAAAACGTTGTGAATTCACGAATTCACGCTACCGACCACGTGGAGGAGTGGGGAGGGCGGGAAGAAGAAGGGACTCCCCCCCCCCCCCCCCCCCCCCCCCACCTCAGTCCACGGAACTGGCCTTAGCTTATACATGGACACAGCTGTACCTTTGCGCCGACGTTAACAAGGAATAAGTCAACCTCTCCAACTAGATCCCATGAAAATATCTCCAAAATATTTAAAGACATAAAAACATCAAAACTAATTTCAGAGATTACAAGAAGACGGCAATAGCGAGGCCCCCCCCCCCCCCCCCCCTCACCACACACCTTATCCGTCGTCCTCCTCCGCACTCCGAGTGCATTTACCCCTTGACCTGTAGTAAAACAACAGGTAAGGTAACAACCCGTCTCTTTGCCATTTTGGCACCCGGTTAAATAAACATCACAGGCAGTCAGTTATGTACAACAACAAAAACGCATACCGGTAAGGCATTCTCAAAGTCGCCCCGTCAGGCCGAAGCTGATCTCACTGTTGTCCAGCTCCGGCGAAGACAGGCTCGCCACTTCCACCAGCTGTGTTCCCTTGAGTGACGATGGCGTGCTCGACGTCCTCACCGGAAAGCTGGTCCCTCGAGAAGAAGATTCTTGCCGAGGCGGCTTCGTTGCTTGTTCCCTGAACACCGAGAAATGCGATTTTAGTGCTTGCTGCCCCGAGCACTGTCCAACCGGCACCGCTAGAAGAGAACTTTGACCTCTGTATGGCATGAAAGGGGAGTAAGTACTGGAGTCGGCTGAATGCTCTTCTAGCCACCTGCTGGCTTCTGCAGATTCGTCGACGATGGTGCGTGAACCTGGGGTGTCAAAGACGTCGGAGAAAGGCCAATAGCTGGAACTGGTGCCAGGGGACAAGGACAAGTCACACTGGCTGTCGTCATCAAAACTGCTTCTGGACGAAAAGATACGCCCACCACCGAAATAACACGTCTTCAGTGCTTCTGTGCTTGGTAGATCTAAAGGACTCGCGTAGCCGCTAATCAGATGCCGCCGTCGGCGAACTGAGGTCGGTGATCGTCCTGAAGAATCATCCGAGTCGTCTGAGTTGAAGCTCAGTTCTAGGCATCTACGACTCGGCGAGGCGCTAGGCGATGTTGACGGAGATGAGTTGGCTGAGACGGAAGCAGTTCCCGTGTGCACCTCACTGGCTTTAAGTGAAACTAAACCGAGTGTTCGAGCTGAAGATGATAGGGAAGGCAGTTGGTCTGGGCAATGTGAGAATGAACCTAACCCTGTTTGTAGCCACCCTGTGACGCTAGTTTCCGGGTCACTGTCAGGAGACGCTGTACAGTAAATGTTCTCGTGGACCTTGTGTGAAACTAAATCGAGTGTTCCTGCTAAGGAAGGCTGGGATGCTTGGGATGGGCAGTGTGACAATGTGTCCAGCCCTGTTTGTAGCCAACTTGTGGGGCTAGTGTCAAGGTCACTGCCAGAAGATGCTCTGCAAAAAGTCTTCTTACAGTCTTGTTCTTTTTTGTTGGTTTCATCAAAACTGTTGTCGGCGTCGTCATCGATGTTGTTGTTGCTACTGCTACTGTTGCTGCTGCTGTCGTGGCCGTTGAAGACCATTTCATCTTTGAATCTGTCTATCTCTATGTGATATGTTTCTGAATCCGAAGAATCTGCGTCGGAAACTGAACTTGATGCCGAATAACTGGATTCAGCATCCGTTGGATCATTGTCCTCAGTGTCTTCTGTGTCGCAATATTCGGAGGAAAACCTCTTGCTTAACTCCTCTCTTTGACGGCTGTCTTTGCTTACAACAGACAGGACCTCAGAAACCAAGCTGTCATGGTGATTCGAGCTGCAATCCACCAATGACTTGTGTAGAGATAGCCAGTGAACTGCTCCATGTAATCGTATTCGATGTCACAGATTTGACATCCGTATTGTCGAGGTCATCTTCGGACGACATTGTCATTGCCATAAGAAAGGCTTGTTGGATGATGTCGGACGTTTCTGGTTCCGCCGTCTGAACAACCAAACTGTCATGATTATTCGAGTTGCAGTCCGCCAGTAACTGTGTCGAGAGAGCCAGTGAACTGTTCCATGCAGACGGATCCGATATCGCAGATTTAACATCTATGTTTTCGAGATGATCTTCGGACGACACTGTCATGGCCATGAGAAAAGCTTGCTGGATGATGTCGCCGGATGTTTCTGGCTCCGGCGTCTCAAACACACATTCCCCCGGCCCAGCTGCACTAGGGTACCCTTCCTCCTCGGCGTGAATGCTGAGAACCTTGAGAAGGTCTTCAAAGCACGTCCACCGAATGGCGCCGAGCAGTTCGTCGTGTCGGTCATCCACGGCGTAGAGTTCGTCTTTGTTCGCAGCTTCCAAATCTTCCCAGAACCTCTTGCAGTTGTCATTATCCTCGCTCCTGTCGTCCTCTGAAGTTGACAAGGCGGAATCCGTTTCGGACGAAACGTGAGACCCGAGAGAGTCGGATGAAACAGACCGTCTGATGTTGAGGTTGCGGATGACCACGTCCCAAGATCCCGTGCTGACGGAGGAAATATGTGACTCAATCGATTCCTGGGACGTGGCTCTCTTCAGCCCGACACAGGACAACTCGCTGCCGTCGTTGGAGTCGGAGTCGTCCACCTCGAAACAAGCCCGGTCGTGTCTATGGCCGAGTCGTGAGCTCCGGGCTTCAAGTCAAACAGACTGCTTGTCTGGTGGTCTGCCACATCTTCGTGGTAGTCCGCCTGCTTTGTCGTTTTTCGTTGCATTTTCAGCAAAGGTCCCATCGTTAAGACAAGCGTTGTCCATTCTTAAACTTCGCACGAGGACTGACGTTTGGGTGTGAACGGCGCTTTTCTCATCTTTTGTTATTTTACTGGAATGGTCAATAACCTCATATGTACATGATACTTCCTCTTCCGATGTTTCACGAAGTGGTATCAGAGCATCCGGAACCTCGAGTGCCGACTGGTCCTTCCCGGTACCGTTGCCACGGGGAGGTGGAGCTGGTTTTTTAGCGCCGCGAGGTGTCCGGCAGTCGTGGTCACCTGGACTGACCATAGTGTCCACGAGGCCACAGAATCTCCTCAGAGTGGGCACTCGCAGCACGAAGGCCGCGGTCACCCCCCAGCGCCTGTGGGGGCATCCGGCCGTCTTGGACATCTGGACAAAGCGACTGTTCCGCAGACCCAGCCACAAGCGACTCTTGACACGCCTCAGCACCTGCAACACCGACGTGGTCATTGAATCAGAATCACAATCAGAATCACATTGTGAATGTGGACCAGGGACGCAGCGGCTGCTTTTAGGGAAGAGTCTCTCTCTCTCTCTCTCTCTCTCTCTCTCTCTCTCTCTCTCTCTCCTCTCTCTCTCTCTCTCTCTCTCAACATAGAAAAAAAATGTAGTTCAGTTTCTTGTGCTACTCTACATAATTACTGTGAGGTGGTAGGTCATCCACTTGCACCCCTTCATGAAGGGCAATGGCCTAAATCAATCAGTCGTCAGTATCCCTCTCTCTCCCTCCCTCTTCCCGCCGACCTCATCCCCCATCCCCCAACGGTTCTGCTCCCCAACCCGTAACCCTCCGTGTTCGTTCTACTCCCATTCAGTCGTTTCTTACGAAAAACGGCCCCATATTTGTTGTGAATTCACGGAAAGAGCCATGCAGGAGGGAGGGGATCATGACTAGGCCTCGAAAGTGCAGTTCGTCGCCGGAGGAAAAAGAGGAGGAGAAGGAAGAGGAGGTGATTCAGATTCATGGAGGCATAAGAAGGGAAGAAAACGGTGCTTTTGGGTAACATAGCCCATTACTGCATATTTAAGAGCAAACGATCAAACCAAAGTGAAAACTAGTGACCAACAATTCACGCACACACACACACACACACACACACACACACACACACACACACACACACACACACACACACACACACACACACACACACACACACACACACACACACTCACGCACGCACACTGACACACCCTCAAACACACACACACACACACACACACACACACACACACACACACACACACAACACGCGCGCGCGCGCACGAACAAACAAACACACACACACACACACGAGAGAGAGAGAGAGAGAGAGAGAGAGAGAGAGAGAGAGAGAGAGAGAGAGAGAGAGAGAGAGAGAGAGAGAGAGAGAGAGAGAGAACTCGAACATTTTAATGCTCAAGGATAGTCGCATTAGATCCATATGGACCTATGTATGCATAAATAAGCACGACTTATACAAATACATATGAGCACGAATAAACAACAGATCAATCCAGTTACACAGAGTTCTGACAAATATATATATACATATACCACCACTGCGTATATAAAGACCACTCTTTGCGTTCTTTTCAATAACCTCAGCCTAAAGTGTGACTTCTGACCTGTAACTGACCTTGCACGTGAGGATGACGTCAGTCGGGTAGGTGATGAGAGAGTGGGTGATGTCCATGTTGCTGGCCGTTGTATCGCCGCTGGTGGTGGCGTTGTTCAGCACACATAGCGCCATCTGGACGTCGAAGACGTCGTCGGTGAGGTCCAGGACGTCTGTGTTTTCTGGACGCATCTTTCAGTCTGTCTTGTCTCAGTCACAGCAACAACTGATGACCTCAAGCTCAGTAAGCCAAGCGTCTCTCGCGGTTCTGAAACTGAAGATGAGAACCTGATTTTCTCTAAATTAAGGAATGAACGAAAGAATGCACGACAGACATACCGGTCTGTCTGTCTCTGCCTGCTCCTCTCTGTCTTTGTTTTAGTACATTGTTGTTTAGCGTTGTTACTGAGACCTCTAGTTTTACATTGCGCTGTTCCCCGTTCTCGAGCAAACTCACTGCGCTCTTCAGTGTCGCATGTACATTCTGAATGAGTGCCTGTAGCTTTTTGTCACGTAGAGCGTTTTGAATTTCCACCGCAGCGGTGTACTTAACAGCGCTGTTCGTTTGTTACATGGCTGGTGCCACGTGAAACTGCTGCCGTTTCGGCGCGTTCTGTGTACACCATACAACCATGCACCATGTCAGTCACGTCACTTCATGCAAAGCCACATACGTAGGGTACAAATTTCACTTGGATGCAATGAACATGCATCTTTTGCCAAGCCAAGCCTACGCTTCGAGTTTTACTTACCATGTATTCTGCCAACATGCCTAGAGCAAGTTAAAACACTGGGGACATTCCTCTAAGTACACGATGAGACACATGTAGCTGACTGACTGGTTAAACGGAATGGGACAGAAGACTGATTTAAATCGACACTGTATAGTAGTCAGTTCCAGTGCTGGTGTAATTGCCTGCTGGTGTTGCCGTTCAGTGTTGCCGCGTTTTTGTTCTGTTTGTATTAACTGGTAGTTTGGTTGATGGCTAGCTAAGTTTTGTGGTTATATACAGACGTATAGAGCCATTTAAACGAACGCGCACACACACACACACACACACACACACACACACACACACACACACACACACACACACACACACCAACCTACAAACTGAAAGGGTTTAGTTTTGACTGTGATTGACAGCATCCGGGAGGGGGGGGGGGGGGGTAGAGAGAGAGAGAAACTTGGTGTTTTACGCCCTGTCAACCGGCATTACCGTTATATCAGGGCAATGACTCAGAGAGAGGGGGGGGGGGGGGGGGAGAGAGAGAAGAAGAAGAAGAAGAAGAACTGAGAAGAAAGAAGAAGAAGAAGAAAAGAAGCGGCTAGTCTCACCTGTGACTGTGTGATCTCTCAATTGATTGTCACTGAGTCAAAGACCTCTGACACCCGTGACCGACCAGAGCAGTCACAAGATGACAAGCATTCCTCCCGTCAACGAACATTGGCGCACAAAAAGCATTCAAACACGTCAGTCAAACGCAGCTCAGATTCAAGAAAATGTCTTCTCTCGCAGCGTAGACTACCTGCAATCAATTCAGCCGACTTTACTGCTACCGCATTCAGTTTCCCGCGCTCAGTCTAATTTCGGCGTTGCTTGATAAGTGTTCACCGCGTCAACGTTGACGCCACTCACTGAACTGAGCGTATTACGCTACTTCAGGATACAAAATGCAGATTTTTATTACTCATGATTAAATAAATGTATCAAATGAAAATTTGCCTTTTGGGTCACTCGATTTCCACAAAGAAAAGGACAACTTTAGACAATTCAGCATAAGAAAGGTGAGAGTCTCAAACTAAAATAAAACGGAGTAAAACGTAGTGTATACTGTTAATTAGATTAGTTCTTTCTCGAGTCAGTATAATTGAGTACATGTCAGAATGGGACAGTTAACTTAAGCGGCAATGTCAGTCCGCCACTCCACATAGGCTTAATTAGTCCCGTCAGTTTGCACTCGGCCCTTGAGAGCCGGTTTGGCGGTAGGCTGGTACTGATGCGGAAGGACCTCAGTTCGACTGATACCGCTTCGGCTCTCCTTTCTCTTCAACTGGTTGTCATTTTGTGGACACTGTCTCATGTGACTTTCATTGTCCATCACTTCCTACTGAAACATTAAAATGGCTCTCATCGCTGCCCATCTTAATGCCCTGCAAGTCATTCTGGTGGTGACAGTGTAGCGATAGGTATATAATCTCCCTCTTCCCCCCCCCCCCCCCCCCCCCCCCCCCCCCCGGCTTTTCCCCGTCCCGGCCTAAAAAGCCGTACGGTTTCTGTGGACTGACGTTAAGCTGACGTTACTTACAGTTAACTTAAGCAGTGTCAGTCCGCCACTCTATATAGGCTTAATTAGCCCCGTCAGTTTGCACTCCCTCAAACGTCGACAGTGACTGACTGACCTACACATGGTTCAGGAGCTGTGTGAGAGTCGAGGTGGACGTCCTGGACTGTCCGTCCTAACGAGCCTTCTGGTTTCCGTGGACGTAAAGATTTATTGCACCGTGCTTCGGCATTGGTCACAACGTGTCCCTAATATGTCAACTGACATCTGAGGACATAAAGCATCACTTCACCACTGACCTACTTCAGTATCAGACACTGTGCATAACGCCCATACGGTGTGGGAGAGCCGGCGTCCGCCGTCGGACCAGAGATACTACAGCCGGAACAAAACGCAAACAAACTGAAATAAATAAATCACTGTGGCAAACAGCAAAGGGGGCGAACGTTATTGCATATCTGGCGTCTCAGCCAAAATTGGGCGTTGCCAACCAAGACTGATAGGACGCACACTCCTAGCATCACTTTCTGGCACCTCTCTTCTTGGAGTTTGTATTCAGTATCTGTGGGTTGGATGCACCACAAGGGCCAGATTCACAGGCTGTAGGTAGTGCGCGGAGTGATCACCCTTGGGTGAAACTTCGGCATGCTTTAAATTTTCTGCAGACGGCTGTAGCCCTACTCTCCTGTTCGTTTCACCTGGCAGCCTTTATTTACGTACCACGTATGTTACTGTACACGTACACAGTTCAGGAAGATCGTCGCTAACAACATTATTTTTCCCAATGGCAGCACGACAGCGCGGAAGAGGTGCAAGGGGGGCGTTTGGCCGTGGTGCAAATGAGGACGCTTCCTGTGGAGTTCATCCTTCCATTTTGAAACAAGCGCGCCGCAGTGGTCAACTCAACTTATCGGGCAGAAATTTGACAGACGGTACGGCCATTCCCATTTTGGCGTGGACACTGGTACAGGTATTAGTTGTTAATCACAAGCAGTCTGACGAAGGCAAATTTAACTTGCAGGCCTACATGAGGGTTTTTGACACGTGTTGAATAGTCGCCATGACTCATGGCATAACACTTGCGATGACCAAATACTGACATAGGTGCATGTATTTGATTTTAAATCTTGATTTTAATTCTCCATTGGGAGTAACTTTAGTGTGTTGTGGTTGTAACTTTTACAAGTTTCACTTTTACAAATATGCGTTACAACCAAGCCTGATGAGTCTGATGCTACACAACACTGACAGTGACACTGACACTAAAGTGACGGCAATTTTTAAAGAAAAATTCCTGCACTTACCTAGCCTCTCGCGCCTATTGAAAAATTCCATGCAAGCCGGCTGGATAACATTAACAACTCAACATTTTTCACTGGTGCCTATTTAGATCTCGGCCTTTTGCTGGTACTCATATTCCTGGCTGGTTTGTTTGCCTTCTTGAGTAGGCAGCCTAATGTCAACCGTCTCAGGACTTGTGGAACTGGAAGGAACTGGTTCAGAACTATTAAAAGTATTATACTTATAGTAATGATAGTATTAATGTATTATAACAACGGCAACAAACCAAGTCAGAGTTTGTTTTGTTTTTTGCATTGTCTTTCACAACATGATGCTGAGCTGCAAAATGTGATTGATCAGTGGGAAACTGGTATTGATAATGTAGCCAGAAACTGATGTAGGCAGTATTTGAGTAAACTACCACTGACCTTATTTGATGTCACCACCCTGGACTAGCAGCTGTCAAAGCTGATACATTTTGATGATTGACTTTGTACCTCAACACCAGAGAGACAGAGTTAGAGAGAGACTGCTTAAAATAAGTTAAAGCCTTTGATTAAAACACATTCTGTCTGTCAGTGTGTCATGCAGATCTGGACTTTTTTGTGTAATAGTGAAAAAAAGTATGCATGGGGTTTTACTTTTAGCAGTTGCAGAAAACATTGAAAGGGGTTTATTTTGTGTTAAAATGTAATTTTTCTACATATTCTCATAGCCATGCAATTGAATAGCCTACACTGTACAGATAACATGAGATAAAGGATACAGTTTCGCATGTGACATTGTGAGGTCAACTTTTCAAGGAAACTTGGTTGCATAGCAACAAATGGTAAAAATGTTCATTGTGCCAGCATCGCACTTGTAAGTTGTATAATGTATGACTTCTCTGGCTTCCAACAGAAGTTAAAAATGGCCACTGTCACAGATAATGGGTAGATCATGGTCTACACTACTAGTATTAACTACACAGTAATGTGATGAAGTAAATGGCAAGAAATGAAGAATAGTATTAAAAATGTCAATAAGTTAGCATTTTTAAACCAAATGATCTGGTACTGTTGCAGACATGTTTACCACCATTTGAATAAGATTAAGAGTACTAACTACAATAAATAATTATATAGATTATGAATTTATTATTTTATCGAGAGAGGGAAAGAGAGAGACTTAAGAGCTTACTTGATCAGTTTTAAACATGATTTTTTTAAATATTTTTCAGTGCCAGACACAGTATGGAGGATCAACGTCGATGTGCCAGAAGAGGCGAAGACTGTTGCTATGGACAACACAGAGGACAGGTGGTGGGATCAAGTAGACTTGACCAAGCTGATCCTGGCATCGAATGCCCTGACGTCTTTGGGGGAGGGGCTGGCTCAGCTGCCAGCCTTGACTGTACTGGATGTGAGTGATGCACCTTTTGGAGTGTTCTTCATGCAGCACCAGCACTTTCACTTTCACTAGCTTTTATCTCTGACCATCTCCATGACAAGCAAAGATTTTAAAAATTAGACATGGCACCATTCCTGTTCTTCTGTGCAGAAGCTCTGAATCTGCTGGGATTCTCAGAACAGGAAAAATAGCCAGTCAGTCCAATGATCTTTTTCTCATGGAACAAAGTTCATCATTGACAAACTTGCTGTTGTGATCAAGTTCAACAGGACTGAGGTCAGAAAGTTGTGATGGCAGAACTGTGGCATGTTGCAGTGCCCAGTGTATGAAAACTTCAGAAAAGTTGCTGTGTCTTTTGTCCATTCCATTCCTATTGATAGGGTTTACAATGCTTGCATGGTTTGGTTCCCCATTAATGTAAATTACCTTCTCTAGCTTTTCTTTCCAGGGCGTTCTATGCCTCTTCTTCTTTTTTTAACAATGTTATAATGCCTGTTCTAATAGGTGACTTGATCAGTTGATGAGAGCTGATTTTAATATAAAATCTGTTATTAATCATGGTGGGAGCTTTTATTCTCCTGTGTCTGGTGTGCAGGAAATGGCTTGCTGCTCTGGACAGGACTCATTTGTTGGTTTAATGTGAGCATAGCAAAGAAGCCTTCAGTTGTTAAAGTTCAGATAAATGTACTGAATCTTACTCCCTGCTCTGTGTCAATTTTTGTGTGTGCCTGTGAATATTGCAGGTTCACGACAATCGCCTTGTGTCTCTACCAAATGCATTAGGAGACCTGGAGAATCTTCAGAAATTGGATATCAGGTATAGCTAGCCTTGCGTGCCTTCTTTCACAAGTTTCGTTTGAAAAGTTTCAGTTACGTCTGATTTAGGTTTTAGAATTTTGAGGATGCTCTTGATTTAATGGCATTTTGTAATAAAGGGTGTAATGATGTTAATGTGCTTTATAGTGCCAGCAAATTGATGAAGTTAATGAAGACCATTATGTTAGGTTTATATGTCAGTGTGTTGTGTTTTTCTAGTCGTAACCAGCTTCAGGAGTTGCCTTCCTGCATTGGTCGTCTGTCCAGCTTGGTCAGTCTGCACGCTGAGCACAACAAACTGACTCAACTCTGCATTGAAGTTGTTGACTGCAGAAAGCTTGAGGAACTGGTGAGTTAAAATCAGTTGTTGACTGCAAAAAGCTTGAGGAACTGGTGAGTTCAAATCAGTTGTTGACTGCAAAAAGCTCAAAGAACTGGTGAGTTTAAATTAGTGACAGAAAGCTTGAAGAACTAGTTAGCTAAAATCAGTTGTTGACTACAAAAAGCTCAAAGAACTGGCGAGTTCAGATTTGTGGCAGAGGAACTGGTGAGTTAAAATTGGTTGTTGACTGCAAAAAAGACATGTATTTTCTTTTTGTGGGCTGTATCGTGTCAAAAATAATTCTGTCGATGGTGACCAGCTGAACCAAAATTCATGGACTTAAAACAAATGTTGGCTGTGTTTTAAAAGGATGGTGATGCTCACTTTGAAGTGTTGCCTGGCAATTACACATGGGATTTTTCTGTCAGTGGGTTGTGCAGAGTAAAGAAACAACACAGCTAATCTTTCTGCTGTGATTAATAGAGCAAAAATTTACTTACACCAGAATAATCCATCAGCAGTGTGTGCTTCAAAGGAAAGTTGTCACTACTTACATTAGCTAGGTTGATTCTCTGCTTTTTTCCTGGAGCTGTGGGTTGTTCTACAGAGATTCTTGACGAGACTGTATTTTGTTGCAGGATGTGTCCCACAATGAGCTTGCAGAGTTACCCAAGTACATTGGCTTGTTGTCACGCCTGTTTCGTCTGAACATCTCCAATAACAAGCTGTCTCTTCTCCCACCAGAAATTGGTTCTATGGACTGTAAGGATGAGTGTTTTTCACTTTCTGTTTCATTGATATATCAGCAGATATGTCTTGCCAGTTCATAGAAAAATGTGGATGAGATTAATAAATGTCAGCATAAGCTATCCCATTTTCTTTTTGTTGTTAAAATGGTTACGTTTTGGGAAAATAACCTTCATAGATAACCTGTTGCTGCCACTGAAAACTTGGGTTGCCGCTTTTTTCTTCTTCTTTTTTTAGGGAAGCCATCCACGTAGATGGCATCCCACCTAGCCCAAAAATGTACAGATGTTCCTGAAATCAGTTGCTAGAGGTTTCAATACTTAGCGCTAAGCCCTACTTCTGATAGTTTTATGTACAGTCCCATGACCACCATGCGGTATTCTGTTGACTGGTGGAATGCATAATGATTTGACTTAAAATCTAAAAACTAACTTGTGTGCTCTTCTAACAGGTGTAATATTGAAGAGACTAATTCTTCAAAAATTTGCGTTTGATGTTTGTGCATGAATGTTTTGTTTTATGCTTGCATGGGGACTGGTTTTACAGATAAGCTTGAGAGTTTTATAGATTAGCTTGAGAGTTTGAAATATGAAATTTGCTTATGATAGAGTTTGATTGTCCTGAGGTGACCATGTGCGGTTGACAGGATGTTAAAATCCAATTACTAACTAACTACTCAGTTGTGTTTGGACTGAATTTGTAGATCCAACTTGGGCATAGTTTCAGATTCATACGAGAATGATTTTGAATATGAACTGGCTTACAACAGTGTCTGTTTGTCCTAAGGTCATTGTGCTGTTGACAGGCCATTAAAATCCAGTTAGTAACTAACTACATTACTCTGTGGTCTTAACTGAACTATTTAACTGGGCAGGTTTACGTTACTTTGATGCGACGCACAATCAGCTGACGCGGTTGCCAGAAGAGTTTGGGTGTCTGGGAAAACTGGAGCAGCTGTACCTGCGACACAACCGCCTGGCATACCTGCCAGTCCTCCACAGCTGTGTCAGCTTGAAGGTGAGGCCAGCGACACCATACTGTTGTTATGGATGGCACATTATCAGTGGGTTATACTAGAAGTGTAGTGCACAGAGGGTAGGTCTAGAACTGCTGCACTGTAGGAGTGAGATAAGCATTTGCTTTGAATATTGTGCAGCTGCCTGAAAGATGATTCTCATATGATCTGAAAAAGAACTTGTTCAACGTAAGAGCATGAAAGAGATGAGAATGGCAGTGTGCATGCACAGACACACAAACACGTATGCATGCACAGAGAGAGAGAGAAAGATGCACACATACACACAAACACACACTGAAACTTACATTTGAGTTACGTTGGTAAATTAGATCAGAGTGTTTTTTTGGTGCTGTGAACATGCAATATTTTGTGTGGAACCTCACATAAAGGTTTTATTGATTCAGCCAGTTTAAACATGTAATGTGATGATTAGAAAAGTCATAAATACTAATATGAGACAAGAGATAGAATGTAAACCTAACCAGAATATCTTGACAGAGTAAACTGCACAGGTTGATACTAGAGTACTTGGTATACTCCATTCAATTTTTAAAACAAACTGAAGCAAGTTATGACTTCTTTTGCATTTTGAAAAAAAAAGTCTTCCAGATCTAAATATAATGCCTCAACAATTAACTACTTGCTTGTTTTTTCTATACTTTGACCTAAAATGAAATGCAGGGAAAAGTATCTGAGGGAAGGTGTGGTTCAGCAGTAGCTAAGTACCTTGCATTCCCCATCAGGAGCTTCACCTGGGCAACAATGCCATCATGGGCATCACAGCAGAGCATCTGCAGCACCTTACCAACATCACCTTTCTGGATCTCCGTGACAACAAGCTGGCCAAGCTGCCTGATGAAATCACGTTGCTGCAGGGGCTTGAGCGCCTGGACCTCAGCAACAACGACCTCTCTGGGTAACGGGCCATTTTGTACACCAAGCTGGGTGGGGTGGGGGTCCCAGTATAAATGCAAGATTCTGAGGGAAAAACAGCTGAACCATAGCCTGGAACAAAATTAACTGCCAGAATAGATGATCTTTGGAAATCCAGGGGACTGCACTCAGTAAGTGCCTGCGGGTGTAGCGCAGAGTAGGCACGCTTTGTTGGGGGTACAGTAAAATCGTGGGAAAGATGGCCAGATACTGGTAAAAGAAGTAGAAAAGGCATTAGAAATGCCGGCCAAGCACTGTCTGTTGGGTACATGCAGTTCTGATAGTAGGTTCCCCCAGTTTTGTGAAGGTGTCCATTTTGTGCCATTTGCCAAACCAAGACGAACGCTTGAAACATTCCTGCATTGGAGCAAAGCCTGCGGGTGTCCCCACAGCCAGTCCAGTGTCAGCAGTTATTTAAAAAATTTTTTATCACTCGAAGCGGTTGGAATTTCGTACACAAAAGGAGCATCTGAGCCAGTGAAATGAGCATTTGCAAGAGATGTGACGTGCCCAGTTGCTTTTTGTTTGTAGTTGTTGCTGGTCGTGTGTGTGTGTGTTAGGGAGCCAGTTGTATGTTTTTGCTTTGAAGATGGAATAACAAATGTATATGTAAGCACTGTGTAAAATATGAAAATCTTCGGTATTATCCAAGGAGGCGGTCAGGAATTCCTGGGACATTTTAAATGCCATTTTGAGTCACTTATGTCATTGAAATCAATAAAATGGCTTCATATCTAATGAATGAATAAAAAATTTCATTTCATTTCTGTTGGGGAAAAGGGTTTTGAGAACATGAGCAAGAGGTTGACGTATGTGAAATGGGCATGACCTGGCCCATCCTCTCTGACAGAAACCCTCTTTGTACTGTTAATCAAGCCTCAAGACATTTCTTTTTCTAAAAAATATATATTTGTGTATGTATGTTTTGTTTTCTGTTTATTTAGGGATTGGTTTTGTGGACTGATGTGAGAGGTTTTTAAGTGTGTGTTTGCTCATTAATAGCTATAATGAGTTGATTTTGATTGTCCTGAGGTGACCCTGTGTGGTGGACAGAACATTATAATCCAATTACCAACTAACTAAATTCTAAAACTCAAATCCCAAAGGACATGTTGTGAAGTTTTTTGCAAATGTGACGTCTGACAGGTTGCCGTACCCACTGGGTACTATCACCTCACTGAAGTCGGTGGTATTGGATGGCAACCCCATGAAGTCGATACGCAGAGACATCATCATGGTAGGTGGATCCCAAAACAAGCTCCTCTGGCTCCAGTTCATCTAGGGTCCTGCTGTGTGTATCACAACAGGGGCGTTTTGTCCTCCAGAGTTCATGGATGCTTTTCTGTTTCTGTCTCTCCATCTCTCTTTGTCTATAGCTCTCTGTTTTTCTTTCTGTGTCTTTCCTTGTCCGTCTTTCTGTCTCCTTTTCTGTGTCTCCCCCTCTTCTCCCTCTCACTCTCTTCTTCTGTTTCCCTCGATTATGACCCTTTGTGGTTGACTGGGCATCAAATATCAAGAATCACCTTTGCTCCCCTCTCCCACCCCCTCTTCTCTCTATGTGTCAGCATTTATGTGGATTTAAAAACAAGTGTGATTGTGAGGGAAGGTGAATCGTGAAGAAAGCTCACTTTGCAAATGTTGTGTTTTAGTCAAAGCGCTTCTTCACAGAGTATATGTTGCAGCTCCCTCAACCAGAAACATTACTTCTCATAGGGTTTTCTCCAGAGTATGAATATGAATACTTCTTATAAGGTTTTCACCAGAGTATGAATATATGCATACTTCTTGGAAGGTTTTCTCCAGAGTATGAATATGTAAGGAGAGTGTATATATATAGCAAAGATATTTGAACCACTTTAGCAATGAGTAGAATTTCACCACAAAGTGGTGTGTCTTCAGCAAGTTTCACTGTATTTTGATATTTTGCCCTTGGCCCCTTTCTGCTGCATGTGTATATATTCATTAAGAAAAGTTTGCATGTGTGTTTGACTGTAGAATGTTGGTGATAGTGAAAAATTTATTTCAGAGGGGCACAGTGGAACTGTATAGTGAAAAATTTATTTCAGAGGGGCACAGTGGAACTGTATAGTGAAAGGTTTATTTCAGAGGGGCACAGTGGAACTGTATATTGAATGAAAGTTTTATTTCAGAGGGGCACAGTGGAACTGTATATTGAATGAAAGTTTTATTTCAGAGGGGCACAGTGGAACTGAATAGCGAAAAGTTTATTTCAGAGAGGCACAGTGGAACTGTGTTGTGAAAAGTTTATTTCAGAGGGGCACAGTGGAACTGTCTAGTGAAAAGTTTATTTCAGAGGGGCACAGTGGACTGATTAGTGAAAGGTTTATTTCAGAGGGGCACAGTGGAACTGATTAGTGAAAGGTTTATTTCAGAGGGGCACAGTGGAACTGATTAGTGAAAGGTTTATTTCAGAGGGGCACAGTGGAACTGAATAGTGAAAGCTTTATTTCAGAGAGGTACAGTGGAACTGAAGAAGTACCTCCGCAGCCGCATGGAGGAGCCGGAGAGTGTGCCAGCTGTAGCACCCAAAAGAGAGTCGGTGCTGCCGTCCTCTGGTGATTCCCAGCAAGCTCACGAGATGCAGCAGTTCAAGACCATGGACTACAGGTCAGGACTGTTTTTGTTTCACAACTGTCCTGAGGTGACCCCGAGTGGTTAACAGGGCATAAAACCCAGTTACTAAGTAACTGATTTTTCTGTTGAACTGCTGGTCAGTGGACAGAATTCTTTCAGTCTTTATCTTGGTTGAAGTCAGTTGAGAGGTAATCGTATGGCTGCAAATATTCTTTGGGAGTGCAGGGTCATGTTAAAGGGAATAAAATGACAGACTTTGTGAGGGTGAAGGAGACATGATGACGTACCTTATTGACCTAAAAAGCACTTCTTTTTTTAAACCTGGTCTAGCTTTTGTTGCAGATTGTGTGCAACTGAGTCCATTCCACTCTAGAATTCTGTCAGAATTTACAGCCAGCTGCACTTTTAAGACCAGCCTAAAAATCAAGGGAAATCAATCCTGAAAAAATGAGTGGCCTTTAATTGGGTTTTTATTGATGTGGACATACAGGGGAACAGTTGAACAAGGGGTTCCATTGTATTTATACAGGCACAGTTTTAACCACCATTTGCCTTTTTCACCAATTTGACCAGTGGTCAGAAGAGCGATGAGGTGCCTCTAGACATGTGGGAGAAGGCCCAGAAGGCTGCAGTGACCAGCGTCAACCTCAGCAAGAACCAGTTCACACAACTGCCCAACAAGTGAGTGATGGGCCTGCAGGTCAACCTCATTGTAAGGGTTGGGATAGATGGGTTTGGGCAGATTGTGTTAAAAGAGTGTCACCTGGGTTTGATGAGATCTGTTAGAATGCTTTTGGTATGTTCATCTACCAGTAGAATGTTTGTGAAATTTGCATGTGTAGAACTGTTTTGTTGCACTGTGACTTTTTTGTCTTCAGCACTGTTTTCCAAGCCTTTCCTGTGAAGTTCATGCTAGGTTTTGTTTTGTTAAAAAAGAAGATAGCTTTTATATAGTGCTATTCTCCACTCTCAAGCCAACTCACTGTGCTTTTGTCACATGTGATTCTAAATGAGTGACTGTAGCTCTTTAGGGTGCATTTTTGAATATCCACGGGTGTACTTAACAATGCTGTCTGGTGGTTGTTAATGGCTGGTGTCATGTGAAACTGCTGCCATTTCAGCAAGTTCTGTGTACACCATACAACCATGCACCGTGTCATATCACTTCATGCAAAGCCACATATGTAGGGTGCATGCATGTCTAGTTGTAACCTGCCACCTGCACCTTTGGCAGAATGACTGGGATTGTTTTTCTGTGCTACTGCAGTAAAAAAGAAAAAAAGAAAAAAAAGAAGCAAAACAGAAAGGTTTTGATAAAGAATAACATTCTCTGATCCCTGTGCTTATGATGGCTGTGTGTTTCAGTTTGATTCTGCTAGATGAAACGTTGACAGAGCTGAATATGGGTTTCAACAAGATCACATCTCTCACCCCTGACATCGGTCTTTTCCTGAAGCTAGTTTTTTTGGATTTGAGGTACGTGGGTGCAGATTGAGGAGTTATACTTTTTCTTTTTAAAAAGACGTAATGCACTTTGAGGGCTTAATGTATTGGCTGTGTGTAGTGCTTTTTTGGGGGGGGGCTTTAAAAAATAATAATGATGAGCATGATGTCCATTTCTGTAGTTCAGTGTCCATTGATTGAATGCCCATTGCCATTAAGAAGAGTTGGCTCAAAGAGAACTGAACAGGTGAAGGTGTAAAACAGCAAATGCATGCATGACATAGAAAAGCTACACAATGCATGAGTATAGTTCTGAACTCAGCAGTGAAACTGGTTTTTGAAACAGTGCAAACCTGCATTGGTTACACATTGCTGAGAGGTATTCTGAAGTTTGAGGGCTGAAGTAGAGAACACCCTAAAACCAGACTGCTAGTCATACAAGCTGTATTTCTCTGTCTGCAGGAACAATGGCCTGTCCAGTCTGCCAGATGACATTCGTTCATTGCAGGCTCTCAGAGAACTCACTTTGTCAAACAACAGGTTGGTACCTTTTGCAGTTTTGAGCATATCCAGAAATGTAAAATTCCCTGTGGAGCAACAGTTGAGAGTGCTTAGTTATTTTTCAAGAGAAACTATGTTTGACACCATGCACTTTAAAAAATGTTAGTTATCTGCCACTGATTGGTGTGTGTGTGTGTTTGTATTTGTGTGTAAAACGTTTTCGTGCTGCCTTTATTTTGCATCTTTTATTTTAAGGTTGCATTGAACAGTTTAACTGGTTACTATGGGCAGAAGTTGAAGGAAAGTGTTTATTATGTCCACTAAATGATGACAGGTATGAAAATGGCTTTCTTATTCTAAACTTAACAATGCATCCCTGACTACTCATTCATTATGTGTGAAATTTGCCCCAGAGCTCGTGATGAGAAATTTTCTACAATGATCAGCAAAGCCACAGCAACTACACCTCCAGCTGAAATCCATTGATCTCTCAGACAAAGACATCTCTCACTTCAGTACAGGTTTTGCAGTTCCACTCTTGACATCTTTTTGTTGCAGGTTTACCGAGATCCCACCTCCAGTGTACAAGTTGAAGAAACTTGAGATCTTGTTCATAAACGACAACCAGGTGTCCACCATAGACCCAGCTGGTTTGCAGAGCTTGGGGGCGTTGGCTACCTTGGATCTACAGAACAACAACATCAGCCAAGTGCCGCCCGAACTGGGCAACTGCACTTCCATCAAGTTAGTGTTTCAAAAGTTTTTGTCAGTCTTTTTTCCTCCCTCCAAACATGTTGCTTTTGTTTTAGCACTTCCCAGCTGAGCACTTTTGCGGGTCATCTGGTGTATGCCATTGTGCATATTTATGTGTGTTTGTGTGTGTCTCAGAAGTGTGATAATGTGGGTAATGGTTTTCGACAATGCAGCTGCAAATGCTGAACACAAGGTGTCTTTGTGTGTGTCGCAGAAGTTTGATAATGTGATAATGGTTGTGATGAAACACTAAATGCAACATGTATTTGTGTACGTTGCAGAAGTTTACAACTTGGCGGCAACCCGTGCCGGAACCCTCGTCCAGCGATCCTTGCCAAAGGCACACCAGCCATCATGGAATACCTTCGCAGCCGCATCGTTTCGTGATGAATGCTTCCTCCTTCTTGTGATATGCTTGTGGGGGGAGTATTCACTGCAAGGTTACTGCTGTTTTCTAAGTCATATGGCTGATTTTTGTATTCTTTTGCCTGAATCAAAGTGGTTCGTGTCAGGGTGACTTTGAGACTTCAGTTGTGATTGGCATTTTCTTTGGCACCACTGAAGTGAGCTCCTTGAAATGCATTTTTCAATGTCTCCTCCCAAGGTAGTAAAAACAAAAAATTGCCTTCCCTTAGAAAGTTATGAAATCGGAAAGAATGTTTTTTTGGCAGACATTTTAAGCATGTCTTGTTAACTCTGTTTTGACTAGTGTCTGCCTGAGACTACCACAAACTTTGACAAGATGCACAGTATAGCATTAGGTTGTCGTAAATATATATAAAAATGTCTCGGTTAATTCCTTCCAAATTTTGCAGCTATTAGTGTACATGTTGGTGCACATGGTTTTGTAAATAACAGTTTTGTTACTGTGACAACAACCTGGTGGCCATCTTGGAAAGGAACAAAATAACACACAAATGCATGCAAAAATATAAATCAGTTCCAGACAAGTGTGATGGTGCACAGGAAAATCATAGGTATTGGACACATTTGACAATAAGGTTATCCCTAAAAAAATTTTTTGGGAAACTCCTTAAAATGCTTTAGTAAAGTTTATAGTTACTAAAAGTCCTGGCAGCTGCCTGACATTTAGGTAATGTATGATGCCATCACTTGTCCTTACAATTGTTGCAATGTTTCTACATTAATAAAGCCACATTGGTCATTGGCTATCAGTTTTGTGATGACTTATTGTTAAGGCTAGTGCTTTCGCTAGTATTTTGTAATCTTTGTTAAGTAGGCTTATAGGTTGCCAGTTTGCTAATTTTCCATGGAGTGAGTCCTTCCCTTTGTGTGTTAGTGTTAGTATGCCTCTTTGCTGGGTCAGTGGTACATGTCCTGTTTTAAGTGAATGTATATGAGCCTGTGACAAAAGGTCGTGATCTGAAGTGGGACACATTGCCTCAGAATTAAACTCCCAATAAGCTATTTTTAGTATTGCCATTAGAAAGTGGCATCTTTCAAGCAACCATTTCCATCATCAAAAAATGGTTTTGATCCAAGTGTGTGCTGTATGGCATCAAAACTGGAGTCAGGTCAGGTGTGGTCTTTGTAACAATGGACACAATGAATGTCATAATAGTACAGAGAAAAACCATTTGTATGAACGTTTAATGCTTCTGGTGCATTTAAGTAGCTGCTAGTAATAAAATCATGGCAGTTAGGACAAATGAGCTTTGCTTTAGATGTAAGCATTATGCAATCAGTGTGTCCGAACTTTGTGCTGAGGAATCTAATGCAGCAAACAATCATTTTGAATGCAGTATAACTTCAGTAAAGTTTTCAAACAAGGAACACTTTATTCCATAGCATACATTGTAATGACAGGAGGCATATTTACACATTCCAACTTAAGTGGACAAATGTAACATTATGGCAGTGGACACAGTCTATGAAAATCAACATGCTGTTTCACCCAGACTGAACAGACAGTACCTGTCTATAGTAAATCTAGGCACAGTAACTGTATACATTCTATGAAATGAATGACTTTCTGAACATATGAACATACAGATCACTTTAAAACTTTAGGAAAATTTATAAGCACCCCTGCCTCCCAAAAATTAAAACAAATTAAAACAACAACAACAAAAAAACACATCCTTTCAAAATAAACCAGTCTGTCAACTGCTGACAGCAAAAAAGTGCTGCATGAGTAGAGTATTTTAAACTACCAGGTAGGAAAAAAAACCTCTTTCAAATTAAACCAGTTTGTCGATCGCTGACAGTGAAAAACTGCTGCCTCAGAGTCAGAGTGGAGTACTTTTCACTCAATGTCTGGGAAACCTTTTTGCTGTTTGCAATGAAGAAATCCAAATTTTCCAAAGATATGTCTGGTGGTGAGGACCTGAGGAACATGCTTCCTTTCTTCGTGAAGAACTGGATCTGCACAAGATTTTCTGCTTGGCACACTACCAGAACCTGCAATAGTTATCAAATGCAACAGAATTTAATATGGTCTTGTAGGCCAGTGACAGACAGACATCGTCAATATGTCTTTCTCCTACCAGCCTGTTTGCCTTGCAAACCAGTAAATTGGACCAACTCCTCTGTGGTGCAAGCGCTGTTGAAAGGAAGCAAGGTTTATGACACACACTGCCCCGCATTATTGGAAGAGTCCAGTTCAGACATGGTCCAACACACAGAGAGAATAAAACCAAACTCAACAGAGAAGAAAAGGGCATTCTATGCTTCTATATCATGTTTTTTTGGCTTGACGATATTGAAGTCATCTGAAAGTATTTTAAATGATTCATTGTGATAATAAAATAAACCAACATTACCTTGCAGATGTAGTCCTTGTTGTCTTCCCATCTCAGGCGGAAGACAGAATCCAGGGGAGCTGGCAGCCTGCAGTCAACAAATTGATTACATAAAATAAATGTAAAGCAGAACTTCGAAAAGCTAGAGGAAAGAAACAGAATAAAAACACAAGTGAAATAACTATAACCAAACGCTGATTGCTAAATCTGACTAACATTATTTACACAGCCTTGCATGTTGCTTAAAACCAGTATCATGTTATCTGATTGTTTGCCCTCATATAACCCCAGTGGTTGGCATAAAACACCAAGTTACTTGTAGTTTTTGTTATCGCCCTGATATAACCGCACTGGTTGACTGGGTGTAAAACACCAATTTACTACTTGTAGTTTTTGTTGCAATTTCAGGTCAAAGTTTTAGGGGAAATCTTTTTTTCTCATGATATCTATCTCTGACACACATCACTACATGATGGTTTTCAGTCCCAGAAATCAGGACTTTCAGTGTTTGCGGGAAGCAGTTCCCATCTCCAAGGATGTTGATATGCAGATGACCATGTGGGGCCAGTTTTCATTCTCTTTCTAACTGCTCCACTGGCTTTGGTTTGTTTACTGTATGCCTTTGATCTTGCTGCAGAGACTCCACATTCCCTCTGGTAGGCAGCAGGATCATTCTGCTTCAAACACTGGCTCATCTCCTCCTCCTCTCCGTTCTCTTTCTAACTGCTCCAGTGGATTTGGGTTTTTTCTGCCTTTGATCTTGCTGCAGAGACTTCTCTTACCCTTCAGAAGAGATGAAGGTTGTCAGCAAGGTCCACATCATCTTCCTTGTCACTTTACACCACCAGGGGGTCATCAGGTTTGGGATGAAGGAGCAAGAGGGTGACAAAGTGGGTAGGGGCCCAGTAGGCATCTAACTGGACCTCGCGATAAGACGTCCACATCATGTGCACTTGAGGCCCCCCTCCACCCTGGTTCTCTGGTTGTAAGGTTCTTTTGGTGAGGTGCTGAAGCTCTGCAGGCCCTTCGTCAGGAAACATGCTCTGTGGAGGAATGCTGAGCTACATTTGCTGTGGCAAACAAGTGCCACATGGAGCACTCTGTGCCAAGTGCACTCACTCGCATGATCTCTTCCTTCAGTGTAGACGACCTCTGCTGATGACCAGAAAGCATCATAAGGTGTATCTGCATACTTTCGCAAGAACACCAGCAGGGCAGTGCCATCATCTGTTGATCACTTGGAAAGGAAAATGATGTCAGCGCACAAGCTGAAGTTCAGTGCCATTTCACTGATGATCCTGACACACATCTCTACATGATGGTTTTCAGTCCCAAAAGTCAGGACTCTCACTGTTTGCGGGAAGCAGTTCCCATCTCCAAGGATGTTGATAGGCAGATGACCAAGTGGGGCCAGTTTTTGTTCTCTTTCTAACTGCAGTG
This sequence comes from Alviniconcha marisindica, assembly GCA_018857735.1. NCBI lineage: Eukaryota > Metazoa > Mollusca > Gastropoda > Provannidae > Alviniconcha > Alviniconcha marisindica. The sequence goes on along the minus strand of JABMCL010000737.1, from coordinate 509,092 downwards.
GCTTCGGTATTTTTTCTGTATGCCTTTGATCTTGCTGCAGAGACGCCACATTCCCTCTGGTAGGCAGCAGGATCATCCTGCTTCAGACTGGCTCATCTCCTCCAGCTTCTGTCTCTGTCTTGATTCTTCCGATCTTCAGGGGTCTCTTCATCCTAATGTATGCTTACTAAAAGAAAAACAACAATAACGCATTAAAAATTTGGTCAGGTCCCAAAGTATGGCATCTTTAAGTCAAACATGTGTATTAAATTTTTCAGTATATAAAAAAGAGAAACAAAGATGATGCTACAAGTGCTTTGGACTGTAACAATCCAAAAATTTCTGTGCATTAGGTACCGGCAGCCAAAGATTAGGTTAACTAATTACAGTTTAAAATGAGTATATTTGGAAAGAGCAGACAAATGCAAGAACAACAAAACAAACGGCAAGTCTCTAGCTTACATAGTTTTTTTTATTTATGCCCATTTGGATATGCCATTTTACATTGTAATACATGTATTGCATTATCTGAAGACCAGTGGTGTGCTGTGGGTAGTGCTGACTGAGATCAAGTTCAAATCAACACTTTTTCTAATCGATATAGTGATACAGTTTTGCACAGAAATTATTGTGAACATTCTCAGAAAAATTCAGGTTCAAATATGACCTCAAAATCTGACAAAAAAACATTTTTCCAGTTGCAAAATATGATAATAAGCCATGTTCGGGGTGGCCAAAAGAAACAGAAGGACATGAAATAACCTTTTCTACACAGTATACAATACAAACTGAAAGCCCCCCTTTTTTTTTTCAAGGCACAAAAACAAGAATTTTGGATATGGGAAGTCTTCAGAACTCATAAAACCCCTTATTCTGATGGCAGAAAAGGGGGATAGCGGGCTAAAACCTTGTGCCAAACTGAAAATGGTCATAACTCGGGAACTAATTAATGGATTGTCTTGAAATATTGCAGGCTAATGCTTCAATAATCAGTTCCTATGGTACCCAGTGCTTCAGGGCACTACGGCAGTGCATGAATAATATTTAAGCATAAGCTTGACAAGCATGGGAGAGTTGGTGGCGTGTGGTAAGTGGACTCACCCTCATGGATAGCTGTTAACATGCTAGGCTTCACAAAAAAGTCATTTGGATCATACAATTAGTAGCAGGCACTGAGATTCCCCCATGTAATGTATTTATACACATATAAAAGATCACATAATTATATGCATGTTGAACATCCTGTAGTCCATGTCAGAGTTTGGTGGATTACGGAAACAAAATAACCCAGCATGCGCCAAAAAGTGCCAGTCTTAAAAGCACAGAAGCTAGATAGCATGTGGAAGAACTGAATCCATCTTACTTGTTAGAGCTGGAACAGTGGAAGTTGCAACTTCCAGCAAAGCAGTCAATGGGAGTGTGACATTCAACAATACTTCAGTTTGAAGGCCAAATACTTCTTCTTCAAACTTCTGTGGGACGGGCCCATCCAAATTCTGCCATTGACTGTGGTCAGCTCAAAGTTACAGTCAAAGATGTAAAACCTCTCTCCTCAGTATCTGTCTTCATGTGAAGGCCATACATACGTATTGTTTGTTACAACACACTTCTTCAGAAACTTGATGTCTGCCTGCTTTGGGCTGAGCACGGACACAACATTGCCAACATGGAAATCTTCATCATAAAATACGGCAACTGCGTGTCCAACACAGGAGAACTGGAAGTCAGCTGGGGACAGAGTGTTACTGTTACTGTCAGGGTCAGAAAATCACTCGTCGGATGATTCAGTGTGCTCAGACAATCCAATGTCTAGGTCTTCACTGTTGTTTGGTAGTGGATCCTCCTGTTAGGTCAGCAGATGACCATTACTTGTGTTGTCTAGTGGTGGATATTCCCCTTGGTTCAGCAGATGACCATCACCAGTTGAAATACAAGTTGATAGTGTGTTTTTTAATATTTGTTGAACAGTTCCCTAAAAGTATGTGCAAAATTTAATCTAACTTTAACTATGCCAAAAGTCATAAGTGTTAAGTAAATCAAGGACATTGAAGTTGCATACAAAAGGACTTTATAGAAGAGCGATGAAAATTTTATAATGAATTTAAAACTAAGAAAATCTTCATCCCCCCCCCCCCTCCAGTTAGCCTTGATGCAGAGTTAATCAATAAAAAAAAATATTTTAAAAAATGAATAAAAAATAAAATGGCAAAGTTGGAATTTTGGAAGATTTTTTTTATTTTTAAATCTCCAAGTCTTTTTTGTTTTTTTGTTTTTCAATCCATAAGTGCCAATTAAGTCAACTATTATATCAGAACAGTGGTCAAGCTCATTATCTTTGTAGATGGTGGCCAGGAAGGGTACCTTTTGTAGCTGAAACAAGTCTTCCCTCTGTTGTAGCTTGGTGTTCTTGACTTCATCAGGCAACCCCTTGCAATTTGACAACATCGTCCCACACGCATAGGTCTCATGCTGTGACAGGTGTGTTATGAGTGGCATAGGTGAAAAAAATCAATCAAAATACAAGTGGCGATTTTGACCATAGGGCTGTGACACCAGCTTATCAACAAACTCATGTCTGAGACCGACAGTAGTGTTCTCTCAGCTGTGGCAACCAGTGTAAATGTCAAAGGAGACACAATAGCCACTGTCAGCTTCACTCATTTCCCATACCTTTATGCCCCACTTTGTTGGTTTTGCGGGCATGTACTGTTTGAAAAATATTCGGCCTTTGTAGCCGATCATGGCCTCATCACTGCTTAGATCCCGTCCAGGATTGAAATTGGCCTTGAACAGCAGCAGGATCGGCTCAATGAATGGCCTGATCTTGTAGAGGGGTCATACTCTGGGCTGTCATGGCCAGGTGTTCGGGATGTGTCCTGCAGGTGAAAATACTGATTCAGTTTGAAGAATCTTGTCTTTGGCATAACGCTGCTGATCCATGGGTCAGTGAACCTTGGGTCTGTTGACCAGTAACACCAAAGATGGGGTTGGTGTTTGATACCCATCATGATCAGGATGGACAGGTACGCTCCAATTTCCTCAGGTGTAGTTTCTGTCCAGATAGGATCTGGCCCTTTTGCTGCGATCTTCTGACATGCATACAAATTTGTTCTGCAGCAGTAACATAAAAGTTTGTGGGAGGAACACACACACACACACACACAATCCAAGGGCAATTGTGTCTGGTAATTTATGATTCGGGCCAGTAGGCTGCTCAAACTCTTTCAGCTGTGTCACGTGGGTGGCTGGCTGCCATGTTGTTTGAAGCGATGCAAGGGGGACATCATCTTCTGGATCGCTCTCCATGTCTTTATCAGACCTGTTGCCAACTTCAGTATCTGATTCTACCAGCTCTTCTCTTTCAAATTTCTCCACATCTTTTAGGATTTCTTCTAACCAGTATAATCCAACGTTTCACCTTCACCGCTAGCAGATGCCATTTTCCGGTGACCTTGGTTGTGAATGAAAAGAATTTGGTCAATGTCAGACCATTTTTATCATGAATGAACCACTTTTGACCCTCCCACTGTTTTTGTTTTTGTTTTGTTTTTATCTCACTGGACACTGCTAGGGATTCCCCTAAGCTTTGGTTTGGTTGCTGAGTATGTGCTGCCAACTGCGGCTGGTATGAAGCCTAGTGGTCAGCCAGCCAGCTGCCAGCTGCTTCCGATATGAATGCAAAAGGGTTAAAAAAGAAGAAGTTTTTAACAAGGGCAGCATTCAAGGGACGAACACTTTGTCTGATGTTTTTATGTTTTATGTCTGTGTTTGGACTGATTTTGTAAATTTGATTTCAGTAAGGTTTTACATGTGAGAAGAGGTTTGGAATTGCATACATGTACTAATGACTGAGTTTGATCATCCTGAGATGACCTTACAGTTGGCAGGATGTTCAAATCCAAATACTTATTTACAATGTGATCTGTGATCAAACTTACCCTGATACAATCATAATGGTTGACTTGGCGTAAAACACCAAATTACTTACTTACACGTACTGTGATTAAAGTCGGTGCTGTGCATCAGTTCTTTCAGGATCCTAGTGTTTGCCATGATGCACATTGCTGGAGGGACTTTCTCCAACTTTGGCTTGCTACCCAGATTTAGGATGATGTTGGCACCAAAGGCTAATTCACCATCATTCACCAAAGCCCCAAAAGGGACGCCACTTTGGGCAGGCTGCGCCGTGTGTTAGTTGAATGTCCACTTTCCTTATGTAAGGTTTTAGTGCAGCGAACACCTCCTGGTTTGTGCAGGGCACAGCAAGGAAAGCACAGTTCTCTGGTATTAGGTACTTAGCTAATTTTGACTTGAGTTTGGCATCTTCTAGCTTTTTACCAAACTTCCCTTTTAGGACAGTGACCAACTCTTCTGAGACCGGTGGTCCCATTTCTTCAGAGGACTCCAAAGCCAATGCAATTTCAGCTCGAATCCCGTCAGCTGATTCTTCCGATTTGGCCTCTTGACCTTCGATCGCACTGATCAAGTTATTCTCGGCCGTGTCGCTGTCTTCATCACCGTCACTTTCTCTGCTGGTGGAAGATCTTGGCTGCAGTGCAGCTGTCTTCTGCCTTTTCTGTCTGCTGGTAGCAGCTTCTTCTGGCAGCAGTGCAGCTTTCCTTTTACCCCCTTTAATGTTGTCAATATCTGCTTTAAATAATAATAATAATACATAAATTTTCTATAGCGCTATTCCCCACTGAGCGAGCTCAGCGCGCTTTGATAGCAGTAACATCGGCGATCAAAGTGGTAAGTGACCTGCAGAGTTCTCCCAAAGAGCCAGTCGCTGCCTCTTGTCAACTTCATGACAACTTCACCACTGAGCCCAGTTGGTCGATGTTTGGCATCATTTGAACCCCTTGAAGTCGTTCAACCAAGTGTGCAATTTCCATCTGTTTTTTGTCTCCTCAGAAACTGTGAGATTGTTCTCGAACTGTAGGGTAGACATCAACTTCAAGAAACGATCCCTCATATGTATGCAGTATAAAGTTGGTGCAAAAGGAAAAATATGACAAATTTGTATTAATAAGCAAACAGGGGGCTGGCAGGTCTGGGGCTATGGCTTTCAGCTCTCCCTCTGGGCAGCAGCTGTTAAGATACTGGACTTTATGTTGAATCATTGCACGATTTAGAACTGAAATTATTGTTTCTGTGTGATTATTTGTATCGTAGAGATTTTGCTGAGCAAAAGGTAAACCGCACTGACGTGCATCAATATTTTTTACATTGCTTTAAAAAAAAAAAAATGACATGTCCTGTACATTGTTGAAGTCAGAAAACTGAAAATGTGTTGTTGATTTTTTTAGAACACATTTGTGGTGCACTATAATATTATCAAAGAGAAGGGAGAGAAAGTTTTTGTGTGTTTGCCGTATGACTGACTGATTACAAATTTCACACACATATTACAGTAGTTACTTGGTGCAAATCTCTGTTCCTGTGCCTGTTTTTGCTGTGTCTGTCTCACTCTATCCCCTCATTGCAAGGGTGAAAGAGTTGGACCCCAAATTCCTTTAAAAGAAGTAAATAGGAAATTCCTGTTTGTGACTGATGACACATTCTTCTACGGCCATGCCAGAGGGAAAGGGTGAGAGAAGGAAGAGCGTTTCCCAGTATATGAATTGGTAAATCGGAAAATCAAAGCTTTCCTGCCAGAACCATCTCCTTTCTCTCCTCAGTCCTGCAATAGAGAGACAGTTTGGGCAGGTAACAGTTGAATAATGCACTTGACAAAAATGTACAAGAAGTTTAAATTCAATGTTGCACGTGTGTTTTTTGTTGTTGTTTTTCACAACCAAAGTGTTAGTGTGACTACTGTACACAAGTAACAAGCAGAGACCGTTTTTTTATGTATATTTTCAATGAAAATGTGAGTTGCCTTACCTCTAGTGGTCCAATGTGGTTGACTGGGCAATAAAAGCAAAGAACTGACACTTTTGTGATCTGGCAGACAGCATTTCATTTTGACAAGATGAACTCACTTTTGTTTTTATCATCTGTGTAAAACAACTGTTACTTGCAAAGGATTTGCACATGGTTGCATGCTATTGTAATAAAAGTGGAATTTTATCCTTTTTTGTGTCATGATTGTTTGCATGCATATGTGTGTTTGTGTGTGTGTGTGCACATGAATATTTGTGTGTGCATGAGAGAGAGAGAGAGTGTGTGTGTGTGTGTGTGTGTGTGTGTGTGTGTACACCTGTCTTTGCTGTGTCTGGTAAGATCGTTTTGACCAAAATAAATCTCCTTCCAGCATAATTTGTGTATTACCATATTTTGTGTCACATTTCTTTCATTGACATATAGATCTTGTTGGAGAAACGCTGAAAAAGATGGATTTTCTGAACTCTTTGCCCTGAGAAGTCGACCGGAGTGCAGGCCCTTTTTAGCCAGTGCAACCTCAGGGATCCCCAGTGTCACTTTCAGATTTTGAAAATTGTCTGATGTGTATATATATTGTGCTTTATTTGGTTGAAACCTGGTTTTCTGGGTGAATACCAGGTTGCGTAGGGTTGTGGCCAGCTGGCAAATGGTACACGCTGGACTACAATCCAGCAGCAAGGGTTTGACTCATGTGGGGATTTGTTTTAGTTCTTTTGATTGAGTCAACACGTCTCCAGACTCATCAATGCTTCTTGCATCCTCGTGTCGCAGCGTGCACAAAAAGCATTCATATGTTAAAAATCCACCTTTCACTAATGAATATACTGACAAGAAAACACAAAAATGTGGAAAATGTCTTTATTATAGTATAATTTATACATACAAACCGGACAACTATAAATGGACTGGCAACTTCAGATTATAAAATATGTCCTAAGGAAAGCGGTGCCGAGAACTTCCTGTACAATCAACAAACAACAAGGTATTCAAATGCAGTGCCTGCGTGACATAAAAAGGTGTAACATTTTGTTGCCAGATCATTCAGTTGATTTAGATCTTGTTTTGTTTTCGCTTTTTTGTTTTGTTCTCTTTGGTCAATTGCACCAGCTGCATAAGTTGTGACATGGAAAAGGACTGAAATCAGAAGCATACGGAAGTCACTGTAACCCGGGTATTTTACAGCCCTTGCAAAGTTCTTTTAGGGTGTGCATCAGCTTGAGTAGGAGTACATCTGTGCAGAGTATTTCAGAACAGATCAGTAATATTCTCAATATGTGCACAGAAAAATAAAATTTGTACACGATATGGAAGATGTGACAATAATGCGACTTGGCTGAGCATAAGTTAGAGAATATTAATACATTATGTAACACAAATTATGGAGGACACTGTATGTAGACAGGTAGATGAATATTTACACACATGAATTAAATATGCCTCTCAGTGTTATAATGATAGCACTTAAATGTTGATGACCTGCTTATAATATTAGGCAATGCTATGAATATGACAATGCCTAGCCTGCCATTCTGGACTCAAGGCTTTTGTTCGAGCAATGCTTCTGATGGGTTCCTCACACTAACATCATGATGGTCACATATTTTATGTACATCAGAGAAACACTTGACTGGTACCAGACACCCATCAGTTTCTGGCTGTTGTTCTTTGCACTTAGGCTACAGAGGCAGGAGCACACATTTGGTCAGAGTTCAGGAGCTGTATGAAAGTTGAGGTGGGCGTCCTGGGCTCCCCGTCCTAATGAACCTTGTGGTTTCTGTGGACGTAAAGCAACACTGAAACGTGCTTAGGCATTGGTCTCAGTTTGTCAACCGACATCCGAGGACATGAAGCTGTACATCATCATCATCATGCACATGCATCAGAGTTCTGGAGCTGTGTGAAAGTCAAAACGGCAGTCCTGGGCTCCCCGTCCTAATGAGCCTTATGGTTTTTGCGGACGTAAAGCAACATTGAACCATGCTTAGGCATTGGTCACAGTTTGTCCCTAATATGTCGACCGACATCCAAGGACAAGAAACTCTACCTCATCATCAGCAGCAGCACACATTTGGTGCCAACAGTTCTTTTAATTGATATCATGATCATGTGTAGGGATACTTGAGGAATGAGCTATCTCTCAATCTTGTTGATATGAGGAACCCTTAAAGGGGAACTGAACCAAAGAAGCATCACAGTCGTTATCGACAGGAATGGAACAAAAATATTCATACAGCAGGTTTTTGTTCGATTTCTTGTCCCGTTTGATGTAAAAATCATAAAAATGCAACTGTGATAGCTGTTATTTTGTGCCCAGCAGTCTTTATTAATGATGTAGCAAACCAGGCCAGTATGTGTGACAAAAGGGTCAAATACGTCACCAGCCAATCTTTCTCTGCTCTTTTTGGTAATGAGCCAACCAACATGGCTGTGCCCTGAGGAGCTCAAATGTGAAGCAAAAAAGTCCATTTGAATAAATATTGACGGAACAACCAAATGAAGTATGCAGATGAAAAGATTTACGCATTTTTGATGTTTCAAGCCAACTTACATCTTTGGTTTAGTTTCCCTTTAATGCCCAGAGGAGCAAAAGCTTCAGTTTGCCCTTGGGCAAAATCTTCATTGACAGAAGCATTTTTAACTTGACTAAGCAAGGTTCTGACATCCAAGTTTCTTTTTGTTTTCTTTTTGTTTCATCACATTGTGAAGCAAACACTATGGTGTGTCACTGTAATTTAAATCCCTGTGCTGGATACATAGATCACAGTCACCACCATGTGCAACAGTGTGGAACTGGCGTAGAAGATTGCTTGCCATTTACATATATATATATAAATTGATGTATGTCCATTATGAGCCAGTTTGACCCAGTGGAAAGGTGATTGTCCACCTAGTTTACCCTTCTGTTTAGAAGTTGGTGTGTTTGGTTAGACTAGTGTTTATGCACACTATCTCATGTCATTTCCTCCCACTCCCAATATTAAAATGGCCCACACTGTTTCCCATCTCAAACCTCCCCACCCCACCCCACCCCACCCCACCCCACCGGGAATTCTTAATTACTGCCAGCGTCCAGAGATGACCCATTCTGAAAAATGAATGACAACTGTTTATGTACATTGTCTTTATGATGTACATGTTCAGGAAACTGCCCTTCATTTTAGGGGAACTTGTCATGTCCGTGCCCTCAAAACAGCTTCCACTGTCCCAGAGACTTAATTCAGCTCCTGTTCTGATGTACCTACAGCAGAACCCTCTTTAGGACACAGTGACTGTGAACATCAGAATCACTACTTCTTCATCAGAATTTTGCCTTAAGAGAACTAAAAGCATAAAGCAAATAACAGGGATTCTATAATCACTTTGTCTTAAGCAGCCTTTCAACTTTTAAGGGAGTTGCTCTTCAAGAGACCATCACTTGGACATCAATGTTACCACGACACACTGAAAAAACAACACTCATCTTTGGCTTTTACCATCCACCCTTGGGTAAGGGCAATGATGACAAACTTGATTGCGCTGTACAATGAATGGGTGTGTAATATCACAGCTGAGATTTCTCTTTAAAATTAAGAGTCAACCATAATAGTATATACAAGAAAAAGAAGGATTTTTTTTTTTAAATGGATTTTTATCACATAAACATCACGCCAGATGATTGCCTGCTTTTTCAAACACCTCTTTTGTTCATCTTTTGCTCCAGTTACATGAAGCGGACCTAAAAAGAATTCAGGAGGTTCCATCGAACTCCTCACTCTTGGCTGTTTTGCTCTTTTCTTTCTCTTGAGTGCTCCTCAATGTCAGTTTTCTGGTTGAAAGGTTGATGAAACTGTTAGGAATGGAACACTGATGACCATAGTGAATTTTTACTGTGGTCTGCACATGCAGTGGTGTCCATGTGTCGCACCATTCACTTCATTTTGCTTTGAATGCAACAGTGCCCTTGATGCTGTCTTTGATGTTCTGAACCTTAAGCAGGGCAGATCCCCAGGCATCAAACTTTTCCAGGAAGTCCTGGAAGAGTGGAGGGGCATTGGACAGCAGTGTGGTGTCCACTGGTGAGTCCTCTTTGGGGTTGTCCTTCAGCCACAGCGACAGCAACACCTGACAAAGCAGTGGAACAAATTGCAGAAAGGAATGAACAAATGAAAATGTACGCATGGTGCATAAAAAAGTTCCATTTAAAATTAACCAGTGAGGATGCTGGTTATGACTGAGTGGAGTGGGGGGCGGGGGGTGGGGGTGGGGGGAGCTTTGTAGGGGAGCGGGGTGGGGAGTGAAGGAAGCAGGTTGGAAGCATGAATGAAGAGTCACAAGTCAGCGGTTGCTATAACTTTTATTTACACCAACCAGGAAACAGTGTAGGCTCTCCCCTGAATCAGACGCACTGGTGCCCATGTAACAGCTCACACTAAAAGACAACCTGCTTCTGCAGGGACACTGGGGGAAAGAGGATGCAGCGGGCCCAGCGCGCAAGTTTTAACACTTCAGATAATTAGGGCCATACAACTCCCACCCAATCAAAAAAGAGAAAGGACGACAGGAAAAAAAGGTTAAAGGGTCATGGCCTGGAACACACACAGTACACTCAGTTACATGAAAATAATGCATGTTCCCAGCAGTGTCTGAAAAGACAGAAACAAATTGCAGAAAGTTATGTACAGCACTGTGGGCTCGCAATTTTTGACAGGGAGTAGTACTGTACAAGAGTTACTATTAGTATTACATAAAATGATTACAGGAGACCATTTCTGATGTGGTAAATGGATTTTCTGTCTACAAAGGTTGAACATAAAAAGGTCGGTGGTGGACAAAATGACACACACCTGCATGCGATCAGCTTCTTCAGGATTGGCAAATGATGCTCCTTCAGTCTGCAAGAGGTTGATGAGGGTTTGGAAGCACACATGAACCCACTTCAAGTAGAACCCTGTGGACTCTGCAAGAAGACACACTAACAATAAGTCCTTAGCACTGTAATAACACTTGTATGTACTTCCTGTTAAAATCTGGACAGGATGCACAAGCTAACTAGCGTCTTGGTTGCATCTTCCCTGAGATATTGGTGAATGGAACTTGTGCATCAGATGTGAATAATCAAAGACACTAAGTCACCAGTGAGCATGGTGATCTGCTTGTGGTAAATAGTCTTCTAGTGCTTGCCACCAATGGTGATAATAAAGAAAATGAACTTGCTGATGAACAGAATGACCTTGTTCTTGGATGTTAACATCCTGTCAACCACACAAGACCATCTCAGAACAAACACTATTTTAAATAACACATCAGGGAGAGCAAAGGTCATCAATTTACATGCAAAAAAATGGCTCATAGTTTGAAACATGATGCAGTTTTGGGCACAACATAGTTTCAGGCACAACACAGTCTAGCTATTTACATAAAATTTGGATTTCTTCATTGCAAACAGCTAAAAGGTTTCCCCGACACTGAGTGAAAAGTACTCCACTCTGAGGCAGCAGTTTTTCACTGTCAGCGATTGACAAACTGGTTTAATTTGAAAGAGGTGTTTTTTTCCTACCTGGTAGTTTAAAATACTCTACTCAGGCAGCACTTTTTCGCTGTCAGCAATTAACAGACTGGTTTATTTTGAAAGGATGTTTTGTTTTTTGTTGTTGTTGTTGTTACCTGCCCATGGTGTGTGTTTGAGATGGGCAATACTACTGTTGTGGTGCTTGCATCTAATGGTAATGATAACTCACCAACAAGCATGATGACCTGCTTGAGGTGGTAAATGGCCTTGTCGTGCTTGCCGATGATGGAGAGGAAGGTGCCGAGGGTGGCGTGGGCCAGCAAGAGGTAGTTGCTGGCTGAAGGCTGGCACAGCTTCATGAAGTCCACCGCCATCACCAGGTGCTTCTCTGCTGCCACCAAACTGCACACACACACACACACACACACACACACACACACACACACACACACATACATGTGCACACAAACACACACGCAGACACACACACACACATGCAGACACACACACACACACACACACACACACACACACACACACATACACGTGCACACACACACACACACACGCAGACACACACACACATGCAACACACACACACACACACATACACGTGCACACACACACACACGCAGACACACACACACATGCACACACACACACACACACACACACACATGGATGGATTATACAGAAGTCCACTGAGTTACTGGGATGCATCATGATAATCCCATGTTGTGATGGCCCATTTTGAAAACAGTCCAAAATAGCAATAGTCCAATGTAGTGATAGATATGTAGCATAGCCCACCAATGTAGCAATAGTCAAACAAATTGCATGATAGTTAATCAAAAATTGTTTTCTGTGCATGTTTCAGCTGTTAGACTTGATTTGGAATCAACATGAGGTGTCAGTCCTCAAACTGATTGTCCTGTTTACAAGGAAGTACAGTTGAATTAACATAAATACTTGTGGCACAAAATACTGGCTAATGCAGATCATGGTTTTTGGGACTCCATCTTACTCAACATTGATTTTCACAAAATACTGATGACATGAAAACTTTAGCCCACAGAATGAATTTTCTTCTAACTCAGCACTGGCAAATACATATATGAATGCTCACAACATAAAGTCAAGATGTTTGGCTTTTTTAAGTTAATGCGCTGTACTATTTTATTTTTTATTTTTTAACTCAAACTTAAAAACTTTATTTTACAAGGATTGTAGCTTAGGTTTAGTCAAAAACCTGTCTAACAACTAGTCCTTGCTAAGCTACTGAGGAGTAGATACCAAATTACAGGCATTATTTATAATATATATATATGTAGGCATGAATGAGTGAGTGAATGTTATACATGAGAATTTCCACACAAAACATAGCATGTTCACAGCGCCAGATGAACACATGCCATACATCATTCAGTTACATATTATGAGCATACAACCAGCAAATAAAGCAGAAGAACATCTGACTAGTATTGGAAAAGAAAACAGAAGCAGTCAATGCTTATCTTATAAAGAACAGGAAGGGAGAGGGAGAGAGAGAGAAAAGAAAAAGGGGGGGGGAGGGGGCGGTTGGAAAGGGGCACTCTCACAAGCAGTCGGAAGGACTGGGCAGAGTTTTATGGGTGTGTAAAATAGGTCTCAAATGACCAGTCATTGCAATGGCAGCTGTACTAATTATTAATTTAGACTAATTAGTATAACACATTTCCATCTATGGCAGAGGAAGAGGTTTGGAGAAGGCCAGAGGAGAAGTGAAGGAGCATGAGGAGGCAAAGAGCAAGAGAGAAATCATGCAATTAATGTGACACCAAGATTTGAGTGACAGACCGAGATCAGCCAATCAGCACACACAGATAGAACACACCACCTTTGGACGGCCAGTTTTATGTGACAGTTCAGAATCACTTCCTTTGAGTCAACTCTTTCTCACAGAATGGGCCATGTCTGTGCAGTTGATGGGACATTAAAATCTGAGAACTAATATGTTGATCATACATGAGTGAGAGACAAAATTGTGTGTTTTTAAATCTGCCACACTTTCTCCTGGTGACACACTAACACTTATATAAAGTGAGTACCTAATCATGAATAAAAGCCAGCATCATTTGTTCATAGTTCATCATCATAAATTATGACAATACGTGTGGCCCAATCAGAGTCTGCTGATGTCATTACTGGCATGCTATTGACAAACCAGAATGTTGGGATTCACATGGGCATACACGCAAGGAAAGGACAGATGTCATGGGATTTCCTTGCTTGCTTTCTGTCTCAGGATGTTTACTGCTTGTTGGACACCTCATAATGTCCTGCTTGCATTTTGTCTGAGGATGTGTTACTGTCTGTGGGTCATTATGATGTCCTGCTTGCTTTTTGCTTGAGGATGTGTTACTGTATGTGGGACAATATAACATCCTGCTTGCATTCTGAGATTGTATTATTGCCTGTGGGACATTATAATGTCCTGCTTGCATTTTGCCTGAGGATGTATTACTGTCTGTGGGACATTATGATGTCTGAGGATGTATTACTGTCTGTGGGACATTAATAACATCCTGCTTGCATTTTGTGTGAGGATGTACTACTAAATAAAATCAATTTACTTTTTTCCATACATAGTTTTGTCTGCATATTCATTTTTGAGGAGTTTAAATCTTATTTTAGGATTTGTGTCACATTTAAATACTTTTTAACTAATTGTCATAATAACTGCAAGCAGACATTACATTGTTTGCTCTTAATATCTAATGTAGTGTATTATTAAATAACATTTGCTTTCACTATTCTTTTGTACATACTCATTTTTGTCTGCATACCTTTATTTCTGAGGACTTACACCTTATTTCAGGATTTGCATCATGTTTAAATACTTGTTAAGTAATTGTCATGATAACTGCAAGCAGACATGAAAAAAAGGTTTGTTTTAAAACCCCAGCTGGTAGAAACAAAAATCTGTTGGTGCACCATGCAGACTTGCAGAAAGCATTACATGAATAAGAAACAGTGCGCACATGCTAAGGCCCAAATAAACTGATCCACTTGTGCCAATCAATACCTTACAGACCCAACCATTTTGTAACTTAACACATTTCAGTAGACCACTGAACACCAGAAACAGTCAATACAAAGTTTTATTGACTGTCCCCAGTGATACAAATATGCTCTGGAACTGGTCACCAGTTGTGTGATAGTTGGTTCACAGGTGAACCTGTATGTAAGCTACCTCTATAAATACAGGTTGTGGTTGTATGTATGGCCTGTGTACATGTATAAACCACCCTGATCTCTCTCCCTCTCCCTCTCTATCTATCTATATATATATCCTTATGGTTGTGTGTGTGTGTAAGTTTAGGATAAACTGTTTCAAGATACATCCCTGTGTATAACTATAAGCCTCATAACGAAATGCTGCTATGACTGGTGTGTACATCTTGTAACTATTGTACCTGAACCATCGTCATTCATTGTGTGAAGCAACTTTACAGAAATGCGTCATACTCCAAGCCAGTTTTGACTACCTGCATGTGTTTCTTTCTCCAAAATGCTGATGACAACTGAAAAGTCAGTGAAGCCTTGCAAACAGAAGAATGTATGCTGGACCTCTGACATGTTAACTTTAATCAGACAGATGACCAGACCCATTTCAGGCACATTTAGCAATGCATCATCAGCAGTTGTGGCTGCAGTGTTGCAAAGAAGGACCATTCCTCTTTTAAGATCATACTGCTGGATGTTCTGGGTTGTTTTAAAAGAAGAGTTCCCCTGTTATAATTTTGAGTCAATGTTTTTCTTTTATCAGACCCCAAGAGCATCAGTCTGTTAATCTGGGCATGGCTACCACACAATAACTTCAATTGCTGACAGTGCAGCTCAGGGAAAAAAATGCAACAAAGACTGAATATACAATATATAAGACCGTTGGTCATTTCTCAGTAACTGTAAAGTCAGGATGCAGTATTGAACTATGATCAGTCTGTGGATAGGAATTAGAAAAAAAAATGCAACAATGACTGAATATACAATATATAAGACCGTTGGTCATTTCTCAGTAACTGTGCAGTCAAGATGCAGTATTGAACTATGATCAGTCTGTGGATAGGAATTATCCTAACTTACATCAGTCCGTAATAAGCACTGATTGGAGCTTCAATCTCTCCTTGCCAGCAGCATTATGGCTGTCAGGGGACTAAATCAATACTTAATATAATAATGCACCTCATTGTGGCAGTCATCAGCATTTGTTTTTTACTTGGACAGTACAGCTGCATGCAACATCCAGATCAGCTTGGGAAAATCAGTACAGTGAACCCCTGATGGGAGACCATCCTGATGAAAGACCATTCTGATGAATGAACACCTGATGGGAGACCACCTAATAAAAGACCATCCTGATGGGAGACCACCTAATGAAAGACCATCAAGATGAGAGACCATTCTGATAAAAGACCACCCTGTTGAGAGACATGAAACAAGTTTAATGCACTAATGTTTCCTATCATACTTCCTCTGTTGGCGTGGTCTTTTACTTTCACTTATGGTGGGGTTCTACAGTACAACCACTTGGAGAGAGCTAGCTGAGTCATTGCAACAAAATAAAATAAAATGGAAATGTGAAAAAGGCCAGAGAACATTAAAGAGAGAATTGCTGCTGCTCTGTCATTGATTTTCATGTCTTCACACAACACAGACTCCCATTAACCTGGATAATTGCGTGCAGCACAAAAAAGCAAACAATTGCTCGCACTGAATCCCAGAGGCAAAGTAAATGGTTTTAAACTCTGAGCAACATCCTTGTTGGAAATTAATTGCAATCATGGCCTCGACACAGTATCAGCATGGAAACAGGTTGACTCACTCAAAACGTGTTTTGCCCAATGGGTAGAATAGATCAATGAGAATTTCAAATTTAAGTATTTAGTCCAAATCACTTCAATGATTTTAAATTTAATGTTGAACGAAAAACAAATAAAATTTAGAAAAATCGCTGTGCACTGAATCACCAGAACACAATGTGTATGGAGGCCAAGCTAGGTAAACTTCAAAGATGTCTCTTCTATAAACAGGCCAGTGAGTCTCTGTAAAGGTGGTAAATATAATAT
Organism: Alviniconcha marisindica; assembly: GCA_018857735.1. Taxonomy (NCBI): domain Eukaryota; kingdom Metazoa; phylum Mollusca; class Gastropoda; family Provannidae; genus Alviniconcha; species Alviniconcha marisindica. Next base: position 492,634 of record JABMCL010000737.1, on the reverse strand, counting down.
GTACACTGCACCTGCGCTCTGTGGCAGATCCAAGCAAAGTTTTTAAATGCATGGATCAGGATCCAGTTTTACTGATAAAATTTACAGAGTGTTTAAAACAAACAAATCCTCAGCTTGAAGTGTTCATTTTCATATCTATTTCTACATATTGAACAAAACACATTTCCAGGTCAGTCCCTTTATCAACATCAGCAAATGCAAAACAAACAAACAAACAAACAAATAAAACAACAACAACAAAGAATTTTTTTTTATCATTCAAATGAATGTATGAATACAAAGGAAGGTTTTGACACAGAGCAAACAGCAAACATAAAACAAGTAGCAATTATTACTGTCATTATTACATTGATAAATCAAATGTATTCAGATTAATGAATGATGGCACCAATAAACAGAGTGCAGCACAATAGTAATGAGCAAGGAAGAGTAAAGAAAAGTGAAAAAAGTAAAATTCATAACATGTACAAAGTTTACTTACGGTTCCTCTTCCATATCTTGATGCTTTCTAGATGATGAGTAAGCAGGAAAAATAATACATATTAGAAACACACATGAACACACAGATGCACACAATGGTTAGAAATTGAAGCACTAAACTCACAAATAAATTAGATAACAAATCTGACAGTGCTTACAAACATGCCACAGATGAAATGTGAAGAATTAAAGCGTTATATTTATTTATAAGGAGGAGTCACCAAGTCCTAAAACTTCCTTTCCTTGGACTCAAAGCTGAACGTACTGTTCCACAAACAGACAATCAGGAAACTGTTCCACTGTAATTGATAAAACATGCAACCAGGAAGCTGTGCCACTGGCATTGATCAAACGTACAATCAGGAAGCTGTCCCACTGTAATTGATCAAACACGCAATCAGGGAGCTGTTCCACTAGAACTGATCAAACATGCAGCCTGGAAGCCCTGTGGAAGCCCTGCTGAGTGACCACCTTGATACCAACATCAGACCACCAGACAAAAACGCCAGCTTCAGACCCACTCCAACTCCTGTGATCTGCCCTCTCACAAGACACAATACTGACAGGAAACATTCTTCCCCAGAACAATCCCAGAGTGCAACAGTCTCCCTGAAGAGGTTGCTGGTGCACCTCATTAGACTCTTTTTAGTCCAGACTACAGCACATCCTTTGATCCTCAGATTTCACAGGGTGTTTTTTTCAATTATTTTCCTGTGGCCTCATCAAAGTTCATCTGTTTTGTGACCATATTTGATTTAATTTAACCACCCTCATCAAAGTTCATCAGTTTTGTGACCATATTTGATTTAATTTAACCACTCTCATCAAAGTTCATCTGACACAACAGTACTGGTTGACTGGGCGTATAACATCAAGTTACTTACTTACTTGTGACCATGTCTTATAAAAGGGCAGGATGGAGGGGCAGGTTGATAGATATTTCAGATGGGTTTTAGTGTGTTACATGCTGCAGTGCATATTACACAGCACTAAACTACAGCCACAGCACATCAGTGCTGTATACACTACACACACTCAAGAACAGTGATGTATACAGATGGGGAAAAAATGTGGCAAAAACAACAACAACAACAAAAATAATGCAAAAAGAAACGGCTATACTGCAAAACTTACTCATTCATCTTGGAGTAGATCTGACCCAGGAGAGTGTGTATCTGCGCCGATCGAAGGCTGATGTCACCATAGTGACTGATGACGATGCTGAGTGCTTGTTTGGCCTCAGTCTCAGCCCAGCGCAGTGTGGAGTCCTGAACCTCTTTAGGGCAGTGAAGGGACTTCCACTGCAGGGCCATTGCTGCCATGGAAATTGGAATTAGATTAACAAGGAATTAGCCCAACACAATGTACAATCTCCTACAGTTCATCAGGGGAAGCTGCAGTGCTGCTATATGTAAAGAACAAAAAACAGGGGTTGGGGTGGGGGAGGGGGGCTAGGGGGGTTTGGTGGGGGGGGGGGGGCACACATCAAAGTATTATCTCCTAAATTCAGCAGAGTAAAATATACCCCTGAGCATGCCCTAAAATACACTAGTATACTATAATGTAAATCATCAGGATAAGACTGGCACTGCAAGACCCAATGCCTGCCTAAACAGACATAGGATTGTAATGGCATGAGACAGTCTGCCACCACACCCCTGTCTGACCCCCCCCACCCCCCCACACACACACAAACATCTGACACCCCCTCTTTCATCTTTCAAAGACACCATCAACATGAGACTTTGCAGATTTCCATGTTCTCAAAATACTCTTTTTACAGCTGTACAAAGAACTGCATACCTTCTAAATATGGTTCCAGTTGTGCACATCACTTGGGTGGTTTTTACTGACAGGTTTTAAAGCATGTATGGCATGAGTTGAACTTCATCAGAAACACACTTGTAGCACTTGAAAACACACACACACACATGCACCCACTCACACACATGCATGCACACACACAGGTACACACACACACACACACACACTGAAAGACTTTATACACGTGATGACACTCACCAAAGTTGGTGAGGAAGGGGTGCAGGAGGGCGTGTCCCTCAGGCAGCTGGCTTCGAGCGATGCGTATAGCCTCCATGGCATGGTGGTAGTAGCTGTCGTCAGTGAGGTAGCCCTGTGTAGCCATCAGCGCCTTGCTGAGTGTGCGGTGAGCCATGGCCAGGTGTATTGTCTCACAGTTGTACACCATTTCTGTTGTCTCTAGCAGGTCCTGACCACATCACAGTCCAACTTGTTTGATGGAACGCATCTTTTACAATCAACCAAACAATCAAGAAAAAGTGGTCTTGGCAGGTGGAAGGAATGGAGGGGTCCTTGGTAAGGCTGGGGTTAATTTTTTTCTGTCTTTATTTGACCCTCCCCCTCTCCTCCCCCCTCCCCCCCCCCACACACAGTGCCCCCCCCCCCCCACCCCTCCCCCACCCCTTTAAAAAAATGTTTTCTCCACTTTATGTATGAAATAACAGATGCAAAACAAATCACAAGTAATCTCTCACAGAGAGCTATAAGGCATGAATACAAAAAAAACCCCAAAAAACCCCCCCAAAACATCAATGTGAAAAAGTAAATAGCATACATTCATACCCTCCACCCCAACCACACACACACACACACACACACACACAAAAAGAGAAGGCTGATCGACACAGCTATCTAGTTATTTATATACAGTACATCTTAACTAACTAACTATGTCAGCTAATAAGAGATGAAAAACTGAAACAGTCAAGCAACAACAGGCCAGGGTTCATTTACTTGGAGATGTTAAGGGAGAGGCTTCAGGAAAAGTGGTCTTCAAAAAAGGCTGTTCTATTTTGAGTCGTCTTTCATTTCCCTGGGACTGAATGACTATCTTCTTTTTTTCTTTCTTTTTTAACCCTTTCCATGCCTATAGGACTTCATATGACGTCATTGGCAAAGATATTTGTATCTGCTTATTATATAGTGTTGTGTTGCTTCCTGCTTGAATTCCAGCTTTGCAGGAATTATCACTACAACGAAAGTTCTCCAAAGCAGCAATTTTGGACAGCGTAACCTCCATCTGAGACTGCTCTTGAAAGAAAACTGCACTAACAATGCAAAAATTACTGGCAGCAAAAGGGTTCATGTGCCACTGAACACTGCTTACCCACATTGATGCATTGCATAAAATTCATTTTTTTAACACGGATGCTCTATGACAAGGGAGCAATATTTGCATAGCTTTTGACAGCCATATGTTTGTCTTCTTCAGCATACTGGTATCAGCTGGCTAGGCCTAGGTGTTCAGCATAAGTCATGTGGCTGCAGAAAAGAAAGATAAGCTGTATGGTACACCAGCCTGCAGGACATGGCCCTCTGGTCTTGGTTCTGTGTGGTGTAGGAGGCAGCGATGTATACATATATTCTTAACACTTCCTGAATGTCTAATTGCTCACACACAGAGGCTCTGAAGCATGTGCACATGCAGAAACATGCACACACACCCACACACATGTGCGCACACACATATGCACATACACGCATGCACACAAACATTGCTAGACACACACACACACACGCACACACACACACAAACACACTGACTGACATGCACACACACTGACTCACTCACACACACACACACACACACACACACACACACACACACACACACACACACACACACCAAAATAACATAATCATTTCAGAACGCAGTTACAAAAATGTTGGCCACTTACATTTGCCAGTTGCACCCCAATACCATCCTGCTTGAACTCATTACAGACATGGCAGAGACTGTTCAGGGCCTTCAAGAACATAGGGTGGTACTTGCCAAACTTGTCACTGGAAAAAATTCATTTGTAACCTCTCTAAATCACCTTAACACTATGTCAAACGGAAAGGCAATGAGGATGGGATGTGTGGATAGAAATTGCTTCAGAAAATAGAAGAATTCATGACAAGATTCTGACACTTAAAAGTATTGTACTGTGGAACACTGAATGGCTATATTTGCATTGTTTAACTGTAAGACATAATTTGTGATCACTCCAAAACAAATCACACTGAGCAGTTCATCTATATATTGTGGTGCAGCTACTGTTGCTTATGACAGCAACATTTTTCCCCCTTCCCTATAGTCCTTATGGTCTCTGTGGGTGGAAAGCAACACTGAAAAAGAAAAACAACAACAACCCAAAACAAAAACACTTTTATGTCTTCCCCGGATACATGTCAACAGAAATTTTAACATTTATTTTCAGGTGCCCCCCTCATCTTGCTCTTTAAATGTTCAAAAACAAGAAACAAAAAAGAGGGGGGAGAGGTGGGGGGGGGGGGGGGGGGAGGGGGGGAGGAAGAGGGGAAGAAATGTGGAGGAAGAGAGAGAGCAAGAGAGGTGGGAGGAAGGGGGACAAAGAGAGAGCAAGAAAGAGCAAGAGAGCGTGAGAGAGAGACAGACAAGAGAGAGAGAGAGAGAGAGAGAGAGAGAGAGAGAGAGAGAGAGAGAGAGAGAGAGAGAGAGAGAGAGAGAGACTGATACAGACAGACAGACAAGAGAGAGAGAGAGAGAGAAAGAAAGAGCAAGAGAGAGAGATACTGACACTGACAGAGAAAGAGAGAGAAACAGAAGAAGGGCAGAGGGAATAAATGACCTAAAGGTCTGCTCACAGTGCAAACTGTACTGCAAAGACTGCCAGAGACTCGGCTTTCTTGACCTGCCAGCAGGCACTGTGGGCCAGCACGGAATGGGTCACCACCTCCACAACTGTGGCTGGGTCATCTGGATCCACATCCTGTTGGAATGACATATCAACACATTTTTTTGCACTGATCTGGAATCCCTTCTTCTTATTCGTTCTCCCATTGATTAAGAGTACCTATGATAAAAAAAACGTTCTATTTTTTTTAATAAAAAGGAGTACACATAATCATCATCAGAATAAGAAAAATAAAATTCAAATAAAAAGTATCCATCATCAGTATTTTGATTGCTCTGCTACTATAATGCATTATCAGGAAGCATGCAGGTACCATCATGAACAAAACTGAACTGAGCACCTTGAATGAATCAGTATATCAGTAGATGTTACTTGTTAACGTAAAAATAAAACGTTAGTATGTTTAAGATTACAAACAGCAACAACAAAACCCACTGGGAATGCCAAAGAACAAAAAAAGAATATAAAAAAATAGAAATAAAAAGGGATTCTGACAAACCTGCAGAGCTCGTTTGGACCAGCCGAAAGCTGATTGGATGGAGCCATACTCCAGCAGCATGGTGCTGAGTTCTTGGTGCAGGCGGCCTTCGAAGAGCAGCCGCTGCCCAAAGGACATCATCTGGATCTGATAAGACACCTGGGATGCTGAGAAGTAGGAACGCTGGGCCGCCTGCAGGTCGTACATGTTGTTGCGTACTGCCATCAGTCTCACGTGGGCCTTATATTCATCCACCTTCAGAAGCAAAAATTGGCTACAGTTAAATTTGGTGTTAACTAAAACCTCATATGATCTGGGTGGTCATAACAAAGCCAAAGACCCTCCTTATCCAGACATAAACCTATATCCTAACACTCACCATCAGCATGTGCGTACTAGACAAAAAGTCTAAAACTAAAAATCAGAAAAAAGTTTACTTTGGATAAAATAACAGATGGGATATAATAGGGATATTGCTCGGCCATTAAAAACAACAACAACAACAACAATAAAAAAAATGGAAGTATTATTCTCAAAAAGATAACAATACCATTTGACCTTTAAATACAACATCCACACATATAAATAGTTAAAATCCTGTTTCAGATTTTTCTTGTACAAAAACAACAACATGCAAAAAGCAAAAACAACATGAAGTATTCTTCTGAGTCATACAAAATAATAATATAATGACACATGATACTTCAGTCATACTGGTTATAACTGCAAGACTGCTAGACAGACACAATGTATATTCTGGTATTTTGCTTCTAATTCCGCAACATAATGTTGACATCTCGTCATCTGTTGACTAAAAACAAAAACAGCATCCATAAATCAGTAAAAGTGTTGGTGTTTGTGTGTCATGACAGATGTTTACTTTTAGCTGTTGAAAACTACGGAAAGGAGGGAGGACAGTTTAAGCACAGCAAGGCAAACCCTTTCTAGATTTATTCCTGTCCATGGCTTGCCTAGCCCTTTGATTTGTATGTGTGCATTAAGCATCACAATCTAAAAATAAATTAATATAAAAATGCATATGTGGTAATAAAAACTGCATAAAATATGTGTTAATGCAATCCCTGTTCCACTGTAAAACATAATCTTGCTCCATTCTAGGCTCTGTATGCCCCAGCACACTAAAGCAGCATAAACCTTCCATATTTTCTGTCCCTGTTTTAGCTTCCATCTGGACTCACCCAGTTCTCTATGGCAATGTTTGCCTTCAGAAAGTTGATGATATTAAGGAGGACCTCTTCAGCCATGAACCACATCTCCAGAGCTAGCAGCAAGTCCACAAAGCGGAACCCAGTTCCCACCACCTGGCGGTGAAGGCCGGAGGACAGATCAGCTGTCAGCATGTCAAGGACAGAGGCATAGCTCATGGAGATGTCCTTGAGGATATTGACGTCAGCTTCCTGGAGAGAACGGATGTACTTGAGGTAGAGGTGGTACAGCTGTGGCTGGGACAGCAGTTCCTGCATGGTGTCACACATGCATAGTTCGAACCCTGAAGGCAGCTGTCGCCGACGTGCCAGGGCCGAGATGACCTCTAGCCGCCGAAGATATCGAAGGGCTGTCTGTTCCTGACGGAGCTGTTCAATTGCTTCAGGTGTTCCAGCCTCTTCCAGAGACTGCCGCAGTGACCTGGGAAGGTCAATCAGTGACCTGGACACAAAGATTGTAAACCTTTTGATTATTTTCATCTGAATATATATATATGTGAAAAAATATTCTTGAGTTAAAAATACATACCATTAAACCAACAAGGGCAGAAGATTTCTTCTTTTTTTTTTTAGTGCTGTGCTTTGTGGGCCTAAATACAACATAAGGTTGTACTTGGGGTTATATAGGTCCCCAGCAATGGGTGTCCAAAGGGCATTCATGCCTGTCAGCAGTTCTATATGCAGTGGCACTTCTGCTGGGTAGCACTAATGATTTCTTAGACTGAGGACTCTTAATTTTGCTCCACTTCTTTTTTCCCACTTCAGCCACACCATCTTTGCACACCAAAAATACCAGCAATGATCAACATTGATCTTGGATATTACTGAAAGAAAAAGAGAAGGAAAAAAAAGGGTGGGGGTGGGGGTGGAGGGGAGGGGGGGGGGGCATATCTTTACACATGTTCAGTCTCCCTGATGGGTCTTAGCCTTTCATGATCTCTCTTGCATGGAAACAACTGTTAACATTGTTAGATGTGCTCCATTCCTCCAGTCTTTCATGTCTTTCCATGAAACCTTTGTTCCCTTAAATCGATATGCACATTCTCCTGCAATTTCATTGGTCAGTCTCTCTCCTCTGTTATCCCACCTCAATGAAAGTGTGTGCATGCATTCTATTTGTGTGTGTGTGTGTGTGTGGTGTGTGCGTGCGTGCGTGCGTGCGTGCGTGTGTGTGTGTGTGTGTGTGCGTGCATGCGTGTGCACACACATGCATGTGTGCATTCATCATTTCATGTGAGCGTGTGTGTTGCAGATCTATACCTAAAGCAGTAGCACACTTTTGTTGTAACTGTAACGTTGCAGGAAGTACTTAGTCTAGCATTACTCTGCAGTAGTGTATAATGTGACTTATGACATACTGTTATGGGTGGTGGTCTTTGGTGAGCATGTTTGGGAAACTACTTGCCCCTTCTTGCAGTTGCTTAAGGCTTTGTTTGTAAGACTAAGAGGAGGTTAACTGAATAATAATAAGGTATTAATTATACTTATGATTATGGTTACTTTTATGATACAGATGCTAACAAGCTCTGATCAAAGATTCTTTCCCCTTAAGTTTATCTCTTCTTCTTGTAATGCCATTTACATTAATATTATAATAATGATGAAAATAATTGATTAATCATGTAATATTTTGCCTTGTCTTTGATTTGCTAAATCTGCTAAAAGCACAGTTCAGTACCACAAACAGAAAAAAACAAAAACAATTTAGTCTCTTAACCAGAAATATCAAAGATCAAAGCTATGTAATTTCAATATGAGTAAATGTGCAGCAATATTTGAATAAAAATTAAACATAGCAAACAATAAAAATGCCTATGAACAAAAAAACAACAACAAAAAACAACTAACTAGCTTTACACAAACAATCACAAACCAAACCAAACAGCCATGGTAATACTAATAGCTTGATAGCTTCTGCTCCCCTACCCCCCCCCCCTCCCTCCCAACACCCTCCCCCCAAAGAAAACAAAAACAACAAACAAACAACCCCACACCCACTCCAACCAGATTACGGTAAACTTGGAGAGTCACAGACGCATACAGACTAACAGAACAAGTGACAGACAGACAGACACTGAGACAGACATACACACATGAATCCACACACACACTGGTCACCTGAAGTTATCTGGAGTGGGGATCCACTGGTGGAAGAATCCCTTGACCAGCATCATGGGCTTGTGACTGTCTCCACTCCACATGGACATCTTGTCCAGATCCATGTTGACACTCACTGACTCCCTCTGCCTCTCAGACCCCTCCTCTTCCAAGTTCAACACATTGGGCTCTGATTGTCTTTCATTGATCTGCGGCAGAGGCTGGTATCGAGGGTACTGCACCTTGCTGGCACGACTTTCCACCTCACTAAACTTTCCTGCCTGAGATGTAGGGCGGTGGATCATAGTGTTGTCCAAAAATTCCACCAGTGATCGGTATCTTTGCTTCACACTGTTGGAGCCACCCTCTGGATTCAGCAGAGCATCACGGAAACATTTATACCAATCAGAATCTTTGTTCTTGGTGGGTAGAATGTCGATGAGGATGCGGGCACGATCCTGTGGGGTGCGTCCAGACTCAATTTTGCGAAAGTCCTGTTCAGTGATGATGTCATTCCTGGTGAGAGCGCCAATGATGTGTTCAACTCTTAACTCCTGAACCAGTGCGATTCGGTTGACCTTGAGCCGCATTAAGTTCTGTCGATCCATCCCTGACACATGGGCCGGCAGCAGTGGAGCTGCTGGCACTCTGAACCAACAGAAATGTTGCCAAAATTATTTTTAGTGGTTTGAGAGAGTGTAGCACACATCGGGAAAGGCATGACCAAAACTCTGTTTCAATATGTATAAAACAATTGCATATCATATATTATATATAATTATTATCATCTGTTTTTCTTCTCCAAGTTACTTACGCTTCATTTAATTATTACCAAATCAACAATGAAGCATCATAATGTTAAACAATAAAGCAAAAATCAAATGATGCAACACACACACTTCCTCCTTCACTGTGTATTGCTTCCTACATCATTCAATTATTAATTTCCTTTCTTCGTGAAAGCGGGATATGAGTGGGGAAAGGAAACAATGACTCAAAGATAGCAACATATTCAAGATCCTAGGACAGAAATTAAACAGCAGCAGGCAATCATTTTCAGCTCTAGACGTGGCTGATGCCATGTAACAATCAAAACACTATCTTTTCTACAATACTCCAACTTGCTACTTGGTTCAAACAGTTTCAGAAAAGTTCACTGTGGCCAACATTATGCAAGGGCTGCACATATTTTGTGTGACTGCGACTGTGATTAACTGTGACTTGGAAGTGGCTTGTTTTAGTGCGCATGGTTCAAGTCAGATGTCATGTTGCTGGCACCCCTACCTGTGTGAAACTGCGAAAATGTAGTGCAAGTCAGCATGTGTGTGTGTGTGTGTGTGTGTGTGTTGTGTGATAGTTTACATTGCAAGAATGAGATTGTTACATTAACTTTTATACATATGACTAATTGTATCATTGTGTCTATCAATAAGCACACTGTAATGAATGGATCATCACCAAGACAAATTCCTGTGCACATTCTGTCACGGACAAATAAATATATTTGTAATCTCGTAAAATCACTGTGCCAGCCCCCATCACTACATCAAACCCAGTAATCTGTGAACAGCAGCATAGTCAGTGATGGGTAATCCTACAGTGATGCCTCCCTCCCGATTCCACACAACTCTTCCTATGATTGCGCTCACTCCACCACGGATTTGGGTTAGGATTAGTTAATTTTAGCTAACCCTAACCCTTTTAAGGATAAAAATCTGACATAGTTTCGAGTCCTTTTGCTAACTAGTATCACAACACTGTTGAAAAATCCGGGAATCAACAACCAGATCTACCCTTAGATCAGGGGAACAGTTTCACAACTGAATAAGAGAGCGACCACATATATATGCCTTTACAGTTTACTGCTCAAAACAAATCTGCCTGATAAAATCATTACATCTCCACTGCGCAAATACTGTTCTATATAAGCTTTCACTAACATAGACACCAACTTAACACAATTCTTTTGGTCTAAAATGGACGACAAGAATCATTTCTATCATTCGTCTCAGTCGCACCTAACGCGACCAGCAAAGTTCTGTGAATAATTCATCCATCCATAACTCTGGATGAGTACTAGCGCTAGATCGATCTCATTTTCTTCTTCCTCTTCTTTGCGCCGCATTGTGAAAGAAAAGTAAGAAGTGCAACAGAATCAGACTCTCACAACAACGATCCTTACTCTGAAATCACAAAAGTATTTTTCCGCAAAGTCGATGTCATGATTGCAAACTTCCGTGACCGGCGCGGGAGAATGTTTACTGTTGCCAGAACGCCATGTACGCGGTTGCGGGTAGAAACCACTCGGAACCGAAATCGGACGCTCTCGTCGATCTCCGCCTTTTTCACGGAAATGGTCGAATGAAGCCGGATTCTCAAGGGAGAGAACTGTCGCTTTCTAGCATTTACTTCCTGTGTAGAGAGCGAAAGAACACGATTTCTTGTGTAACAAAGTCAACGAAACTTTTGGGAATTTAATTTTAACTCACAGCGTTTATGGCACTTCGTATACCGCAGCTCAAAATGAGAGCGTCCTTTGTGAAGGTCTGTTAATAATTTAGGTGAATGAACACTAGTAACTCATCTTCTTGTTATGTTTATTTCTCTTAGGCTTTGCCTGCAGTATTCAGAGTAGGGTTGTCGGAGCGGCTAGGGCTGTGCTGGTCGTGGTGGTCCAGCCCCGGGGAGCGCTTCGCTGGCTGAACTGGCCTAGTCTGAGACATAAAAAGAATATTGCAGGGATTATCTTCCTCATAGTTCAGGAGCTGTGTGAGAGTAGAGGTGGCCGTCCTGGGCTGTCCGTCCTAACGAGCCTTCTGGTTTCCGTGGACGTAAAGCTATATTGAACCATGCTTCGGCATTGGTCTCAGCTTGTCCTTAATATGTCAACCGACATCCGAGGACATTAAGCAACACTACCTACCCATTATCTTCCAGTTTTGATAACGGTTTGCAGTCAGGAATAAGTTTTGATGATATCGTTTTACCTATTTTATTCCTTTTCAATCATTTCGTTTATTTATTTATTTCATCATTGATTCTCCCATTACAATTTACATCCCCTTATGTCCTCGGTGTGAACCTCTATATGTGGTCGCCTACAAAGAAGAAGAAGACGATGACACCAATCAGACCACGTTAGACACTGACTAAGACAGCTTTGTCTCCCCTGGCTAGACTTCTGTGAAGTGACCTTCATCATAATTCATATTCATAATCATGTTGAAGATTATGTTACTGTTACACAGTGTTAGGGGTTGCACAGTGACACCCTGCATAGTGATAGAATAATGAACTGGTTGATTGTGGCCACTCATTGGACGAAGATGAAGAAGAAGGTACCACTACCACTGACAAAACAAGAAACTACCAACAATATCTCTGGAGCCGGTTTAATGAACGCGGTTATAAACTATGCTAGCCGAAAGCCCTCCGACCCACTGCGTGGTTATAGTTATGTGCACAATTCGAATTTACGACAGCCCTGCCAAATCATGGCCACGATGCACAGAATGCTGTCGGTTACAACTGTGCTAGCATAAGGCCATCTATATTTAACTGACTGGAAATGCCCCAGGATTTTCCTTCACATCCGCTACAAACTGAGACCAAATGAATCTTCAATCACACATTGAAAAGTACCTGTTGCATAAAACTGCAAAGCGATCATTATTTGTAAAATAAATTATTTAAAAAGAATTAAGCGTCCTAATTTTCCGCAAAACAACAAAAGACTAGACACGGGGGGGGGGAGGAACGAAATAAGAAAAAGAGAAAAAAGAGCTCAAAATGCTTCAGTTACAGTTTCCACAGAGTACACCATAAAATGCAAAAACAAACAAACAAACAAACAAAAAACAAAAAAAGGCTCTAAAGAAGTACAATAAAACACAGCAAGTACAGCTCTGGCCACCAGCAAGAGCAGACAAACTCCCCTTTGTCGGTGTGAGGTACTGCAAATCATTTAAACTCATCAAATGCCTCAAGGACCTCATGGCATCCAAAAAACCAAAAACGCTGAAATAATCCTAGATCATCGTACACGTCCAGTGGTTTTATTCAGTCACCAAATCTACGATCTCTTACGAGTCGGATTGTGCACATGTACCGAACTGGTCTTTTGGCGGCCATCATGAATCTCATATCAAACAGCTGATTTTGTACCCAGCGGCAAGCTAACGCCAGCGCAGAGCAGCTTACGTGTAGGGGGAGGTGTTATAAACTATGACCGTGATTAGGATGTCGGTAGCCACTGTAACCACTTCATTGGCCGTAGAAATATCACTTTGCGCTGTTATAGTTTATAACCATTGCTTAGGTCAGCGTAAATGGCATTATAACCGCTCTATTAAACTGACTCCTGCTGCCTTACTGGGATTTTGTTTATATCTCATAGACAAGTAATGGTGTTGCCCCATTTTTGCCAGAGAACATTATTTAAAACATATAATTTAAATAGGAAATATAAAATTTTACTTTCAAGAATCTGCTCACCAAAAATAATGTGATAGTACTTTTAGTAGCCAATATATATAGTAATAATACTAATAGGAGAGCTGTATCACTCTGGGAAAAGGTCAAAGAAGCCTAGTTAAAAAAAATATGAGGTCCATTTGTCAAGGATCTTTACTGGTGGTGCAATCTTCAGATTGATTTAAACTTTTTCTCACTCACATACTCCTTCAATGGAACTGCTTAAAATCCATTCACCACAACTTACCCTGCTGCACATGACTCCATGTGCTGTCTGACCATTGTTGCAGACATGACATGCAATGCCAATTACCATTCCAGACTTTCATTATATACTGGTAATAGTGGTAGCAAAAAGGCTTTTTCAGATCCTCAGTTACTGCCCGAGCTTTGCTGTATCCGATTGCTTTGCAAATCAGATATTATTATCATTAATTCAGTATACCCAAGCAACAATATACAACACCCGTATATGATGTTAAATATATCACACACACCAACAGATGAGTGCACGCGCGCACACACACACACACACACTTAATTAATCAAATAATAATATCATTAACTGAGTATAATTTCAGTAACCTTCCACGGTAACTCCTGGTTGATTACTTTGATGGCACTATCGTGATGCTTCTGTTTTCAGAGTTTGTTCAGAGTATGCGTGACTGGCACGCCTCAAGCTCGTCATTTTCATCCATCTCCAAACCAGCTGTTTCCCATGGTGCCCATCGTTATTGAACAGACTGGCAGAGGAGAGCGGGCATATGACATCTACTCCCGGTTGCTAAAGGAAAGAATTATCTGCATAATGGGGCCGGTATGTAAATCCATACTTGAGAATCCAGTCACTCAGGCTGAAGGTAAAAAAGAAAATAATGCCAACACCCATTATATAATTATAATTTATGGTGTTAAATTTATGCCACACACATATTCTTAGTCTTAATTAATTAAATAATATTATCATTAATTCAGTATACCCAAGCAGCAATATACAACACTCATTATATGGTGTTGAATTTTGGCACACATACACACACACACTCTTAATTAATCAAATAATATTATTATTAATTGAGTATACCCAGGTAGCAATGTAAGAATGTGTATGCCATGTGATCATGTAGTTTGCTGTTTTCATTACCAAGATCTGAAGAAGCTTGATCTCTGCATCCATTTTACCTGCTGCCAGTGCCAGCTGGCCATTCTTTGCAAGGGGAAACATTAAAAATAAAAGTAACGTGCTTAGTGACAGTTACACAACTTTTGGATCGCTGAAAACTAGTATAGTAGTAATAGTAAGATACTTTCCACTTGGCATGCAGAAATTGTAACAGGTAAATTTAACTCAGTATATGCACACTTGTAATTGTGTTCTATTATATATATAATAGATTCTTCAACATTCAAGTCATTGGGTACTTATTTATATTAGATGAAGTCAGCATGCTCAGTTTAGTTTCCCTGAAGCAATGCTAGTGAACTAGAAGGTATTTTCTCTTTCTGATTTTGTTGCAGATTAACGATGAGCTGTCCAGCTTGGTGGTAGCGCAGTTACTGTTTCTGCAGTCAGAGAGCAGCAAGAAGGCCATCCACATGTACATCAACAGTCCTGGTAGGTGGCATGGCTGAGTGACTGAACAGGACTCTAACCAAAACTGCAAGTTGGCCAGAAAATGTAAAACAATAAAATAAAATAAAAATCTGGAATATTTTTGTTTCAGGCTTTGGGTGGTGGTTCCATAAATGTTTATGCAACAGAGGTCCTTTTCATTTTTTAAATTAACATTTGAACTCCTCAGGGCGCAGTCATGTTGGATCACTGTTCTACCATTAGTACCAATGACAAGTGGAAAAGGGTCATGTCGGCCTTGTTTATGACATCACAGACTTGGTCAAAATGTCCTGCCAAGCCCAAGGCTGTGCTTTTGCTACTTCCGTGCATCAGTTTTGAACAAACATGACCAATAACTGACCAGAAAGCTGCTGTGGGTGTTTTTTAATGTTTGCTGCTACATGATGAGGAATGAGGGAGCGCGTGATGGCTAACTCTAGTGTGTAGTCATACATAGTGTGATTGCTTTTAGCGCACACACTTTAAAACCATTTCAGGTTTCTGATTTGTAATAACTGTTACCTTTCTTCTGTTGGTGGGGGTGAAGGGGTTGTGGGGTGGAGAGAAATATCTAAAATACTCACTTTTTTGTTCTGTTCTTGGTGGCTATGTTACGCTTGTATATATATAATTACAGTGATCATCCAATCCATCTAAGTGATCATAGCTCTGTTCTGATTTCTGTTTTCAGGTGGTTCAGTGACGGCTGGGCTTGGAATCTATGACACCATGCAGTATGTGCAGCCGCCAATCAGCACGTGGTGTGTGGGCCAGGCGTGCAGCATGGCGTCACTACTGCTGTGTGCAGGAGAAAAAGGCATGCGCTACTCGCTGCCAAACTCCCGCGTCATGGTGCACCAACCCTCGGGGCAGGCAGCGGTAATATGCGCGTTTATTTCACAATGAGGTGATAGTTAAATAGTTGATGCTTTGAGCCCAGTCAACCACATAGGATTATGTCAGGGCTAAGATGAGGTGATATGGTTCCAACTATTACTACTGTACATTTATAGTGCACTTAGGTGACGCCATGAACGCTTACAATATGCTTGTTAAAAACAAAGTCAAAAGTAGTCTATTTCTACAGACACAGACAACCATATTGATAGAGCTACAATTAGCAAAGGGAGTTAATTAGCATTGAAAAAGGTCCACAAAGACCTGAATCACCTGTGGTAACTCACCTGGGATGTGAATAAATGCAAGGTACATAAACTCCACCAAAGGTGTGAGCTGGCTTGGCCTAGCGGTAAGGTGTTAGGCTGGTAAGCACAAAGGACCTTGGTTTGATTCTGCTTTGTCTTTCCTTTCCAAAAGTTGTGGTCAGTGGACGCTGTCATGACATTTTGTCCCTCACAGTTAATGAAATATTAGAATAGTTCTCATCACTGCCCATTTTGATGCTGGAGTCATTTTAGTGGTGACAGTGTAGTGTTAGGTATAGTCTCCCTCTTCCCCCCACCTCCTGGGATTTTGGTCCCTGCCAACACCTCTGGAGAAAATTCAGCGTTAAACAAGTTTAACCAACCAAACCAAACCAGTCCACCAAAGGTACCTTCTCAAGGTTTGGGTGTTTGTTACACCCTCAAGATGGACCTAGAAGAGTTAGACTAATGCAAAAAACACAATAACAAAAGTGCAAAAACATCTAAAATGGTGTCTATACTATCTATTCAAATTTTGTTTGGATCACAAACTGGTTGGACACCAAAAATGGGTGATGGAGCTTGGGGGGGGGGGGGGGGGGGGGGGGGGATTAATTAAAAATTGACAAATTTTGCAGCCTGCTTTAACATTGCTATGTGTTAATTAATATCTGGAGTGTTTGCAAGAACAGAAATTCTTGTGTGTCACTGAGCCCTAATCAGCTTTTGTGCCTATAGATATTATTTGTAAAAACAGTCACATATGTGATATTATGTAAAACTGTTTAAAATTTTAATACTGTGTGTGTGTGAGTGTGTGTTTGTGTCTGTGAATGTGTGTGTGTGTGTGTTTGTGTGTGTGTTTGTTTCTAAATTTAGTCTGATTCCAAGTTGCCTGAGGCATTATTCTTGAGTTAAATAGAAAGGAGAACTAATGACTTCATGGGTAAGAGACAATGAATCTAAGAGATCAGAGTGGAAATTTAGTGGTTTTAAGAATTTACATCAGTGCCACAGTGTCTTTAAAAAGAAACAACAAAGAGTTATGTTTTTTGGTTTTGCATAAACTAGTGAACACGTTGTGACACTTTGGTTGAACAGGGCCAAGCCACAGACATCCAGATCCAGGCAGAAGAGATCTTGAAACTGAAAAAGCAGATCAACAAACTCTACGTCAAGCACACAGGGCAGGCACTGGATGCCATTGGTGAGTTGTGGCTTAGCAGTAGTGCAGCACAGCTGAACATCGCTGCCTGTTCCATTGATTCTGCAATCTTACCAACTTTGGGTGCATCTTATTGTTTAGGTTTAATAAATGCTGGACATTGTGTCTTCTTGAAATAGGTTGTAAAGTGCTTTTAGTCTCTGTAATATTTTGTTGGGGGATGCTGTAGAAAAATGCTGAAAGCTTTTTTCTTGATTGTGTAAATAGTCCAGATAAGTGGTTTAAGTCATTGTTGTTTTCAGTCATGTGTCACCTGTTTTCTTTCTTCCCCACCATGCTCACAGACATTAATGTGTGCGTGCACACACACACACACACACACACACAGATGAACACCCACCCATACAAGCACAGGAGCACATACTTGCACACACACATACACACACACACACACACACACACACACACACACACACACACAGATGAACACCCACCCATACAAGCACAAGAGCACACACTTGCACACATGTACATGTTACACCCCATGCAACCCACATGGACACTACAAAAATGCATGCATTACTAGTGATCATTTGGTGAAAAAGAGAAGAAGGAAACAATAAATCAGCAGGCAGAAGAGAAGAGATGGGTTTACAGTTTTGAAGTAAAAGAGAGAAGAGGAATGCCTGCCAGAGAGAGCTAGAGATTTGCAGGTGACAGGTCCGATGTATTGAAAGGATCTTACCACCAGGGTTCTACTGCCCATCTTCAGTACAGAGAAGATCCAAGACTGTGCAAAAGGAGTGAGAAGCAGAGTAGAGATGAAGCAACTCAGTGTGGTGTGGAGGAGCTGTACCAGAGAGAGTGGACTGCACGTAGTCTCAACCACAGCACAAGTCTGTTTTCAGTGGGTGGATTTGAATTGCAGCATGTCAGCAATTTTGGAAGGTGAACTGCTGTCTGAGTGAGTCAGTCACAGCATGCAACTGTTTTCAGAGGGCAGGCTGAAGCCTGAACTGCAGTGTTTCGTTTTCATCAGGTGAGCCACAGACTGAGCCACAGTGTGTGTCTGTTTTCAGTGGTGGGCTGAAGCCTGAACTGCAGTGTGTTTCGTTTTCATCAGGTGAGCCACAGTCTGAGCAAGGTGTCTGTTTTCAGAGGGGGGCTGAAGCCTGAACTGCAGTGTGTTTCGTTTTCATCAGGTGAGCCGCAGTCTGAGCCACAGTGTGTCTGTTTTCAGAGGTGGGCTGAAGCCTGAACTGCAGTGTTTCGTTTTCATCAGGTGAGCCGCAGTCTGAGCCACAGTGTGTCTGTTTTCAGAGGTGGGTTGAAGCCTGAACTGCAGTGTGTTTTGTTTTCATCAGGTGAGCTGCAGTCTGAGCCACAGTGTGTCTGTTTTCAGAGGTGGGTTGAAGCCTGAACTGCAGTGTGTTTTGTTTTCACCAAGTGAACTGCAGTCTGAGCCACAGTGTGCATCTGTTTTCAGAGAGTTCCATGGAGAGGGATCGTTTTATGAATCCTCAAGAAGCCAAGGAGTTTGGATTGATTGACACCATCCTGGAACATCCCCCACTGCTGGATCAAAAGGAAGAGGGCAGTAAATAAGTGGTCTAAGTGTGTTTTACCGGAAGCATGTCTGCATGTGAAATGACAGTCTCTGTTTGGAAAGGATGGTTGGAGTGAGCGAGTTTTAGAGTTTGAATGTTTTTGATTTGTGTCATTTAGTCACATTCTGACCAATGCGGTGAATGTGAGTGTAAAATTGTATTAAAAAACTTATCTGTACAAAAGTTATATATTGTGGGAACCTCAAACAAATGATATCTGATCTGTACAAAAGTTATATGATTGTGTGAACCTCAAATAAACACCGTTGAAAAGTGCACTTTGTATTTTGCTGTCATCAGTTTGCATACACGCAGTAATGTTATCTCATGGGAGATTGTTGAAGAGTGATCTGCAACATTATTTTGTTTGTTTTTGATTGATCCTGATGTGAAATCACTGCTTGCAAAAACAACTGATGATCAACTGGAGAATGAAATGTTGTGAAGTCCACAGGGTCACACAAGAGCAACAGGTGAGATTTGAAAACACAAGGAACACAACCATTTCTGTTTATTGCCTCTTCATGATTTTCTGTTCATAATACTGCTTAAAAATAAGTATTATTAAAAGAAGACCAAAAGATTAACAAGCCATATGTATATTATACATGTATATAAAATATATGCATTTTATAGTGACTGCAAAATTATTCACACTCAAAAACAATTGAAGGAACACACACACACACACACACACACACACACACACACACACAAAGATAAACATCTGATGCAGGGCAGTGCTAGAGGTAAATGCAAAAACACAACACACTGTGGACACATGATTTACTAATGAATGATAACCCTCACTTCAATGCTATGCACATGAATCATTACACACTGCATGTCCGTTTAAAATGTGGTGCGCACAGTCCAAAATAAATCAGTTCCATACATGACACACTGTGGACACATGATTTACTAATGAATGATAACCCTCACTTCAATGCTATGCACATGAATCATTACACACTGAATGTCCATTTAAAATGTGGTGTGCACAGTCCAAAACAAATCAGTTCCTTATGACTGCCCACCAGATATAAAGATGTTAAATGCATTCTTGAGACTAAACACTAACTGAATACACAGTTCAACAAACCAACAGCTTATACAAACACACACACACACGAGATTCTGGATAAATATATACTGTAAAAACCACATGAGGTATTCTGGGTAAATACCTTCGATGTAAAGACTAGTAATTGGCAAAGACTAGCAATTACTGACAAAGGGTGCTTTTTTCCATCAAAGATGGCACAGCAAGCTATATCAGATACTTAAAGATGTGATGTGATACAACACATGATCAGTGTGAAGGTCACACTGAACACATGCAATGGATTGGAGTATGAATGATGTACACCAGCTTGTTTTCCATTTTTTTCAATTTTGGACACATGATAATAATATGGGTATTCAGGCAACTGCAGCATTTATGTGTGAGTGGGGTATAGGTCAGTGTGAAGATCAGACTAGGTTACAAATACCCGCAATAATCAGTTGACCTTTCTAACAACTAGATGCACAGGTGACATGTATAGGTCAGTGTAAAGTTCAGACCATGTTACAGCTACCCTCAGTAATCAGTTGATGACCTTTCTAACAACTAGATGCACAGGTGACCAGTGTAGGTCAGTGTGAAGTTCAGACCATGTTACAAGTACCCTCAATAATCAGTTGATGACCTGTCTACCAACTAAATGCACAGGCAACCTCAATGTGAACATACCATCAGTGGCTGATTAAAACCTCGTACTTCTAAATTTCAAGCTTCAAGAAAAACAAACTGTGTTTTAAAAATCCAGCATTTATCCAGAAACATTCTTTTTGGATGTAGGATTCCTTCTGGTTCAAGGATTTTATAGTAGGTATGCTGTTCATGAAAAAAGAAAAAAGAAAAAATGACTGCTTTCTGTAAAACAATAATAACATACAACTTTTATATAGCACCACACTTTGTTCTGTACAAACTCACTGTGTCAAGGATGATATTGAGTATGCTGTCGCTTACACTGTACACCCATGGTGCTGAAAGCTGTGCTTAAGTAACTTCAGCATGAGGTGAAAAGGATGGAAAGAGATGAGCAGGTAGTGACCTCAACTGGACTATGTCGGCAGGTGTACACCTCAGCTGGAATCCTACAGTTTGCACCCTGTCTTGATGGATGCCTGCAGACACAGACATGCACAGCACCTATCACTAGTGTGAGCATGCAAACACACACACAGCCACACATTATTCTTTGAAGAAGAATAGACTTTGGTTGATCTAGACTTGCACGTTGCGAACAGCATTGGTTGTTTCACTGTCCTTTGTACACTGGCTTGGCTTCTAAGAATTAGACTGCTGTCTCAGAAGCTCAGCAAGACGTTGGAAACCCTGCAAGGAGATGAACGCAAGCCGTGAAAGAAAGAAACGTCAATTGCAGAATAGCTGTTAGCAGGAGTGTTTCCAACTCATAAATGCAGCATGCATACAAAGAAAACGTGTGCTGCAACTGTGAATGGAATCAGGGGAACTGCCCAGTTTTGAACTATAACATTTTAATAAAAGTATAAGAAATTAGTTTTTTTTAATTTTTAGTTTACATAAAAATTGATTTGTTCAAAAATACAGAGATAAATAATATCACAACGTTAATATTTTGTATTCCATAACATTTATTACCTTAATTCCAAATGAGAAAGACTGAGCTAGTTTGGAGTGATGAAGCTAGATAATAACCTAATATTATGTGTTGCTGAGAGAGACTGAGGAAGATGCCCTCCCTTAATGCCACACCTACAATTACATTTAAGAAAAGAAGAAGAAACATTTCTTCTCACCACATATATGCATTTGGCAGTTTGCTTGTATCAGCATAACACGTGCGTGCACACACACACACATGAGCACACACACAAACACATGCATTCACACACGCGCACACACACACACACCCCACACTCATGAGCACAGACACACAAACACATACATGCACTCACACATATACACAGGCACATGCACAAACACACATACACAAAACACACTCCCACACATCCACATACTGTACCGTATCCATATCTGCTGGAGAAACCAGTGAGTAAGATGCACGGATGTATGGACAGGGTGCAGATTCATCGATCATAAAAACCTGGCCAGGCACGAACAGCACCTCTGCTTCTCTGGCTTTTTCCGAGATAAGCGTGAAGGTGTCCTTGACATTCAGGAGGCGGATCCACAAGAACATTCCTCCACTGGGTACGGACCACTCAGCCAGACCTAGATACACACAGGTGCCAGACCTAGGTACAACAAAGTGTCAAACCTTGGTATGCACAGGTGCCAGACCTAAGTACACACAGGTGTCAGACCTAGACACAACAAAGTGTCAGGCCTAGGTACACACAGGTGCCAGACCTAGGTACAACAAGGTGTCAGACATAGGTACATACAAGTACCAGACCCATGTACACACAGGTACTGGACACAGGTACACACAGGTACTAGACCTAGGTACACACACAGGTACCAGACCTAGGTACATACAGGTGCCAGACCTAGGTACGCACAGGTACCAGACCTAGGTACACACAGGTGACAGACCTAGGTACATACAGGTGCCTCTCAATTGACCCCCTCATGCAACAAAACGTACTGGGAGATGGCTTCAAACCCAGGTCCATACAATTATTTCCAAGCAATACAATAAACTCTACTAGGAACTGGTAGGTACACACAAGTGTTTACAAATAGCACCTCTCCCCCCTCCCCCCACCCCAAGTCCAGTTTCTGATAGAGGTACATACAGAAAGAAAAAAATCCTGGCACATGATTGAAGACCTACACAGCCACACAGACGTGCTTCCAAATACCCCTGCCCCTCCCTGTCTTTTGCAACAAAACTTTCTAGAATGTTTCACAGTCAGGTTCATACAGGTGCTTCAGAATGTCCCCACTCCCCACCCTCCATCCCCCTTCCAGCAACACTTTCCAGGAGATGGCTTCAGACCTCAGGTTATTTAAAATATAATTATACACTCTGGTTAGTACTGGATTTCAAATACAAAAATTCATACATGCAAAAAGGTGACATGCAGGACATGTTCCACAGGCCTTCAATACTTCAACAAACAGCAGAATATGCAAACTACAATGGTAAATAAGACCTATAGCAAGGATCCCAATTTAGCTGTTGGGGATCTAACAAGCACACCCTGAGGTACTGTGAGCTGCTTCGTCAACAGTATCACCAATTTCCACAGACTGACAACAACACATGAACAGGACGCTAAAATGTTCTCGTACCTGTGAGATGTTTTTCAGCTGCAGCTATACATGCGTCACACTGCTTGTGGTAAAAATCGGCCACAGTGTGGGCGTGACGACGCAAACCATCCAGACCCATCGACTCCAGAACAGCTAGGAGGCATGTCTAGGAAAACAAGACAGATTAACTAAGCCTTCTCAATTCATATGTTATCCATTTGCACAGAACAGCTAGGAGGCATGTCTAGGAAAACAAGACAGATTAACTATGACTTCTCAATTCATATGTTATCCATTTGCACATCTACATAATGCTCTTTAGTCTGTCTAAAATATTTCACCCTCAAATTTCTTAATTAATCCAATATTTAACTGGTTCAGTTTTGCTGTAATTCCTAGTTGAAAGTTCAGTTCTGTTCAAGATGGTATCTGTGTGCTAGAGAAAGCCCATATGTGCTCTGCCTCATCTCTAAGGAGTTTTCTCTATGCTGCCTTTGAAACAATTCCAATGTCAGTCTGACTGATGAAGTCTCTTTGTGGTCTTTTCCTGGTAGATCATTTGATCACTAGTTTAGATATTTTGCTGTTGAATCAAAACGACTTCTCCAGCCTTGAACCAAAGCTGATCTGAATCAAAGTTGTTCGCCTTGACTTTGACTATAAGGCTGCATTGCAGCTGTCAGTGACAATTAAGCAATCAAGCCACCAAAGGGTTAATTCTCATCCAACATTGCTTGGTGAGTGTTCTCCACTGTGAGGGTCTCATGTTCCATTCTGGCTTGATCCAGGCTCAGCACTGTACTCTCTAGTCTGGCCAGGAAACTGGACTGAGTGTCTAGTCCCTTAGACGAGCACAAAAAGCTCGTCAGACGCGTATGCCTTTGGGTATGCAGCTGGAAGGTAAAGAACAGAAGACGATGTTCCTGCAGCTGCCTTGGCAAAATTAACAGCTCATATACTCTCTACTGCCTCACTGAGGGCAAAAACTGAAAGACCGTGTCCACTGAAGCAACGGGTTTAGTCCTACCTGTGCAAGGCCACTGGTGTGCATGACCGACGCCTGCATATGCAGGTTGATGCGATCCAGCACAGCTTTCGGTCCTGTCACCACACCCACTCTTGCCCTGGTTAGTCACATTGAAGTTATCTGTTATTGAAGTTATCATAGTTATCTGTTCAGTTATCAGTCAAGCCCTTCCATGAATAAACCTATACAATCAACCAAACAAAATGAAAGCAAAAGCAAAACAAAAACCCTCTGTCAGCACAATATGTTTTGAGACATTTACTGGTGAAAGTGTTTTGAACCAGGCCTTTAATCACGCCATCAACTTACCAAGAAAGCAATCCATGAATCAAGCTATCAAAATTCTATGGCATGCATTCAAATTCAATACCACCGAAGTTATGTGATTTGTGAACTTTGTCCACATCACATCAAATTATTCTGTGATTATGTATGACTGGCAAACACCTTATAATTATTAAACCAGAAAATTATAAACAACGATTATGAAAACACAAAATGCCTCACAAAGGAAAAGAAAGCAGTCACATACCCCCCAGATAACAGCTTGGAAAAGGAATCAAATCTAACGACTCTGCCATCTTCGTCCATGGACAGAAAGCTGGGGATGTAGGGCTGCAATGAAGATGTGCAACAATTTCAACAATCATTGCATCAGAAGCAACACAATGCATTGTGCTGCAATCACATTTTATGTGTTGAAGTAGGAGTCCTGTGCACCTGTGCAGAATACTTATACTAATACTGTGCAGGTGCTCTGGGCCTTGTTATGTTTAAGATTGGGGCAATTCACTCAGGTTAATATGTACATGTGTGTATTTGTGCATTTTATGTTAAGCCAGTTTCGAGATCAAATGACTGTATGGTCTTGAATAAAAATTTGGTTCCATATTATGTCTGTACACACTTGTGTTCCTGAGTGTGCCAGAAGTGGAGGGTGTATATGCTGCCTGGGGGCGTACATTTTTGAGAACAGACCTCTGGTGGAGATTATGTACTTTGTATTTACTCGCATGCCAGGTGAGAGTTAATGTAGGTGACTCAAGTCTTTGTTGTTGTTTGTTTGATGTCTTCCAAGTGCTAACTAACCTCCTTGTTTGCTGGTATGTGTTGAAGAACCAAGTTCAATGAAAGTTCTCAGTGCAAGGGGCCACACTGACTGAAAAATGTTGCATAAATATTGCACTTTTTTCAACAGTGAGCACATTTTAGACATAACTGTGTGTTGCTGACAAAAATACTGATCCTCAAGACAAATTCTGGGGCAGGCATGTATTGTGTTTATGTATACATATAACCCTGATGTACTTGTATGTCTATGGATAGTATTATTTTTATTGTATATAAGAGCTAATGAATTCACGTGCAAATGTGCATGTGTGTGTGTGAGTGCGTGCATGTGTGTGTGTGTGTAGGTGATGTCCTAATTATGTCACTTTGCTTTTTAGGTTGTCTTTCACAGTGCAAGTGTGGAAGATGTCCTGTTTTATTTATGTCACTTTACTTCTTAAGTTGCCTTTCACAGTGCATGTGTGTGTGGCATCCTGTTTATGTCACTTTGCTTTTAACGTTGTTTTTCACAGCATATGTGTGGCTGAGGCCATGCTTATGTTAATTAGCTTTTTGTGTTGTTGTCTTTTGCAACAGAAAGAAACTCTGGGGCAGGACACACGAAAGATAGAATAAATTATGAGGCTGTGGCTATTACATCAAAGTGACCATGTGACCAGCACATGACCCCTGGGTCCTTGAGGACCTGTCCTTCCTTCCAAACAGGAAGGACTAATAGAGATCAGGTCAGGTTTGATAGCGGGAAGAGCTTCGCATTGCTAAAAACGGCACCTACAGTATCACATTTAACATCACATGTATGGTCATTCTTGTACTGCTAGACATGCCAGCAGCAGATGAAAATTTCCATTTGTCATTTTATCAGTTTCAAATTCAATGGACTACAGGCACAAGTCAAGTGTAATTAACATCAACACTACCATGTATCAAAATCATCTGGCTACTGACAAACTCCACACTGGGAATTTTCTTGACCACAAAAGAAATGATAAAAAAACAAGGGGAGAATAGTCCACCCATTCACCATCCATCAACAAATCCACCAAAGCAATTTCTAAATACATTTTAAAACAAAGGCACTAAAATGTGCATTTGATGCCAGAGTTGAGGAGACATCTTACATCATTAAACTGAAGATAGAAGTATGGGTCATCCTCCAAAATTAACAGATCATACAGGCGTGCAATTTCGTAAATTTCCTTCTTCCTCTCCAAAGTCAATCCAGCGCCAGTTGGGTTTCCGCCATTAGGGATCAAGTAGAGCAGCTTGGGAATGTTGTTACTGTTATCCTTGACATCGCTTGGCTGCCACTGTGACAGTACCTCGCGCAGGTGGGCAGGGTCAAGGCCATCTTTGTCACTTTTCACCCCCATTATCTTCGGTCTGATGGGTTTTACCTGTAGAAAGATTTTGTTTATCAATAAAAGAGTAGAAATGGAAGCTTGATGTATAAAAATAAACCAGTACCACACACAAACACACACACACAAATAATAATCTGAACTTGTAAAAGGCCCCCCGGATCCATGACAAACTGAATAAACATGCAGGAAGGCTACACACAGAGTCAATTCTTTTTGCAGGATTTATCATCAAAGAGCACTTTCTCACACTTTGGTTCCCACATCTGGAACAGTCTGCATGAGACATCAGACTACTCTCTTTTCCTTCAAAAACAAAATTATTTCAAGTAAGGAACACTGCCCTTCACCCCTATCAGAGTATGTGTGTGTGTGCGTGCGTGCGTGCGTGCGTGCGTGTGTGAGTGCATTTGCTTGCATGTGTATGTGAGTGTGCATGTGTGTGTGTTTGTTTTCATAATAGTCTTTATCTTGATGTACATTATGTGTGTTCTATTATGTTTGTATTATTCAGCACTTTGAGCTGCAGGGTTGGCACTCTATAAAAAAATAAAAATAAAATAAACACCCCCATCCCCTATGAAGTCACACAAGAGCAGGGTTGTATAGCATCATGACTGCAAAGAACCTGACATTGCCACTTCTTCACCAACAACATTCATCTCTATCGTGACTTTAATCAGCAGCTGAATAACCTGCAGCATCCTCCATCACTACCCTCCCTGCCCACCTCTACAGGGATAGAAGAAAAAAGGGAAACTAACAGATGGGCACATCTCTTTTCATGGCAGGTTTGGCTGTCTTCAGATATTTTGAAGAAACACTCACTATTGCCAGGGTGCCAGAGTAGGTTGGGCTTTCCAGCAACAAACTTTGACCTTCCTGGAGGCAAGCTTCCATGGTCTGAAAAAAAAGAGACAAAAAAATCCAGACCACTCTCAACTATCTGCCATATCCTTTACAAGCATTTGTTAGTTGACGGTGTCACTGGGTTCATTTCGGTATATGTGTGACATGCAGAAAATATTCAGACCAGCAAAAACACTTTTAAAACGACAGCCCCGGCAATGCGCATGCATTTTATTTTATTTTTTAAGTTTGAAGGATTCAGAGAATAACAAGTCAGTGGATTTAATTAACACAACACAGATGATATAAATCAACAAAGAATTTTACATCCTTCTAGTTGTATATATCACCTGGATGCCACAGCAATGCTGATTTGAACCAGCAGAGAATAACTCAGCTTTTACTCTAACATTTCCAAATTCCAACCTTCCCCCCACCCTCCTCCCTAACCCAAATGCACAAACACTATTTGCAATGAAATCTTTGCACAAAGATGACAAAGCTGTACAGACTGACATACTGTAAAACTCCAACAAATGACCACCGTCATAGTCATAAGACACCACTCCCTCCTTGGAAACACCTATCTGCAAAATACCTGTAAATAAACCTCTCCTCAAATGCCAGCCCTCTTTCAAGATTTTCCTCATTTGTATGAGATGTCTTACTACAGGAGCAGTGCCACAGCATTTACTAATGTTCCACAGAGACACCTATCACACCAAAGGGGAGAGAAACGTGACCAACCTTGCAGATCCCATCCTGACTTCCAGCAGTGATGAGGACGTCCAGCTGCCGCTGTGGGTCTGCGATGCCCATGGTGGGGGGGTTGTGCATCTCTTTCTGCAGCCTCTTCACCCACTGCAGCATCTCCGGCAGTCTGGTTTGATCATTTTGAAATGAAAAACTTCTTTAATACAATGTAAAATGCTCCAAAAACCACTGGCAAAAAACAAAAAACAAAAAGGGGGGGGGGGGGGGGAGAAGACAAAAAGGGGGAGAGAAAAAAAAGGGGTGGGGGAAAAAAGAAAGAAGAAAAAAGAAAAGGTGTGTGTGTGGGGGGGGGGGGGGGGGGGGGGGGGGGGTGAGGAGGGGAAGAAAAGGACAAACAAAGGCAAGACAAGGCAATCTTTGAGTATTTGACGTGGAAGAGGGAGGGAGGGAGGGAGGTGGCTGGGGAGATTATCTTTCTCATGTCACTGGCATGAGAACTTTTCAAACAGAATGGCTACTGGGTTTGATTCTAGCTCTTCTTCTGCATAGTGTCCAGCTCTTTTTAGTGCATGCTGAGTCATTTTGTGGTGTTTCTACAATCCACTGAACTCGGACATGGACTTCAGGATCTTAAATGTGCATACGTGATCTATTTGTAGGTGTGTACACACAGTGGACCTTCGTTTATAGTCTCATCTGAAGGACTTTTATAGCCAGCACAGAATTTGACTCTTAGAAATCTTGGGGTGGACGCAAAGCCTAGCACATAATGGTCACCCATCCATGTGGTGACTGTGCTTGATTGTCTTGAACTTGGCTTTTTAGACAAGAGCACTTTCTCTATGCCACCAACTCTCTCAAGCTTGATCCAAGCTGTACTTTGTCTCCTAGCCTGCAAGGGAGGCCTGGCTGAATGTTTCGTCCCTTGGATCAAGATGACCATAAATTATGCATGTCTAACCAGTGTGTTTTGGGCTATGCCTAAAATGACAACAGCAACAAGGGATCAGGTAAGTAAGTAAGTAAACATGGTGCTTAACATCCACAGAAACCATAAGGCTTATTAGGGACGGGGAGAAGAGGGTATGGAGGCTGGGGAAGAGGGAGAGATTATATACCTGTCGCTACACTGTCACCACCAGAATGACTCCTGTGGTAAGATGGGCACTGATGAGAGTCATTTTAATGTTTCATAAATTGTGAGGGACAAAGTCACAAGACAGTATCCACAGACCACAAACTTTTGAAGAGAAAGGACAGCCAAAGCGGATTCAAACTGAGGCCCCTCTGCTTACCAGCCTAACACCGTACCGATATGCCAAGCCGGCTCACTAAGGGATCTGGATGATCATAAGCATGTCTGACCTGTGTGTTTCTGGCCATGCCTAAAATGACAACAATAACAAGGGATCAGGATGATCATAAATTATGCATATTTGACCTGTGTGCCTCAGGCCACGCCTAAAATGACAGCAACAACCAAGAAACAAACAATAACGACATGTGAGCAAGTGAGTGGAGCAAGAGACATCTTACCCTGGTGTTTGTGAATACTGCAAAGCTTTCTTCATCTGTGCTGGGCCAACCTTCAACACAGACCCATCCCTGCAAGCATGAGGTGAATGTGATAGTGTAATACAAAGAGGTACGAACAAAGATGCATCACGTTGGACAGAACAGTACAGTGGGTGTGCCACTGTCACACAAAGAAGGCACAGGCAAAGATGCATATTGGACAGTACAGTCAAAACATCACTGTGAAATGCACTCAGGACCTCTGTTACTAGTGTCAGCAACATCAGCACCAGTGACATTAAGGTCCATGAATAGCATGATGGACAAACACACAGACACTTTTCCAGGTCATTAGGGAGGTGGGTATGAGTGAGTAGCGAAGGCACTTGACTCACAGTTAAGCAATCAAGAGGAAGAAGGTTTGAATCTCACTGAATTTAGGAACAATCCCCCCACCCCACCCCCCACCCCACCCTTTTTCATCCCACTCTCCTGATGGCTGGATGACATAGTTCCTGCTCCTAGTCAGAAAAATAAAGTCAGCAAAACTTTAAAAAAGAGAAAAAACAACAACAAAAGAAAGAAAGGTCAATGAAAAGAAAATTATTTGCATTTCATTTTGAAATAAAAACAGCAGTTTTGAACACACAGGTTTTGGAACATGTTTCGAGTCTGTGAGACCAATTTGATCCCTGCTTCGGCGTGTTTACCTGAGTGTCAGAGAAGCTTCTTGTATGGGGAAAAGGTCTGCATTGGGCATACCTCCTGCCATGGAGATAAGAGATGGGGGTCCAGACGCTACAATGGCAGCTGAAATTACATAGACATGTTTCACAGTTTGCCTATAAATGTAAGTTCACAATCAATCATGACCTGGTAGAATGGTGCATACATCATGTGTACTTACGAGTTGAAGGCAGCATAAGAAGATATTTCTGTAATGACTACGATAGGAAGTTCACATTTACTGAATTGGGGAAGGGAGGGGTAGAAGTTTTGGGGGGGGGCATACTTAAAAGTGTTTCAACTATAAATTGTAACTTGTTATGTACCTGTAGGTGTGGTTAGTTTGTATGCATGTGTGTGTGTGCGTGTGTGTGTGTGTGTGCATGCATGTGTGTGTGCATGCGTGTGAGGGGGTTGGAGAAAAAAATAAGAAGAAAAAAATAAGAAAAAAATAGTGAGCCAGCTTATCATTCAGTTGTATAGTTGCATAGTTCATTGCACCAAGACCCCTCCCTTCCACCCCCCCCCCCCCCACCCACACACACACATAGTGACATACATTCAAAAAGATGATGGTTGAAACACTAAATTTTAACTTTTGTATATTTTTTTCAGTACAGTTCTGGTGCATGTTTTGTTGTTGTTGTTAGTTGTTGTTCTGTTTTAATTTGTTTGTTTGTTTTTTACTGTTTAGTTGTTGTTTTATACTGATTATAAAATTATAAAGAATTAAGAGGGCAAGAAGAAACTTTACTACATACTCAGCACACGAATTGGTGAAGGCTGTCTGGCCAAACTTGTTGGATTGAAAAAGCGAGTGTAGTTCATTATGTCTGAAACAAAAAGAGGTAGTGCAAACTACACATACAGAGAAAACAACTCCATCATATTAACCCAATCACTGAAAGTCAAAGAACACATTTTGTGACAGCATTCAACACTAAATGATATTGGTAAGATCTTGTGTGTCACGTGCACTGGGAACAACACAGAACCTGGCCAACAGCATTCGCATTCACTGCTCTTAAAAAAATCTCTTCAGTGCATGTCCAACCATATCGAAAAAGTTAAACAGCATTTCGCACGGTTCCATACCGGTAGAAAACCTAGATAATCAACATTATCTAAGACTGCCCGTAGTAGTAATTTTACACGTCGGTAACACGTGCACTTGCTCTGTCTACTGATACCCCCCTGCCCCTCACCCACCCCCAAAAAGGAGGCTGACCACTGACACACCTGTTACTGTGTAAAAGTGGCAATATGCTTCTGTGACTGTCAGTGTCGGATGTTTAGAGTCTGTGTCAAGGACAGAAAGGAAAGTAGGCTACTAGGGGAAGCCACTCTTGAAATGCCGCTTACAGCGTTAAACACATCTATCTTTTAAAGTAAAATAAATCGTTTTGTTACTTTACAGAATATAAATCACATGCATAGCGTATGATGTTCTGTTGTTATTATTCCTTCCGACTTAGCGCCGCTGAGGTGTGATGATTTTTTTTTTTTTTACGGCATCAACACAGGTGGATCAAACATGGCTGCTCAACCTACCTTTCATTTCGATTATACCAGGTATGGACATTCACTCACTGTTATTATTACACAATTGTAGCCCATTATAATCACGGAGAGGCTTGTACACTTGTATCTACATCTTGAAAAGTTTTTGCGGCTTATTCAAAGATGCAATAGTAAATTTAGAAAGCTTGCGTTTTCTTCTCTGTACGGTGTACCTTTATCGAACTCGAAGACCAAAATTGTCATGCCTCGAGCAGATCAACTTCTTCTTCCGAATAGTAATATTAGTAGCCACAATCAATATGTTGATTATTCTGCCATTTATAGTGGAGATACAATCAATATGTTGATTATTCTGCCACTTTCAGGGGAGATCTGCCGGCAAAAAACAAAACAATAACAACAAAATGTCTAGTTTTGTTAGTCACAAACTTCAACCAGGAAATAACAAATAAAAGCATCGCGTCACAACTCAGCTGGTACAGGGACCATCGTAAGTTAAACTTAGAAATTCGCTTACGAGTGCTCCGTGATTGAACTTACCTTGACAACAACACCATTCATGCGAAAACCTTACAAGTATACAACTCGTTGGAACTCTTGCGGCCACTGCCAGTCAACATCACTAGCTGGTTTCTGCTGCAAAAATGGCAGAACATACTGGATGCTAAGCAGTGTGTTCTGCAGATCCATATTGGATATTGGTGGCACAGAGTGACAGCACTCCTCTTAGTCTTACAAGCGAAAAGTTAAGAATGGTCAAGTATGGTCACTTCTGTTACCTCATGGATGGGTGACCATTAGGTGCTGGCTAGCTTTGCAGAGCTGTGAGTTTTCTCTGGTCAAACTGGTGTCAAATGCTGTGCATTGACTGAGTGACTAACAGTAACACCATAACATTAACAGTGCAGACTACAAAAATTCCTTTGGATGAGACTTCAAACTGATGTCCCCCAAGTGGAGTATAATAATTTAATATTACATGTATGCATGCAATTTATAATCACATAAATATATATATATATATATATATATATATATATATATATATATATATATTAAACATCCAGTAGTTCTATGTCACTTGTCAATGTCAGAGTTTGGTGGATTATGAAACATCATCAACAGCAACCCCCCCCCCCCCCACCCCACCAAAAAGAAAAAAGAAAAAGCATGCATTTAAAATGTCAGTTTTCAAAATGTTGAAGCTGGACACTGTACATGCAAATTGCAAGAAAATAAATGTGAGCCAAGATTTAATTTTTGATTTTTAATTTCTTCATGTACAAGTGAATGCACATATGCAGCCATTTGAGTATTTTACTAATATGTAATGAACAAGAGCTTAAAGAAAAAGAAGAAGACATTTGGTACTTTACAAAATGCTTTGAAATGCCCACATCTTCTTTTCCAGATGGTGACTATTTGCATCGCAGTTCACATTCGCCGATGCAACAAGTGAACCAAGATGAGAGTAAAGTTCTTCTTGCTGCATGTCGTGAATGACATACAGCTTCTTGTGCAGTATAGACAATACAGCCATCGACGGCTTGTCTCTTTTCTTGGAGTGATTGCAGTGCTGTGGCTTTCCTACAGATTAGGTAACAATCCATTATATAGTTATTATAAATATATTTGACAGATCATAGGTAATTGAGAGATGAAACTATTGGGCAATTCAGGTGGGGTTGTTAACTCCATTGACTTTTGCCTGGCATCGCTGATGTTTGTTGGCTGCTTTTACTTCCAGTGCATACTTTCTTCACACTGGAAGGCGGTGACAGTGAATTTGAGAATTTTACACTGCCAACTTTAAAGGCATTTTTGGAGGCCCGTAGTCATAATGTGTCTGGGAATAAGCAATAACTTGTTGCTTGTGCTATAGGATGCCCCAAAACGCTTTTTTTTTACAAACTCGCGATCTTCTGGTCAGCCAAAAGATGATGCAAAGACACTTTTTTTTCCACCCTCCATCCCCTTTCCACGGTATTTTTTGCAACTGCAACAGTATTGGCATTTGTACTACTTCGCAATTCTAGGTTCAACTTCCACTGTTATACACAGCGTGAAGCAACGCCTACTCAGAAATCGGCCTGGAAGTGCGCTGCGACCTCTTGAGACTTCTTGCGTGAAAGATTACAAAGGGCATTCACTCGTGCAAACCAGCTTCACTGAACCGCCCAATACAAAGCTGCTTTGGTAGCTGTTAAGTCACTTGGTAACACTTCATTTTTTTTGGCATTTGCAGTTTGGTAGATATTCGACTTTGAGCATTTTCAGAAGACAAGAGAAACATTATCAGACATTAAAAAAAACCTGTTACAGTATGTTTGTGCACAGACAAATATAGCACCTGTTGAAAATGAGATTTGATTATATAAAATATTATATATTCACAGTACCTGTAACACAAAATGCAGAATGAAGTTGTAACTAGTTTTTATCTTGTTTACTACAAACTGGGTTATATTTGTGCAGTTGTAGTGTGCTCAGAAGTTAGATACACAATTACATACATGACTTTGTCTGATGTCAGATTTTCCCCATGAATAGGATTCAGATGTGACTGTGACCATATAAAAAAAAGAAGAGGAAAAAAAAGAAGAGATGGTTATTTGACACTAAATGACAGAAGGAAATGATCACAAAAGAGTCCTTTGTATTTTTAGTTGCTGGACAAAGTGGAATGTGTTAAAAATAAAACTTATAACCTCTCTCTCTCTCTCTCTCTCACACACACACACACACACACACACACACACACACACACACACACACACACACACACACACACACACACTTAGCAAAATTAACATCATTCATTAACAAACAAGCTACTTGGAGTTTAATAATTTAAAACTGAATGTATGCTCATGGCCACTCTACAAGCTAGGAGTAGGACCTGTAGTAGAAGAAACCAGACTGAAGTGCATCTGGTACAGTGGTAGTGACATGTCTTTTTGTTGTCTTTTTTCTTTTCTTTTTAGCATGCTTTTTCACTTTCAGCCTATTGGTCGAAAAGGTAATAACAAACAAGGCATAGGCACCCTCAGGTTTCTGATGCAGACCCTGCACTACTTATATAATATCTTTTT
Source organism: Alviniconcha marisindica (assembly GCA_018857735.1). NCBI lineage: Eukaryota > Metazoa > Mollusca > Gastropoda > Provannidae > Alviniconcha > Alviniconcha marisindica. The sequence goes on along the minus strand of JABMCL010000737.1, from coordinate 457,514 downwards.
CTTCATCTTGCCAGTAATCCAAATTGAATATGGTTTTAAACAATTGAAACTCTGGTGGAAGTTAATGTTCTCTGCTTCCCTTTTTTCAGTGCATGCAGTTTTTACGCAAGGCTATATGCGAGGGAATCCCAAAGTGGTAAGTTGTGGCAACAAAACCACAAAACCAGACAAACCTTTCTGTCCTGAAGTTTGGTTCCACTCAGTTCTCGATTGTATGCATTACATGAACATGCTTGGGAAGGCCCTTGTCTGCACTCTGCCCAATCTTTCAGAAGTTGCCCCAGTGTTGTCCATGAAACAGTTTGAATGTCTGATTGGCATTGACAGTGGCTGTGTCTTGTTCTCTCATGGAAGCTTGTTGAATACGTCCTGTTTGTGTACTCTTCTCTGCCTGAATAATGGGTGTATTATGGGCAAAACTGTAGTTCAGATAAGTGTGCAATGCTGTACCTGTTTGAGTAATTTTGTCATTGTTTTGTTTGTTCGGTCCCAAGTTGCATTATCTAAGGAAACTAAGTTCAGGCGAATTGAATAATTATAAGAACAAGGGAGTATTATATATATAAAAAAAGTATAAAAAACTGTATGAAAAGTTTACTCTTTGCAGTTTTTTAGTTCTACATGGTATCAGCAGTCAGCATTTACTTGTTGTTTTGTTGTAGTTCTTGTCACCAGTATATGAAAATGAATCATGTTTGGTTCTCTTTCTGCAGGATCACTGGTGTGATGCTGAGGACCTCCCATCATATTTCTTGAAGTTGGATCCAGAAGAAGTCACCATTGTGACATCTTTCTTCAACCTTGGGTCCTACAGGAATGGCCCTGGTGCCTGGGACTACAGTCACCCGTACCAGCAGAAAGAGTGGATGCGACCTTTGGGAAGGGTGGCCAACCCAGTTGTTGCCTACATAGAGGATGATGATGTTGCACGGTACTTTCAGGAAATCAGATCCTGCCTGCCCCCTGCCTGGACCAAAATTATCCGGGTCCACAGAGATGAGTTGTGGAGTTTCAAGCTGCGGCCCTACTTCAAAAGGATTTACAGCAAACCTGGCTATCCACAGCATCATCCAAACACAGTGTTCCCAGAGCACACCTGCGCTTCACACGCCAAATATGAACTTCTTGAAATGGCAGTCAAAAAGAACTATTTCAAAACGCCTTTCTTCGCGTGGCTAGACATGAGTTACTTCAGAAACTTGGACGGGACGAGTTTCAAGGTTTTCAAGCTGATACCCCCAGGGACTTTCAATGTGGACATGGTCTCCATGTCCCAGGCTTATCCCCACGATCCCAACATCCTGGCAAAAGATGTCATTTCACACAATCTGGTGTGGGTATCAGGAGAAATGCTGCTAGGGATGCAAGAAAGCTTGGTGAACTTCACCACGCTGTACAAACAGACTGTTGAGCGACTGCTCAAGGATGGCTTGTCGAGTGGGGACGAGCAGATCATTTACCTGATGTACTCAACCCGCTTGAGGAAGCCCAGGCAGGTTATGATCAAGACTTACATGTGTCACGAGGGGCAGCTGGGCCTATATGGGAGAGACACCAGATTTTTGTGCCTTGGGTACGTTTCCAGAAATGCATGGGACAAAATTCATAAGCCAGGGTTCAACTAGATTAGCCATATGGGAGAGAAACCAGATTTTTTGCCATGAGTATGTTTCCAAAAACGCATGGGACAAAATTCATAAGCCAGGGTTCAGCAAGGTTAGCTACATGGGAGAGAAACCAGATTTTGTGCCTTGGGTAGGTTTCCCAAAACTTGTGGGACAAAATTCATAAACCAGGGTTCAACTAAGTTAGCTTTGTGTGAGAGACTCCGGATTTTGTGCCTTGGGTACATGTTCAAAAACTCATGGGACAACCACGGTTCAGCTTGGGTACATGTTCAAAAACTCATGGGACAACCACGGTTCAACTAGTTTAGGTATATTGGAGAGACACAAGATTTTATGCCATGAGTACATTTCCAAAAATTCATGGGACAAAATTCGTAAGCTAGGTTTCATAAACCAAGGTTCAACTAGGTTAGCTATGTTACTGAGAGACACCAGATTTTGTGCCACGAGTACATTTCCAAAAACTTCTGGGACAAAATTCCTAAGGCAGGGTTCAGCTATGTTAGCTATAATATATGGGAGAGATGGAAAAGATTTGTGCCTTGGGTATGTTTCCAAAAACGCATCATACAAAATTCATAAGCTAGAGTTTAACTAGGCTATACGCATAATAGAAGAGAGATGGAAGATTTTTGTGTCTTGGGTATGTTTCTAAAAATGCATGTAACAAAATTCATAAGCCAGGTTTTAACTTGGTTAGGTATATGGGAGAGACACCAGATGTGCTTTGGGGTCAGTTAAAAAAACTTGTGGGACAAAATTCATAAGCCAGGGCTCAAGTAGGTTAGTTCTGGGTTTTTTGTACTGATGTGACTGCAGTTGACTGAAACTCCTTCTTCTGCCTTGCATAGCTACTCATTAGTGTACAGGTGAAGGATACTTTGGAACCCCAGGCCCAAGTTTTCTTTGGGCGCATGAGAACAGTACAGATTAGCTTAAATCAATGCTCCTATTCTGGCTGTTAAATGCATTACAAACATTCTGACGTGTGGAATGACATTTCATTCCTTGGTTTTAGAACAGTCCAGAAAACCACTCTCCTGGATCAGTAGCTGTTTTGTTGCTGTGAGACCTACAGTCCTGACAACATTCCAGTCCAGCCATTAGCAGTGTGTGCATGTTTGCGTTTGTGTCTGCATGCCTATGTGTGTACATGTGAGAGGGAAAGACCCAAAGTGTGTCTGTTTGTGTGTGTGTGTGCATGTGCAAGTGTGTGTGCATATGATAGAAAAAGGATAAATATATATATCATATGTGGATGTGTGGGTGGCAGAAAGAGAGGACCATGTGCTTTTGTGTATTTTGAGGTCTTCCAGTTATACTGAGGGATTACTATTCCAGCAGAAGACATAAACGTTTGAGCTGAAATCCAGGGTTTATAACTAGGAAAACACAAATCATTCCTAAACAAGTCATTCCTCTGATTATGGCAGCTTTTGCAGACCAGTGAATAAAATTGGTGTAAATTTGGATGGTGCTGTCATTTTGTTTTGCTTTAAGTGTGAACTGTTCCCATTTTGCTGTTTGTGAGATTTAATTCAGGAGGTAAAATAAAAGTTTCTTATTTCACTTGTTTATTTTGGGTTGATCAGGACATGTGTTGGTAGAGGCGTACACAGTCAAATAGTTCTCAACAGCACTCTTATTTGCAAAGCATCATGAGCTGGAAGATTTTAAGAAGATTAAATTGCCTGTTTTATTACTGTTAAAATTCATTCACATAAGTATCAAGTGCATTTGACCTGTAGGTCATACAATTGTCAAGTGCATTTAACTTTTAGGACTGCATCTAATGCGATAAACTGTGGTGGCAAAGTATGCAAGGAATGTGTAGACATTTGGTTATGCAGGCATGGGCTGCAGTTGTCCAGGAGAATGGCTCAGAGTCAGAGGCAATGGGCTTGGTCTGTGGGGTCATTGAAACACCCTTACTGCACTCTCTCCCTCTCTCTCTCCCTCTCACACACACACACACTCTCTCTCACACCACACACACAACCTCTCTCTCTCTCTCTCTCTCTCTCTCACACACACACACACACACACTCTCTCTCTCTCTCACACACCACACACACAACCTCTCTCTCTCACACACACACACACACACACACACTCAAACTTATTTCAGAAATGAAGTTTTTTTGTTTTTGTTTTTAATTCAGTTCAAAACTGCGGTGGCCATAAACAAACAAAATAAAACAAAAAAACATTGGGCAAAAAATGAAAATGTACAAATGTCACGAATGTACACAACCAGGAATTTGGTTCAGCTGTGTTGCATCCCTGACTAACCGGGCTCTGAAATGGTTAAAGTGGGACTGACAGGAAACAACAAGTAATGCAAATGCCCCCACAAAACAGATGCTCAGTTTAAGAAGGAATTGAAGGTGACAGAAATTTGCAGCCAAAAAATGCTGTGATTTTGTGTGCTTAACTCAATGGGAGCTTTCAGTGTAAGGTGTTGCGTCATTCCAGTGCTGGGATGCGGGGATAATTAGACGTAGTTAGCATTCTGGGTGAAAAGGCTGCATTTACAGGGGTAATTTTTTCTGCATTTTGAATGAGGTATTACCAGAAAAGAAAGAAGACCAGATACAGCTGTGACTTCTTCTTTCTAGATGTTTCCTTTCGAAAGTTTTGAGATCGATGAAATGTCATAACTGCAAAATGGATAATCTGCTTTAAAGAAAAGAAGAAAAAATGAGAGATTCCTGATACAATACTGTCACAGAAGCTGTTTCCAAGCGCACCATTCATTTACATCAAGAAAACATGTGACAAACTGTCATGCATATTGTGTATTCATGATAGTCATATTTTTAATGCTTCTTTGTTGTGGTCCAAAGATACCTACCAAACAAAGCAGCTGGGTTAGGAAAATGAGTAATGACACAGAATATAGCATATTATATCTAAATGCAAAACTGGCTTTAATCTGCATGGGTGTGCATGTCAGCAAGCTAGAAGCTGGCTATCCAGCAAATTGAGATGGCTACATGTACCAGGATCCAAAATGCTTGAGGAAATTTTCATTTCATTAATCAAAAATGTTTGAAACAGCTCAAGGGAGGTTAGATTGGCAAGAGTGCGCATGGCTAAAGAGCCAGAGTTACCTAACTTCCTTGTAGGCATTGCCTGTGACTTGAAAGTCTTCATCTGGATTCCAGCCAACTGTTGTGTCTAATTTGTCAGCTTTACTTCTGAGGACATTAAGCCCCACATCATCATCACCAGCCAACTTCAGTGGAGGCATTTCCATGCCTCAGTCAGCCAATGAGTCTGTAAAAGCATCTGCACAGAAAGTGTGCAGAACAGAAGTGCTAAATCAGGGTGGGTTCACAGCATTGCTTTAAACATACCGACCTAGTGATGCCATCATTGTAAGTGGCTGTATGTAATCAGCCGAGAGAATTTCCATGCGCAAATGTTTACCACCAATGCTTTCTTTTGAAAAGTTAAACAGTCTGTTTAGCTTCACAAATCTCAGGGCTGAATCCCTTTGTAACTACAAATTCAGCTGGTATTGAAAAGCGAATCTTTCTTGCGCTCACACATGCACACTCTTTTTCTGTTGCTCATTAAAAGGGTTTGGTTTAAAAAGGGGAAAAAAGTGATTCAAAGTTAGTTTGATTGTGTACTCAAAGCTAATCTTTTTTATTTGATATGTGCCACCAGTTTCTCTTGTGTGACACAAGAAATGAAATAAAGGCACTCCTTCAGCATAGATGTTATTACAAAATGCCATTGTCGAAACTAGATGTCAGCTACTATTACTAGCGATACTTGCGACAATCACACATACATAAGTTACACAAGTACAGACATTAAAAACTACAAATGATTACATTTATTTTTCAAAACCTGTACAACCAATATCATTTGATCCTGGCATTCATGAATTTCATAACATCAACAAACCACTGGCACTGACATATATATATATAAGAACATCATAATCCTCAAAGATAGGCATGGACTCCTAATAGTCAGATCCAACATCCATCAAGCAAAGTGGAAAAACAATAAATGGCTTATAATTGTAACTGGAATTACAACAGATTTTGTGTGTGTGTGTGTGTGTGTGTGTGGTGTGTGTGTGTGTGTGTGTGTGTGTGTTGTGTGTAAATCTGAAATTACAACAGATTTGTGTGTGTGTGTGTGTGTGTGTGTGTGTTGTGTGTGTGTGTGTGTGTGTGTGTGTGTGTGTAAATCTGAAATTACAACAGATTTATGTGTGCATCTCTGTAAATAGCCAGTCTTTTCAAAAACACAATTGACAGCATATTCGGATGAAACATACTTTTCCTTTGTTTTGCACCTCATGTCTGGTCAAAAAAAAGGAAAAGACCGGACTGGCAACTTGCTGTAGTTTTTATTTATTTAAGAAACATTGCCATCTACAATTTTTCATTCCAGATTGCAAGTAAAAATTAATATACAGTAATTGATACAAAAATAATGGAGAGCTCCAACTGGACACACTACACCACTGAAATAAATATCTCTGCTCCAACTTAGAAACTTGAAACAATGCAGAGAAAGAGAAACTGAATACTGACAACAAAATGACACGAAATAATGATAATGATCATTCTAACACAGTAGCAGAAACAAAAATGATGTTCTTTAATTAGAATAAGATAAACTGATACTGACAGTTACCACTGTTAAAGAGGCATGACAGAGGGGAAATAGAATGATATATACTTATGAAATGGCATAGGATGATAAATGCTTATGAAGTGGCATAGCAAACAGGACAACCAAAAAAACAACAACAACAACAACAACAAAACATTTCATCAAAGCGTCATTAGCCACAATCATAGAAACAATATATATATATTTACACTGAGGGGCTCCACCAAGATCCTTGTCTCTGAGAACTTGCTACAGGAACAAACACTGACTGCAGCTGACAAGCACATTATGGACAAAACATGTGAAGCATTTTATGTGCACATCACTTAATTATTATTTTTTAAACACATACAGTGAACACAAAAGCGAGTTTTAATGCTTTAATGTACAATTGTACACAAAACAAGAAATAGGCACACAAAAAGAAGAAAAAAAAAGAAGTTTATTTTTGTAGTTCACCAGAACACATTTTGATTCCATGTTATTAAGTAATTAACCACAAGTGAATAAGGAACATCCATTAAGCTGATAGCTGACACTGAGCCACAAACAGGCTGGGATATAAACACACAGTCTCTGTGTTAACAGGGACCCAAAGCACCTAAGTGGGCTCACACCTCGTAATGTGCAAATAGTACCATTTGCTGGCTCCATATGACTTGTCAATATTTGTGCAACAGAAGTACTTTTTCACATCAGATCTGAGCTCTCTCCTCTCCTGTTGCTGCTATGCTGGTTCATTCACTGCCAATGCAGAGCGGAAAAAGGGAGGCTCAAGACGTAAAACACACCTGCCACACACGCTGACCTTGTTCATGACAGACACAAAATGGCAGTGCACCTGGCTTTTTTTTTTTTTTTTTGGAACCTTCAAACATTTGATTCTTAACAAACTAGACCACAACTCAACAGAAACACTTCTGCAAGTTTACTTTTTGAAATTCTATTCCCATTGAGAGTGCTTGTGATGCATTTTAATTTGGTGTCCCCTTTAAATGCCTAGAGAGGCTTGGACACACAACTGGCAACTTTGGACAAAAGCAGTAAATAGCTAGCTGCTGAAGCACCCAGTTTAACATGTCACATATAATAATCATGGAGGATTCTAGCTGTGCGAACTTCTCAGCAAACTCTCCATTTCAGTACTTACACTTGATTACAAATACCTCGTTCTTGGCTTGCGAGTATCACAAACACAGCAAGCTTTTTAATCCTCGTCATTGTCAGTGTTCACCTGATTACAAATACCTTGTTCTTGGCTTGCAAATATCAAAAACACAGCAGGCTTTTTTAATCTTTGTCATGGTCATTGTCAGTGTCCACTTGTGCAGCGCTCCAGTTTACACCCTCATGAAGAAAACATGCATGCAGCGCTTAGCAACAACAAAAATTCTGGGAGCAGTTGGGGAGAGGTGATCATGACCTAAAACAAGACAGTACACAGAGCTACTGTCGGCATTCAGACTACTGTATGCTATCTGCACTACTCTCTAAACTCGTAACCTCATGATCTGTACACAAATAAAAGCTTGGTCTGTGACCTTTGTCTTCTTTTTCTTGTCACAGCTTTGCCCTTGAACCATCCTGATGCTGCCACATCCAGCTGGCATGCTGTTCGTTTTATATTATAATAAGACCATTCTCTTCCTGCTTTCTGGGTCTGTCTAAATGAGGAAAGGTCAGCTTCCATTGCAGAGGTCAGTGTGTCCAATCTGTGGAAGTCATGTTCTCAAGGATTACGAAATGCCTAGCCTGTTCCATTTTCCCCAATGTCTGTAAAAACAAACGCCTGCAATATTGTCAGTAAGAAGTTCACGAGTCATCAACTGCAGATCATATGACACAGCTACATACCATGCCACTGCTGTTGCAGGATATTTCAAAATCACACCTGATAAAAAAGTTCATTGGCTGCAGATACATGACACAACTGCTGACTACCACAGATGTTATGAGTGATCTCACAACCAAACCTGATCAAAAGGTCGCAGATAATGACAATTGCTGACCCTACCACAGACATTACGAGTGATCTCACAACCAAACCTGATCAAAAGGTTGCAGATACAAGACACAATCTCTGACTCAACCAAAGATGTTACAGATGATGTCACAACCCAGTCTGAAAAGGTTAAAGTACACACATTGTCAGTGATTAAAATCATGATGGCAAAAGAAAATCACTGTCTTCCGGAATGTTTTCCTTGTCGGAGCTCAAATCTGAAGAAAGATTTGATCATGGGGAGATTTTTGTGCATGGCAGCTGTAAGCAGTGACCCCACCATTCCACTGAAGGAAGTAGCCTTTTCAAAACACATTTTGTCCAAACAGACAAGACATGCACAATAATTTTATTCTCGCTACGAAAAAACATACGGAATGTCTCTTGGAATTGGTTCATCTGTTCACCCAGGTTGATGATATATCAAAGTATGAACTTAGAATGATGGATTTTGTTTAAAAAAATGCCCCTTTGTTTTTATATCTAACTGGCTGTTAGATATGTCCAAATGGACTATCATGTTACTATCCTCGAGTATATATATATATTTTTTTTAAGCCAACTTGTGAGAGGAATGAGACTGGCTGCATGCAGCAATGTAAAGTGTCCAAGCTTGCCTGAATTTCATGCACCACCTCTTTGATACTGTGCACAACGCCTGCACACTCACATTGCCTGCATGAGCAAGAAGACCAAAGGGGCCCCAGGCAGCCATTATGCACCAGCTGTGACGCCAGCATTTTTGACAGTCAAGTTTTTTCCCGCTATCCAGCACTGACGCAAGAGGATTGTCACCTGGAAATCAGCGGAGCATTCTAAAAGAAAATCTTTGAGCATGAGTTTTTATTTTGATCTCTTCTGCTTATGAGAGAAAGGCTGTACTCTTTGGACAAAACATGTTTTTAGAAGGCTGCTCAATTCCTTCAACTGCATCCCATCGTCAAAGGTATATTTACAGATGGGTCAGTGATGCCAAACTGGATTTTGAGCAAATCCAAACTGTAGCTCCTGCTGAATTATGAATAAATAATAATAACTGAAGGAATAAACATGTACTAATCAAAGCCAATATTGTAGTAGTTTATCAAAACAGAAAGCTATCTGGAATGACAACTAAGTGTCTCTACTGCTTCGCCCGAGAAGTCGTCGACTTGGAGAGGTAAGTACTGGGGAATCCTCCAGGTCAATGTTTGAAATATTGTACATGTAAAGCTTGGGGTGCGTAGTGTCATCCTCCTCCTCAAGATCTTCGTTGTCTCCTGTGGGAGTGACATCATCCTCGGTGACCTCAGGGCGTGACTCAGCCTCGTACCCACTGTCACCATTTCCCTCCAGCATGCTGTTCTGATTGCCCTGAGATTCATCTGCTGACGGGATGCTCTCTTCCGGTTTCTGTGGTGATTTTAAAAAAAAACCCAACATATTGTTACCACTGGGATCTTTTCCTTCCTGCTTTCTAAAATGATATTTTTGTACCCTTTTACCCCTAATAATGTGTTATTAACAGATATGGGTGGGGTGGGGTGGGGTGTGGGTGGGTAGGGGGTGGGGGTGGGGGGGAAGGATTCAACTAAAACTATTTTGCCAAAAAGCTTAAGAAATAATAAGCTTTGGGTGACACAGAGTGGCAGGTGGTGGGAGAGGGGTGGGGTGGGGCTGCGGGTAGAATATTTGGTGGAGAGTGAGGAAAGAACACCAGAGAATGTGGCCAGTTTTGCACAATCCCAGGTATATTCATCTCTGTGTTTCAGTGCTAACATAAGATTCATTATAAATCCGAGGAAAGTAGCTAGGTTGATGCATAAATTGGGGTACTCATAGAGGTCAGCGGCAAGCCACCAGATCTGACAGAATACACAGAGGATGTAGTCACTGCAAAGCAAAGAATGATGACCATCTCTGAAGACCCTGCCATCTGTAGGGTTACAATGTCCAAGGGAAATAACCACTGGGACTATCCCGAGAGGTGACCACCAGGTCACAGATGCAACCATTCTAGCAGGTTCAAGAAGGTTGCTACTAAAAATGAAATATGGAATAGGAAGCCCAGACTGGAATTAACATTAATGCCTGATATCCATGCTCGAAGATTGCTATGGATCTAATGTCCTGGACGTGCTGAGTCTATCGAAATGACCGAGTAGCAAGACTGGCAGACAAGGATACCACATCACAGATGGCCTGGAGGAAAGGGGCAAAGAAAAGCAGCAGACAACAACATACCTTCAATTTGTCTTAATGGGTGAAACAGAATCGTTGTTCATCTAACCAACACAGAAACTGTTTCAAAGGAAAACTTTGGGAAACTTCTGAGATTGGAAGAGTGCAAATGGGTTTTCCCAAACACTTAAAATACCATTCTGAAGAGAACCTAGGTGCTGCTTAAGCTTGTTATGCTCATGGCTTTGACTTTGTATTATCCCAAACAAAGAGAGACTGAAAGCATATCAGCTAAGACCATCCAGACAAAATCAAACTTCAAACATCCACAACAATACAACAAAATCAAAAAGCAAGCATGTGCAAAACAGACATTCAAGTTTAAAAAGCAAATATTTTGTTTTGAATAAATTGAACTGTATCTAAAATCATAATTCTATATTTTTATCTTAGATCCTTTTTTCATTAAAAAAAAAGTACATCCCCATCCCTTTTCTAGATAACCACTGCAGCCTTCTTTTCTTATATTTGATAAATCATCAGTCAAAAGCTTTCAAAGTTGCCAATTAAACAGAAACAGACATGCTTGCTAGGAATAGCACAATCATTTGTATTCATTTAATCCTTTTAGAGCAAGTACTGCACTGATCAGGTAAAATAAGTACACAATGAACAATAAACTAAATTAAAATTTATAAAAAATCAGCACACCCACACAGACACAGACACACACAAAGCATGTGAAAAGTTGAAAGGACTATAACGACTCAAAATACCTGCTATCAGCATATATACTAAAAGCACAGTATGTGATTTTACATAAACTTTTGCCACAGATTTGTGAAAGCAGAAGATTGAAAAGCAGTGCTTATATAAATATAGTGCATGGAAAATTTAAACAGGCCAAATAGTGCACTGTAGATACGTTTCTCGGGACTGTAAGATTTTTCTTCCTTTTTTGGACATCATTACATATTTGATGACTGGAAATTGGTGACCTATTCTTTGCTCACCCCTTAATTTGATAAAAAAAAAGCTCTAAACTACAGGTTTGCTCCAAGTGATAGTTAAACATTAAAGGGAAGGGGAAAAGAAGAAGAGAGATTAATAAAAGTTTGATGGTATTGTCAGAATAGTGCTATGCTCTTGGCTGATATGGCCAAACAAGGTCTCATGTGCTGTCAACTCACCCTGATATAACTATAACTGGGTGTAAAACACTAAGTTACTTACATGTGCTATTGGCCTGTGTACGTTGAAGATCAGACAGCATTGCTTGCTGGTAATGTCTCAAGCTACATGTATATACTCAGGTTTGCTGTACATCAACCCATTCACCAATACAACTAAAAAGACTTGCCCAGAGACTGTGACAATAAGGTCGACAGTAGCATTAAATAAGCCATCACCCAGCAACCACAAGCATCAAAGCATGCTGCAGCCTACAGAGACTCGGGCTGTGATGGCAGACAAGGTTCAGTCTGTGACTGCCAATGTCTAAAATAAAGTTATCTGTAAACACCAATTATAAAGTGGTTATGGTGAGGCTGCATTTCAGTTACATAATAAAATGACTGTGTTATATGTATTAACACATGCATGGATATACACATCAAGCTGGATGGGCTGTTTTGGTGTGCATGTGGTTCATGGGTGAACAACATTCACAATGCTTTTATTCTGATTTGATTAGTGTGCTAATACTTCCTCGCACTTATGTTAGCACGAGAGTTAATTTCAGCTGTTCACTCTCACAATTTTTTGTTTTTCAAATTAAAAAAATCTGCACTGTATTATATTTTTCAAACGTTTGCTGCTGCAACTAATGCTGAGGATTACCATGAGTCAGTAAACAAGCACAGTGATGACAATGATAATAACTGTTCCTGCTTTTCTTCTAAACCAACTCCTTATTGTTAATCAGTGACTTTGATCTTAGCCAAGCCCACATGCTGTAATACGCCATTTCTAGCATAGGAAATACAAACCTCTTTTAAGTCAGAATTTTGTCCCGACAGGCTACTGACATGGGAGTCTTCATTTTCATCCGGTATGGGGGCCAATAGAGGCGTGTTGAAAAACGTAATGTCTTCCTACAAGAAATGCACACATAGACACAATAACCAACTTGTGACACAATAAGCTGTGACAGCTTCAACACAATCAGAACCAAACAACAGTGACATGAATCAAACAAGCCCAGTCATTACAGCACTCAGTCAACTCACATTCAAAATGGGAAAATCATAAATCTGTATTTTAAACTCAACCACAAGTTTCTAGTTCAGAATGGGTCTGTGACAGTGAAATACGCATGAAAATGTCAATCATGTTAGAGATCATCACGGTGTGTTAAAGCTTTTATTTAAACAGCATCTGAGAAAATGCCATCATCCAGTCCTTGCATCTGCAAGTATCTACCTTGAATGCATCAAGTATCTTCCTTCAATACACTCTCAAGCTACCAAAAAACTTATGTTCAAGATCAAGTTAACTTTATGATATGTAACAATCATACAAAGTCTGAACGCAGATGGGCAAGAGCTTGTCAGGACCGTGTAAAATTTTCTGCTGCCGCAAAATGGGCAGGAGAGTGCAAAACTCAATGGAGATTATCAAACTTGATGCAAACTTTGATAGAGCTTGCTTAAAAAGTCAGTATCTGTGAATTTAGTTTTAGTCTTGATTTTCAGTGTGAGGCCAGAAACACTTCGATCATCTCCATGTCCCTTCAGTACATGCAAAAGTCTGTGAAACATTGCCTGATTGAGTCTGGGTATTTCTGTAGTGCCTTGCCTCTGACTCAAGGCAGTAATAAAAGCATTAGCCCAAAAAAGAAAGAAAGAAAAAAAGAAAAGAAAGAAAGATATTCACAGCTTGCCAGGCATTTCATGTCTGATCCTCTTGATGTATGTAACAACCATCCATGTTTGAACCTGACCAACATAATCTTACTAACAAAATGCAATTTGTACTTTTACCATTTTAACATGCCTGTGAAACAGACATTTGGTCCAATTCCCCGAAGCTGGTATGACAAGCTCCATGGAGATTACTATTGTGCAAAGGTTGAAAGGCCCCGCCCACAAAGTGTGCAAAAAAGCCAACTTTCAAAGTTTTTGTGGTGGACGGCTTGATGGCCTTGTGCCTGAATGCCCATCATTACACAGACTGACTTGCTTCTTCATGTGAATAATTGATAAGAAAGAGAGAAACACAATGGAAAATACAGTACATTTAATACGCTTCATTTTATTGATTGATTGATTCATTCATCTATTCAATTTTTTTAAAATGTTGATTTAGAAAAAGCACCAAAATTTGAAGCACATGACACAAGATATGTCTGAGGGGCAATAATATCAAATAATGGAGAAAAGAAAACTTGGTAGATGTGTTCATAAGCACTTCATTTCTTCAAGGAAATTCAAAACAATGCAGATAGTCATGCACATACAAAATGTGCGGACAGGCTGGAATAAAATCCATCTTTAAATGTATGATGTGCTTCAAATGAGGAGCTTGCTAGAGAAAATCAATCATTCCGGGAAATGAATGAAAAAGCACATTTACTGAGAATGCTAAAAGACATATGCAGCAGCTGCACACACAGTTCATGCAAATTCACTGATTTTTGCAAAACATGAGCACCGACAATGTGAAAATTAAGGCAAAGATCTTGCTTAAGGTGATAGCATCAGCTTCACAAATGTTTCATGCAAACTCACTGACTGTGTGTGAACTGAAGGCAAAGATCTTTCTTAGTGAAAACACCATGCACAATCACAGACTTCTAATTTTTGCAAACTCTTTCAAGCCAACAGAGATTAACACACTCAAGACAAATATTAAAATATATTAAGACAATGTCAAATTCAGGGGTACCATCTTAAGACAATGTCAAATTCAGGTGCAATGCTGTTATTCCATACTGACTGAGGGCATACCTGACTTGTTGTGGAGATTATTGTCAGAAGAATCAACTGACCATATATTCAGTAACAGGCTGTCCTAAATTAAAACTGGCCTGTTTTGCCTTAATTTTGGTTTTAGCAACTCCCACTCCCTTCCCCCAGCATGTGTGTGTGTGTGTGTGTGTGTGTGTGTGTGTGTGTGTGTGTGTGTGTGTGTGTGTGTGTGTGTGTGTGTGTGTGTGCATGCCTGTGTGCATGTATGTGTGTGTGTGTGTGTGTGTGTGTGTGTGTGTGTGTGTGTGTGTGTGGGTGTGTGTGGGTGTGTGTGTGTGGGTGCATGTGTGGGTGCGTGTGTGCATATTTTAACAGCTTACATGGTGCCATCATCAACCAAACTAATATTAATGTACATGAAGAAAATGAAAAGATCCTCACTACTTGGGAAGTGTGTTGTGAATACAGCAGCGCACTGGCTATCTAAAAACCACATAGAATGAGGAATATGCAACCAATATCCACTATTTCACGATAGAGAGCAGCAGAAATGTCTGCACATGTGAACTGAATAGTCATCCAGATTACTGCGGGAATACACAGGTCTAAAAGCTGACACAGAAAGCGGGGTGGCATGCCAACACTTACGTAGGTCAGCGGAGTGCGGTCGGCCTGTGGATCCCACTCCAGTTCTCCTTCACCATGAGGTCGACCAACAATGTTTTCTGAGGAACCTGCAGGTTGGTGTCATTAAATGCCATGGTCAGATCTTTCATTTGGAATGGGGGAAAGGGGGTGAGGGGAGGGGTGGCTTCACTATAAAACAACATATTTTTGTCTGTTTAATTTGTGAGCCAGTTTGGCCTAGCAGTAAGGCGTTAGGCTGGTAAGCGGAGGGACATCGGTTCGAATCAGCTTCAGCTCTCCTTTCTCTTCAAAAGTTGTGGTCTGTGGACACTGTCTTGTGACTTTGTCCCTCACAATTAATGAAACATTAAAATGGCTCTCATCGCTGCCCACCTTAATGCACAAGTCATTCTGATGGCGACAGTGTAGCGATAGGTATATAATCTCTCCCCCCCCCCCACCTCCATACCCCCTTCCCCCTGTCCCTAATAAACCTTATGGTTTCTGTGGACATTAAGCACCATGTTTACTGTTTAATTTTTTTCCTTCTTTTCTTTGTTTCATTTTAAAAAAAACTTTCCTTGCTGGGAATGCTTGTGAAAATCAAGCAGGCCAATCTTCAGCACAAACAAATCTCTGCCAAATGTCTTCTTGTCAAGTTAAGGACATAACAACTATGTTTACAAAACAAAAACAAACAAAAAACAACAACTAAAAAACAAGAACTTTTCCTGATATTATTATATACCACTTGTTTGTTAGAAAGCACCCTTCCTGTGTTCCAAGTGTTGTAAGGATCAGGCAAGGCCTTTTCATTTTAGGTAAGACTTGCAACATATGCAGATGTGTGTATGCATGCACACACAGAGGAAAATGCACCCTCCAGTATGATGATTTGGGCAGAATGTTCAAGAAAGAAGACTGAAATGAAAAACAAACCAATTTCTTGTCTCATGCTTGCTACGAAGGTTGTTGGCAAGTTTATGGATTGGCGAAAATGTTGTAATTGTGAAGCACCTAGAACTCGTCAAGAAGTTTGGGCACTCTGTGAATCATGTTACTACCATCAGCATTACCACTATTTCGAGAATTCTGCCTTCTCTCCAACTCCTCCAGTACTTCAGAGATGGACGAGGCTGGCCGCTGCTTTCTCTTGTTGAAGATGGGATGCTCAAAAGTCACGCCTTCATCTGCTTTGGGCTGCAAAATGTTCAGGGTGTGTAGAAACATACAAATGGCAAGCCCTGCACTCTGAGAAGAAAAAGGCATAAACTTTTACCTGTGTGTGTGTGTGTGTGTGTGTGCGTGTGTGTGCATGCATGTATTTGAGAGAGAGAGAGAGAGAGAGAGAGAGAGAGAGAGGAGAGAGAGAGAGAGAGAGAGAGAGAGAGAGAAAGCATGTGTGTGTGTGCATGTGTGCATGCGTGCGTGTGTGTGTGCATGGGTGCGTGTGTGCACGCATGTGTGTTCATGTTTTAAGCAGTAAATCTTATCAATTTCTTATCTCTTTTGAGCATTAAGTCTCATGCTGTCTTACTTTGTTGCATAATTGACTTATGTTCCATTCTCTCAGTATTTAATGCGTACTTGAAAACAATCCTCAGCTGGATGTGTGAACTCAAACCCCACAACCTTTAGAATGGGCAAACTAGCTTCCTTGTGGCAAGTTCAGTTGCCTCATTTTGTATGCATATGACCTGCAAGGTCAGCAGACAACATTTTTCTTCAGTTTTGAATCAAAGGTCTGGGCTAATTTGAACTGTTTTCCTGTTCTTGAGACATCATAATGATGTTCATGGGAAAATGCTTCTCATTTGTCCACGGGACATGATCTGATGTCCTGCATGATATGATGTCCTGCTCCCACTCTAACTTTCGCGCACCCATTTCTGTTTCTCCACGGAACACTCTTTCAGACACATTTTACAAAGAGCTGGTACCAGCAATACAATTTCTTTGGTGCTGCAAACAATTTGGCAGTAAAAGGGTTAACTGAAACAATTTCGCAGTGAAAGAGTTAACTGCAAACAATACACTCACCATGCTTCCCTGGCTGTGCCTGTTGCTGTTGGAATCAATGTTATTTGGCACGACAGCATTTGCTGTTGCTGAAACAAACAAGAATACTGACAGGTTTACCAATCATGCTGTCCCAGCCTTTAAAAGACAACAATTATTCTCTGATCACGTCCCATCATGTAACAACGACTGCTTGGCAAGTTTACAATTTTCACGGTTGGTTTAACTGTCACTCACGTCAAACTGGGAGAACCGAGTGTATAAAAATGCTGTTCATATGTTGTTGATGTCAGTCCTAAGGCCTGATGGTGTGGGTGTTGGGAGGGACTGGGACAGTGTGATTTAACTTGCACCTAGCATGGCACCAATCATGCTGAAATCATCCATCTCAGCCATGTGGCTTGTAGAAATGGGGCAAAATGAAGCAACCTGTGTCAGGCCCCACCATGGCACTGATCATGCTGAACTCGTACACCTGGGCCAGGTGATTTGCAGATGCTTGGCACATCAAGGTAACTTACGTCTGGGCCCCAGCATGGCACTGATCATGCTGAACTCGTACACCTGGGCCAGGTGACTTGCAGACACTGGGCACATCAAGGTAACATGTCTGGGCCCCAGCATGGCGCTGATCATGCTGAACTTGTACACCTGGGCCAGGTGACTTGCAGACACTGGGCACAACAAGGTAACTTACGTCCGGGCCTCAGCATGGTGCTGATCATGCTGAACTCATACACCTGGGCCAGGTGACTTGCAGATGCTTGGCACATCAAGGTAACTTTCTACGTCTGGACCCCAGCATGGCGCTGATCATGCTGAACTTGTACACCTTGGACAGGTGAACTGCTGACACCAGGAACAATGAGGCAACTTATGTCTAATGCTGATCATGCTGAACTTGTACACCTTGGCCAGGTGACTTGCAGATGCTTGGCACATCAAGGTAACTTAAGTCTGGGCCCCAGCATGGCGCTGATCATGCTGAACTCGTATACCTTGGACAGATAAACTGCTGACACCAGGAACAATGAGGCAACTTACGTGTGGCCTCTGGCATGGTGCTAATCATGCTGAACCTGTCCAGCTTGGCCAGGTGACTTGCAGACACTGGGCACAACAAGGTAACTTATGTCTAGGCCTCAGCATGGCACTGATCATGCTGAACTCGTACACCTTGGCCAGGTGACTTGCAGATGCTTGGCAAAACAAGGTAACTTTCTACGTCTGGGCCTCAGCATGATGTTGATCATGCTGAACTCATACACTGTGGCCAGGCGACTTGCAGACACTGGGTACAACAAGGTAACTTACGTCTGGGGCCCAGCATGGCACTGATCATGCTGAACTCATCCAGCTTGGCCAGGTGGTCAGCAGGGACAGGACTGGACTGCACAGGAGCCACAGCATGGAAGTTGAGCGGCTGCTTCAGTTCTATGTCAGCTTCTTTCTTTACATCGTAGTGACGTCGTCGTTTGTGGAATAGCAGCAGGGCGATGATGAGAGCAATGACGAGGATACCAGCGATGACTGACACTGCAATAACTAAAAGACACAAAATGCATGTGTAGTGTATGTGTGTGCAAGGTACATTTGTGTGTACACACATACATGTATGAAGCTGTACATGTGTGCATATTGATGTGTCTGTGATATTTGTGGTGCATACGTGTGTGTATGTGTTTGTGTGTGTGTGCGTGTGTGTGCATGCATGCATGTGTATGCGTGTGTGTGTATTACTCTGTGTGTCTTCTGAGGTGTGTATCTGTCTGTGTGTGTGAGTGTGAGTGTGTGTGTGTGTATTACTCTGTCTTTTGGTGTGTGTGTGTGTGTGTGTGTGTGTGTGTGTGTGTGTGTGTATGTGTGTGTGTATGTGTGTGCATATTGTGTGTGTGTTCCAGACCAAACTCCGCATGGTTAACAAAAACAAAATACAGCCACCAAACACGCCGTTCAAGAAGAAAACTCCGCAGCAGCTGGCTGAAGCAGCTCCAGACCACCACTGACCACATCAGGAAAACTGCACTGGCCGGACGTTCAAGGAGAGTGAACAAGGGATGTGCACAACTGAACAACAAAACAGCAAGCACTGATCCATACGAGCAGCACTTTCACTTACTGACAGTGAGGTCATCGACCGTGCGCTCCTGGCTCTGAACCATCACGGCCCTAGTCCTGTTGGTGGTGGTGGTGGAGCGGATGGTGGTGATGGGAGGAGCGGTCAGCACAACTGGGGGACTCAACGTCACCAGCCTAGCTGGGCCCACATCCCACGTAGGCATCGTCAGCATCTGCATCAGATGACAGGGGATCAAAAGACAATGATACTGGTTTTCAAATTATAATTGCTAGCCCTGAAAAGGTCATTTGATAAATCCACCATCATTTTCTTTTTTGTGGAAAAAATCAACAAAGGCCAACATCCACATAAATTATCTGAAGAACAATTCAAGATATATATTACAAAACAAACAAATGAACAAAAACAGAAATAAATGAAAGGAAAGAAAAAGCAAGAATAAAAATAAGCAATTATTATTTTTGCATAGCCTCTGCTACATAATACAATCTTTTCAGCTTAAGATCAGCAAAAGTAAAAGCATGATAAATACAAGTTCTTACCCACTACGTGCCCACTATCTTTTAATATGCAAATGCCATATATGTAAATGCTTCCCATGGTGATACAGTGACATTTTGCCAAATGCAATACACAGGTATATGCGTTATCAATCTTTACCTCAAAACTTGCAGAAGTGACCTCAGCACTGTCAGGTGCATCAGTGACCATTTTCCCAACAAGCATGTCTGCAGAACAACTGTCAACTTCCGGCCCGTACACTTTCACGTCTGAGTTGTCCTGGTAAAAGTTTTTGAGGGAGCGAAGTTTGATCCCAAGGTTTGCCGCAGGAATGAAAACAGTGTCTGCAAGATAATAAATAACATGACAGTCTGTATCAGAATGACTGGAGGTCAGCTGCCCCAGGATAACAACATGACAGTCTGTATCAGAATGACTGGGTGTCAGCTGCCCCAGGATAACAACATGACCGTCTGTATCAGAATGACTTCCGGCCGTACACTGTCACGTCTGGTGTCCCCAGGATAACAACATGACCAGTCTGTATCAGAATGACTGGGTGTCAGCTGCCCCAGGATAACAACATGACCAGTCTGTATCAGAATGACTGGGTGTCAGCTGCCCCAGGATAACAACATGACCAGTCTGTATCAGAATGACTGGGTGTCAGCTGCCCCAGGATAACAACATGACCGTCTGTATCAGAATGACTGGGTGTCAGCTGCCCCAGGATAACAACATGACCGTCTGTATCAGAATGACTGGGTGTCAGCTGCCCCAGGATAACAACATGACCGTCTGTATCAGAATGACTGGGTGTCAGCTGCCCCAGGATAACAACATGACCGTCTGTATCAGAATGACTGGGTGTCAGCTGCCCCAGGATAACAACATGACCGTCTGTATCAGAATGACTGGGTGTCAGCTGCCCCAGGATAACAACATGACCATGTTTATCAGAATGACTGGGTGTCAGCTGCTCCCAGCAATAAAACAGTTCATGTTCTGTGTCTTTAAGCACAGCTATCGCCTAGCATTTACTGAAATATCTGAACATTTTCTACATTTTCAGGCAAACTTGTGTCGCTTCCCCCTTACATGACCAACCAACCAATCAACCCACCCATCAATAATAACAATGATAATAATAATAATGGAGGTATCGGTAGTGCGTAATGGAGATACCGGTAGTGCGTTAACTGTGATAATATGCTTTATAACAGCTATGCACATGAGCAAAAATCATAAATACAATATCAGAAAGAAAGAGAACATAGGGAAGGGGAGGTGGGGTGGGGTGGGGTGGGGTGGTGGAGTCAGGTCCAAAAGGAAACATACTGGAGATGCATCCACTGAAGTTGCCAGTATTTTCAAAGCTGTTCTCATCATCCATCAGCAGGCCACCAATGATGATGGTGTCAATCTTGTCCAGGTCGTAGTCTGGATAAACAATGCTGGCTTCTCTCACACCGTCCAACTGGAACCCAGTCATTGATATCTCAGGGTACTGCATTGCTAATGCACATGCTGTTTTATGCAATGCTATGCTACCACATGCACTGTATGAAAGTCAACACCAACACATGTACGTTGTGGACTATATGTAACACCAACACATGTATGATGCATATCGGATGCAATGCCTAAAAACACCCAAAAAATGCGTGTAAAAAAAAGAGACACTGAACAGAAGCATTTCGCACTGAAATTATTTATTCCTATTCCCACTAAAAACACCCCAAAAAATGCTTGTGAGAAAAGAGACACTGAACAGAAGCATTTTGCACTGAAATTATTCCTATTCCCACTACTCTTTCATTTCTGCTGAACTGTCTACAGCTACTGCATTGATAAAAACAGAAAAACACGCAAAAAAAACAGCCAGAACATAATATCATTTAGTGGCCCCATCTATGCTTACTAGTAAAAAGAGACTTAGAAAAATTGAAAGCAAAACCAAACTAATGACAAACAAGCAAAACAAAAACAAACAACAACAACAAAACTTCCTGTGAGTGTGAATGAAAGGTATATTGTGAAACATAGATGCATGTTGTTTCAAATAAAAGCCTCACATTAAAAAACAAAACAAACAAAACAACAACAAAAAACTAAAACAGTAATAATAAATGTTCAATGGAAAAGATTTTAAGAGGAGCTGTCCTTGCTGCATACATTGTTCCTGTGACATATACTTGCCTGCTTGTGTGTGCAGAACTGACAAGTTTTAATATCACCTGCAATGTGACTGCATGTACTTACACAAACAATCATTTATAACACACTAACAAACAGTGGTATGAGTGTTGCAGTATGCATGTAAAAAGTCCTGTATACCTTGAGAAAGATACTATATTATGAGAATTTTGAAACAACATATTTCCACCATAAATCAAGTAAAAAAAAGAAGAAGAAAAAACGAGGATAATTTAACAAACCTAATAACAAAGACCCATGATCAAAACTGTTAAATGGAGAAGGCAGGCTGGGGTGGGTGGGGGTGGGGTAGGGGGGCATTTGAGTTCTTTTATCATTACAATGTTTAAAATCCCTGACTCAACCTTGTTATGTCATGTTAGCTGAGCAATGTAAGCCAAGTGCAGAATTCATGAAATAAAACAAAGATCACTTGTCAACAAAGAGAAAACTAGACTCCACTATAAAAGTTAAATCAACAAATGAATGAGTCAAAGCCAAAACCGATTCAGCACAAGGTGCTGAAAAACTGCTGCATGCCTGATGCGAAACATTTGTTAATTTTGTAGAAAGACTTGCAGCACAATCACTATCACATCATTAAGAACACCTCACACATCACTATGGACACTTGCAACATGTTTCAAGATGATGCGGTGGCAAGTGCACCTTAGTCTGTTACTCTGTTGCATTATTTTGCTACAAGGACTGAAGCTCCTGGTGGCAAGAACACTGAACATTGCACTGAATAGAATCTGTGTGTGTGTGTGTGTGTGTGTGTGTGTGTGTGTGTGTGTGTGTGTGTGTGTGTGTGTGTGTGTGTGTGTGTGTGTGTGTGTGTGTGTGTGTGTGTGTGTGTGTGTGTGTGTGTGTGTGTGTGTGTGTGTGTGCATGCATGCTTGCATGTGTGTGTGTGTGTTTGTGTGCACGCATGTGTGCATGCATGCATGTGTGCGCATGCATGCATGCGTGCGTGTGTGTGTGTGTGTGTGTGTGTGTGTGTGTGTGTGTGTTGTGTGTTGTGTGTGTTGTGTGTGTGTGTGTGTGTGTGTGTGTGTGTGTGTGTGTGTGTGTGTGTGTGTGTGTGTGTGCTGTGTGTTGTGTGTCTGTGTGTCTGTGTGTGTGTGTGAGGTTTTACAAACATACTCATAAGCATAAGTATTGTCCATGTTTAGCCAATCAGAACAGTGTTGAAAAATAACAAGTGTTGCTTGCTTCTGGAAGAAAACGGCAGAGCTGGGTGAAGCAAGGTAAAGACATCAAGATGTGCAGAGAAGGCCTTGCAGCAGGAAGTCTATTACAGAAGACAATAATTATCTTGCAACAGCCTGCCACTTGAAACATGTGTGCAAATTAAAGGTCCTTAGCAGCTAAGTTTGTCCATTCTATCATAATCATCACTGAGCACAAGGGTCCAAACAACAGAAAAAGCATTACCTTCCAAACTATCAAAATTGTATGAACATACAGAATAGACATGAAATGTTAAAAGAAAGAGAAAAAGAAAAAGAAAAAAGAAGAAAAAAAGAAAAAGAAAAAAAGAAAAGAATAAAGACAACACACAAAGATTTTTTTTCTCAAACTTAAAATAACCCAACTGCCCTACTCATCACAGAACGGACCTACTGTCTAAAACCAGAACACAAGCTCCTTTAAACACCACAAACTCAAAAGTATGCTACATATTTTAGTACTAGTTTCACTATCAGCACAATGATAAGAACACACACACACACACACACACACACACACACACACACACACACACACACACACACACACACACACAGAGCACTTTATATGTATTTCAATCTTACACCAGGCCAATGTTGTGAGGCATTGTTGATTTGATTTTTGACTACTTATTTCTTCTGGCCCCACAACTGACAAACAAAACAAAACAAAAAACAACAACATCTATACGTAATGGCTGGGTCACCCTTTTTGTTAACTGTTCAAAATCTACGTAAAAGATTCTCTGATTTCAACTGATGTGTTGTACACCTGACAATGCAGATTCAGTTAATATCCATCTAAGACAAAGGCAACTATAGCAGTTTTAACAGCTATTCTGCTATTATTATGAACATTTCTGCACAGAGAGAGGGAGGGAGAGAGTGAGAGAGAGAGAGAGAGAGAGAGAGAGAGAGAGAGAGAGAGAGAGAGAGAGAGAGAGAGAGAGAGAGAGAGGGGTTTGTTGCTCAAACAAGAGTATACGTCTTTATCTTGGATGCATATATTGCAATGCAGACTCCATGCCATATTTGATATTCATTGCTTATGAGAATAATGCCACCACACAGACGCAGACACACACACACACACACATGCACACACATGCATGCACACGCATGCACGCACACCATCCACCCACTCGTGAACATAGGTCATTCACTCATCACTGTGAACACTTAAATATGAACAGAAAGCTGTCACACAGTGACACACTGACAGTGAAACTGTATATATATACTGTATCATTCTGCCATAACTCTTTCATGCAAAATACAGCCAACATCATATTTTTCTTTTGAGTTGTTATTCTACCAAGACCAATAGTACCACCCCTCTCCCCCCTCCACCCACTTCCTCTGTAGTCATGAACTTGGGGGTGGGGTGGGTGGGGTATTTTTAATACCTTCAAAGGTACAACCAAGACTTACAAAACAGTAAAGAAAGAATTCGGGATGAAAAAGGAACTCTGTAAACCAAATGCATACATGTGCTAGCAACAATGGGAAACCGCGCACTATGCACACACAATAAGCCCCAAAACATGAGTGGTTTCAAGCCACGAAAGGAGAAAAGAGACAACCGATGTCTTCTGACTGGGGCAGACAGAGAGAGGGATGTTTGTCACGATAAAGCCACAGAAGTACCCATAATGGAAAAGGAACAGATGAGCCCTTGTTTATTTTGAGCATGAACGGATGTGAAACCATCTCAATTCCCTGTCCAACTGAAATAGAAGAATGATGTTGTCTGTCAAGGTTTACATCAGTGATAATTTTCATTCATTTCTGGCACTGTAGCAGTGAATACAAACGCACACAGCTGTTTTATGTCACAATACAAAAAAAGCTTTGTGAACAATTGCAGTCAAAGGCTTGGTGAAAGCAGAGGAAAAGCGGTTGGTTATTATTGCACAAGGGCAGGAGCCCAGAGTGGGGGAGTGGGGGAGGTTGGGCAAAAACAAAGGCAAAGCAGTAGTGATTTAGCACAATCTAATGCATCAACTCTGGCAGCTCAAAATTGGGTGCAAAGGCTTTGCTGTTGAAAATATCAGGTGATTGGCGATTGATCGCAATTTGCATGAAACATAACCACATTGTTTCCAAATATTAGACCATGCATACATGACATTTTAGGAAGGGGGGGGGGCTTCAACAAGATATATTTGTGTCATGAAATTTGCTATCAGGCTTTGGGATCTGTGGGAAGTAAGGGTCGCAGGTTGTGGACTGTAGCTTGAGGGAAGACGGAGGGGGAAGGGGGGGTTGCAGTGTGCCACAAACGAATACTTCAGTCAAAATTAAAGACCAGTCTTCAAACAATACCGTGATACTGTCACTGTTCTGAGCTCGCTGCTGCGTAATTTTTTGTCTCTCTTGGTATCAGTATTCTACAAATGCTAGGACTTGTATTATTGTTCTTACTTCCTCACAGATCTCAGGCAAGCCAAAGATGCCTGGGGCAAAATTCATCTCTCTTCAGTATAGGTTCCATTTTTGGTAACCCCATCACATGCATGTATATATAACAAAGTCATGAACTGAACCTGACTTTATGTCTGTAAATATGGTCCAATATTCAGAGCTGCAAATGCAGGATTGCAGTAAACCAACACAAAAAGATAATAAAATGAAACAATTGTCACCCATTACTCACTATCCAGCTGCCCATTGAATCTAGTGGTCTCACCTGTAGTTAAGCAGTTTATCAAGTTCAAACACTCAAGGATAATAATAATAATACAGATTTGAAAACATAACAACAAAAAACATAAATGAATACATGTACTATAATTTGGCACAAGTAGATAAACATGGCAAAAGAGCCAAGCAAGGTTGATCAAACCAGCTGCTGATCAACAAATTAACCCCAAAATATATATTAAAAAAGAAAATTAAAAAAAGCATAAAAAGCTAAAACATGAAAGAAAAAAAGTTTTTAACCAAACCGTAAACCAGTGAGCAAACCAAGTATAATATAAAGCTATAAAAAGTGGAAGTGGACTTACTAAAAAAAAAAAAAAATGCACAGAAGAACCTGCATTGAGCAGACCCTGTCCAAAAGAACCAGACAGTCCCCATCAAATCTGCTGCTTTGACTTCCTATGTGTCCAAACTTTTATACAACTATGGACTCCGAAGCCACTCTACATTATGAAGGAAAGTTCATCAAGCTTGTTTATCATAATATTAAGAAAGAAAAAAATGGGGGGGGGGGGGGGGGGGGCGCTGAAGAACAAACTTGCAGGCCAGTAACTACAGCTTTTGGAACATCAAGTTTTCACATCCCACCATGAGGCTCAGAAAACCGACATGATTAGCAGTTGGCACTGGTAGTGGTCTTGGTTAATGACACACATCTGTAGATAACGAGATTATTGTGTAAATATTCCTAGTGTTCCATCTCAAAATGAGTCCTAAGCACTGTGGGGCAGCATTCTTTTTTGCTAGCATTTTAAGTGAAGAAATAGATACATTGAATAAATCAGCTGAAAGTCAAATACACCAGCATTATGATCAGAAATGGATTAAAAGTATGTGTTCTTAGTTCATACACTTTCAGCGCACACACATTAATAAGAAATTAAGATGTGAGTGGGTGCATTGCCAAAGTTATATTTTTTTTTTACACAAGTCTTATATCACGGGATCAGACCAAACGGTAACACATGCTTTCAGAAAGGTAATAGCTAACATACTGTGAGTGTCACAGGTGCTATGCTCTGTACTTACTGTCAAATACATGTTGGATCCTTCGCGTTTGTAGAGCAACTCATGCAGATCTCCACTAGCATAATTGCCCGTCACTTTCATGCGATCTGGTGCAAAAAAAAAGGTACAACAGGGATGAAATAATGCATTCTTCAGCACTTCTGCAGGTAGGTGCACACCAGTGCAACATATGGATCGCTAAAGCTGACCATGGGCAGGTAGACTTCCAATTCAGAACCGGGGCAACCATCCCCAACCAGGCGTGTCCACAGGTGGCAGACAGAGGCACAGCCTTCAGCATAATGATGCTGCCTGCTAGAGGGCTAGAGGGCTAGGGAGGAGACAAAGGGAAAGTGGGGTGGGGCAGTCTTGGAGGGAATTATAAGGGAAAGTCCTGCTGCAACCTCGACCTGCTGCTTACAATGCTGCTTCATTCATGCCAGCACTGATGCATGGATGGTTCCAGCCACTAGTGTGTGGCACAGTGGCTCAGGCTGTGGCATAGTGGCACATTACACTCAAATAATGAGCCAGCAACAAATTAAGCCAGTTTGCTGGACAAATAAGCAGTCGCAGACCAAACTGGCAGTGTTCTTATGAGGACAGTGGTGGGGTAGCAGGTGGCTCTGTTACACGTGTAAAATGCCTCAGGTGTCCACTGATGGGGGGGGGGGGGGGGGGGGGAGTAGCTGTGCTGCACCTGTAAAATGCCTCAGGTGTCCACTGATGGGTTCACCACTGCACAAGGGGGTGGGGTAGCAGGTGGCTCTGCTGCATCTGTAAAATGTTTCAGGTGTTCACTGACAAGTTCACCACTGCACAAGGGGGGTGGGGTAGCAAGTGGCTGTGCTACACCTGTAAAATGTCTCAGGTGTCCACTGATGGGACACCAGTGCACAGCAGGTGGCTGTGCTACACCTGTAAAATGTCTCAGGTGTCCACTGATGGGACACCAGTGCACAGCAGGTGGCTGTGCTACACCTGTAAAAGTGTCTCAGGTGTCCACTGATGGGACACCAGTGCACAGCAGGTGGCTGTGCTACACCTGTAAAATGTCTCAGGTGTCCACTGATGGGACACCAGTGCACAGCAAGTGGCTGTGCTACACCTGTAAAATGTCTCAGGTGTCCACAGATGGGACACCAGTGCACAGCAGGTGGCTGTGCTACACCTGTAAAATGTCTCAGGTGTCCACTGATGGGACACCAGTGCACAGCAGGTGGCTGTGCTACACCTGTAAAATGTCTCAGGTGTCCACAGATGGGACACCAGTGCACAGCAGGTGGCTGTGCTACACCTGTAAAATGCATCAGGAGTCCACTGAAGGGTTCACTGCTGCACAAGGGCTGCTGTTGGCACTAGCCACTGGGTGGGATCTCTGGGTATAATCTGTTTTTAGGATACCAACCCCACCCCAGCTGCCAGTCTGGTGCACTTTCAGTGTTACAAATGAACAAACTGACAGTTATTTTTGTTATATAGATCTTTGGCATATCTTTCTCTTTCATTAATTATATATAACACTGATTGATTAATTTGAAAAAAATATGTATTTTTCTTTTACATCCTATTTCTCAAATTGGAGCTATAGCTCCTTACAGTTTACATGAAAGCCAAGAAGAAATCAAAGTCACAACAAACTAACTCCCTCACCAACAACAAAACCAAGTTGTGCACTGAGAAACAGCTTTTGGCCAATAACAATAACACTGAGAATACCCACCCATGCAATCAGTAAGACAGCTTGAACAGACGAGTTTCTAGAGATGATCTGAAAGATAAGATTGTGCTTGATAACCTAACATAGTAAGGGAGAGTCTGTGTTCTAGACAGATGGTGCAGCGTAAGAGAAACCTCCCACAAAGTGAGTGCGAGCACACTGAGGGAGCACAGAGAATTAGAATGCCAAAATACACGCAGACAACAAACTGTCCCCAAACTGAGGGTAAAAATTATAAAACGGCTAAATACGTACATATTCCTACACCTTGATTTGTCTCAATCTGAACACTGCCATCAGAGTCAACTCTTGCCAGAATGTAGTCTTGGGATCTGCACATAAAAACGATGTGGATCAAGTCATTTCAAGTAATGGCCCACTATTCTTTTAAAGTATACATACTGCTGGTACCCATTTTTGTGAAGAAGAATGTTTTTTACACTTAGACACAACATGTTCACAAAATTCTGCATTGGACACCTTCGGTGTGCCACGGCACTGGCCATTGCCTATGACAGTGGACAACCACTTTCTGCTTTCTGTCAGACCCACCAGAATCAGAGAGCAGAATCTTAGTATATTATGTCCAAGCTACTGGAGTTCCTGCCTGAGCCAATGATGAAGAAGTATACATTACACTGGTGCTTGGGTAGCCCACAGGCTTGTCTAAAGAGGTGTGTTTGTATGCAGGCAGTGACTGGCTGAAAGCTCATCGGCCCATCAAAGGGTCGCAAGCGGTCAACTGAACTCACTCTGTGCTTTTGATGTATATCAACGCCATGTGCATGCGCTCTCCCTTTTCATTCACAGCCCCGGTTCCTGTTATTCTGAAGTGAAGACTGAACTCTTCGGTCACACTTCGCTGGGCAGACAGGGGTAAACGAAAGGTGTGCTTCAGCACTGACTGCCCTTTCAGTAACACGGAGGCCTCTGTGAAAAAGCCAAACAGAAAATAGCAAAAATAAATGAGAAGCAGACTGACACAAACAATACAAAACTATAAATGTATGTAACACAGAGAGTAAAATCTGGATTTAATTTATTAAGCTGGTCAGCTAGGGTCAAGAAAGTCACAAAATAAATGTATAAAAAAATGGTAAAATAAATTCCCCAAATCAGAATGTGCAGCTCTCACTCCCTTCCTTATCTCCCTTTCTCTCTGTATGACTATATAGAGATGTACATATATTGTAGATATTGTAATGCTATGTAAAGCGACAGTAAAATGGACAACAAAATTGCCCCTTGTGGGATGATTAAAGCTTTTGAATTGAATTGAACAGAGTAGTCACATGTGACTAGAGTGCAGTGATTCTGCTCAAGAAGACAGAATAGTGCTATATAAAAACAATCAATGGAAGGAATAGTGCTATATATAAAAACAATCCTTCCAACAATCAATGGAAGGAATAGTGCTATATAAAAACAATCAATAGAAGGAATAGTGCTATACAAAAGCAGTCAATGGAAGGAATAGTGCTATATATAAAAACAATCCTTCCAACAATCAATGGAAGGAATAGTGCTATATAAAAACAATCAATAGAAGGAATAGTGCTATATAAAAAAACAATCAATAGAAGGAATAGTGCTATACAAAAGCAGTCAATGGAAGGAATAGTGCTATATATAAAAACAATCCTTCCAACAATCAATGGAAGGAATAGTGCTATATAAAAACAATCAATAGAAGGAATAGTGCTATATAAAAAAACAATCAATAGAAGGAATAGTGCTATACAAAAGCAGTCAATGGAAGGAATAGTGCTATATATAAAAACAATCATTCCAACAATCAATGGAAGGAATAGTGCTATATAAAAAAATCAATAGTAGGAATAGTGCAATATAAAAAAACAATCAATAGAAGGAATAGTGCTATATAAAAACAATCAATAGAAGGAATAGTGCTATATAAAAAAACAATCAATAGAAGGAATAGTGCTATACAAAAGCAGTCAATGGAAGGAATAGTGCTATATATAAAAACAATCATTCCAACAATCAATGGAAGGAATAGTGCTATATAAAAACAATCAAGAGAAGGAATAGTGCTATATAAAAACAATCAATAGAAGGAATAGTGCTATACAAAAGCAGTCAATGGAAGGAATAGTGCTATATATAAAAACAATCATTCCAACAATCAATGGAAGGAATAGTGCTACATAAAAACAATCAATAGTAGGAATAGTGTGATATAAAAACAATCAATAGAAGGAATAGTGCTATACAAAAGCAGTCAATGGAAGGAATAGTGCTATATATAAAAACAATCATTCCAACAATCAATGGAAGGAATAGTGCTATATAAAAAAATCAATAGTAGGAATAGTGCAATATAAAAACAATCAATAGAAGGAATAGTGCTATATAAAAACAATCAATGGAAGGAATAGTGCTATATAAAAACAATCAATGGAAGGAATAGTACTATATAAAAACAATCAATAGAAGGAACGGTACTAAATAAAAGCAGTCAATGGATCAGCCTCTCAATATCATAATAATCAATTTACCAAGTAAATGCAACCAAACAAATTAAGTGCAAGGGTTTTATCATTTCAAAACTGATTTTTACATTTACCTGAAAACAATGACTCCCCAGCACCCCTCCCCCACCACGCGTGATATACTGACCACATCACTGCTGAACTGACTGTATGCATGCATATTTCTGTGTTTTGGGTACTCAGCTCAGTACAACAGTCTCACCTTTTTCACAGATTTTTCCAGCAAAGTCAGTCTCAGAACAATCGCAGGTAAAATTGCCATAGCGCCAGTGTTCGTTGCAGTATCCGTTGTTCAAACAGGTGTCTTCATGGCAGCCAGTGTCACATGCATCAGTGAGATCTGTGAACACATGTTCATGAATCATGTACACGCCTATAGTTACAGGAATGGTAACCCCCCACCCCCACCTCCCCATTCAACTTTACAGAAAAAACAATGAACTGCCTATTCTGATACTCCCCCCACCGGCTCAAAAATAAACAAGAAAAACCCACATAATCTGATGTGCATAAAACTACTGCACAAACCACCACAAGCTCATGACCCATGACACTAATTCTAACGTCAGTCATACCTGAGGTGTTCCCTCTGGCCTGCGCTGCCTGACGAAGGTTGACATGGTGGATGCCCACACGCATCCCACGCACACACCCCTTCAGGAAAGGGATGGCTGTTCCACCATCCCCCACCCCACCCACAAAGAGACGAACAAACGGCGCTGGCTCCTCATAACTCCGTGCGATGAATACAGATTCTGGCTGAATGCTGTCCTTGAAGGGATCCAGGGAGTACGTGTTGAGCTTGATGCGCTTGTACTCGATGATTTTGGACTGGTCTTCCAAGATCAGTTTGGTCAGGTTGTAGTACTCCAGTGCCACCACCTGCTTCCACTGCCCATCGTTTAAGGGTTCTGGGGATGAGGAAACAAACACTTATATTTCAGACCAAATTCTGCCTGGTAGGGTATTGTTTTTGAAGATGACAATAATGTGCACCTCGCCTGATGCAGGCCCTCATGCAGCCCATGGGCCCAGCCTGGTGGTCAGAGGCAAAATACAAACTACATAAAAATGTGATCATTACTTTTAGTGAGCACAAGAAGGAGTGTGTGTGTGTGTGTGTGTGTGTGTGTGGTGTGTGTGTGTGTGTGTGTGTGTGTGTGTGTGTGTGTGTGTGGAGAGAGAGAGACAGAGAGAGTTTTTAAAAGGATAGCAGATGATGTTCCGGAAAGTGCTTTTGCTTCTTTTGTATTTGTCCTGTTTTCAGTGAGTTATGTTTTTTTTCATGTTTTCAGTGAGTTTTGCAAATTTTGGTCTTGGTAAAAATAAATCATCATAGAAGGCACAACAACAACAACAACAACAACAACAATGAAACAAACTAAAATAAAGAAGGGAAAAAAAGAAGGGTAACTTGTTTTTTTTACACCCAATCAACCAGGATAGTTATATCAGGGCAAAACAAAAAAGGAAAGAAGAGAAGACAAAAGAAGGAGGAGAAAAAACCCACCCTCAACAAAGATAGATACCTGGTGCAGTGAGGGACCCACTAACGATGGTGCGATAGGTGTTGTAGGTAAAGAGGATTGTATCCCCCTGTTGCAGCTCCATCTGGACAAAGTTGGACAGGTGATCGTAGGCGTAGAACAAGAGGGCGTCTGACTGAAAGGTGCGGAAACTCAACACGATTGTCTGGTCTAGTGGACTGGGCTGCTTTGACAGGTCAAAGGTCAAATACGAACTGGTTTCTCCACTGAAGGTTACTGCGTCAGTGTTGAGATCTGTTGACATGACGAAAAGACAACATCAACAAAAATCCATCAAAGGAAAACTTTATTCCCTGTGGGAAGGGAGGTCAGTCATTCATTCAATATGTAAGAAGCCTATTCTGCCTAATCAACCATATATGCACATTACATCATGTCAAAACATGGTATGAAAATGTAAAACACAAAATCAAAACACAGTCCAAGAAGTCAACTATATCCCAGATTAAATAATTTACACTTAATAATAATAATAATAATGTACATTTATCATGCACTCATCAACGCCCTGAGTGCTCACATGATACATATTAACCTAAATACAATATTCTATACACAGTCCTACCGAACCAATTTACATAAAGTATTATATGGAAACACATACATACACACACACATAAGCTGATGTGCATAAAGTCACAAGTCTATTTAAAAATGTTTTTAATAACTAAAAAACAACCACAACCCCAGACTCCTTCCAAATGAACAACCACATGGTCACCAAAATCGGGCTAGTTCCTTCACCCCTGCAGCCTAGAGAACCAGACAGTGGAACACATCCTGCAGACATGCCCCAGCTACAACATGTTGAGGAAGACTCACTGGCCAGTGGACACGACCCCCCCCCCCCCCCCCCCACACACATATGAAGTTCTACACCCTCAGCAGGAACTGGAGAAGACAGCTCGAGTCACAATGACAAAAAGAAAAAGAACCTTCCCAAGGGTATCAGAGCAAAACAGAATTAATCCAGTTTCCACTTAAAGTCTGATGAGTGTTCACGGCACAAGTCTCCCTAAAAGCAAGGGGATCCTGGCACAACGTGTGCCTGATTCCCATACCACACTTGCTGGTGTAAAGTGTGCTTTCTCATCCCACACTTACTGCTGTCTAGTAACCTACTGGGTGAGAACAAAAGCATGGCACAACATCTGGATGCACATGTAAAGTATTCACTGTGTTGACAGTTGTGTCACTGGTGAGCCCAGAGTTCCTGGCACTTACCCCAGAGTTCCTGACACTGACAGTTGTACTCACTGTGTCACAGTTGTGTCACTGGTGAGCCCAGGGGTCCCGACAACGACAGGTGTACTCACTGTGTTCACAGTTGTGTCCCGGGTCAGCCCAGGGGTCCTGACACTGACAGATGTACTCACTGTGTTCACAGTTGTGTCCCTGGTGAGCCCAGGGGTCCTGACACTGGCAGGTGTACTCCCCCCAGTCTTCCTGACATGTCCCTCCATGCTGACAGGGGTTGGGCCAGCATGATGACATACAGCCAGTGGATACACCGCTCATACTGAAACACAGCAGCTTCTGTCAACACTGTCAGTACACCAGCCATCACCTGTAGACATGCTTCTTGTGCTGAGGCACATGTCATGTCAAGAATTATGGTAATCAAACCAGCATCTGATAACATTCTGCTTGAACGAGAAACACCCACAGATAGGGACATTAATGTCTGACAAACACCCACAGATAGGGACGTTAATGTCTTGCAAACGCCACAGGGTCTAGCTCTGGATGACACCACCTAACCCCACCCACACACACCCCTCCCCCCACCCACCCACACCCCTCCCCCCACCCACACACAGCCATGCACAGTGGCATGCACATACACGCACATACTCACATATGCAAACACACACACACACACACGCACATGCACACACACACACTCCCCATTCTGCTTGTATTGTAAACATCACTGCTGCAAAGGAACATAAAACAAAGGTAGGACAAACAGGTCATACAAAATACTGCCAGCACATACCTGCCATCAACCAGCATGGAAAGCTCCACCTCCTGGTTGTTGTACAGAAATGCTCGGATACAGCCAGAAAATCCTGGTGTTGTCTCACTGTAGCTGCTAGCAACACTACAAAAATACCAACCAAGACAAAAAAGTCATTTTTTTGCTAGCAGACCTGCAAGACGGCTAACCAAAGAACACCCTTATACTTGCATGTTTTGAAATGCTCAGACATAGAGTAAATACAAGTGCCCTCTCTATCTGGTTTCCTTGCAACATTGCACAAGTCAAGACAATGCTAGTCTTTTAAAAGCCTCAGAACAAAACAAAGGCCAGTAAAACCGTATTTTAGAAACAGAAACTAGGCATAATAATAAAACAATGAATGCAAGACACATGGATTATTATATAACAACTGAGTGGCATAAAAATGCCCTCATGAAACCTGTAAAACACACACACACACACACACACACACACACACACACACACACACACACACACACACACACACACACACACACACACACACACACACACACACACACACACACACACACACACACACACACACACACACACACACACACACACACTCACACTCACACACACACACACACAGAGGCATAAAAGTCTCATATAACCAACAAATTAGTGAGAGAATATTCAAAAGATTATCCAGAACCCACCTCATTGTATCAACCTTACAGCAGCAACTCAAACTGACATCAATCAGCTTACTCCACTCAAGCAACAAGAAGAATGGAACTGTACAACTGCTAACAACAGTGATATCCCAGCACAGTGAAAGAAATGCTAATTGTAATGGGAACTGTAATCAGCACAAGAAAGAAAAACAAACAGATAAAAAGAAAACTTTAGGGGAAAATAAACAAATCTCTCCCAGAACATCTCCACTAACTGAAAGCTCAGTAGATCAAATTTCATTCCTTTCATCCTTTCTCAGTGTGACATCTGTCTGTTTGTTGCTTGAAAAAGGTGTTTTCACTGCAAATTCGCACATGTTTGGTATTATCTAATTAAAATAAGTGTTCTTTTGTACCTCCTGTGTTTTGAAAACAACAACAAAAAACCAACACTTACTCATCTGGTAGGCCCCCTATGTACATGATGCTGTTGAAATCCACCACCCCAGTGATAGCTGAGTCCAGTAACACAAGCTTTCTGGTCGTGTCCAGACTCAGTCGCACATTGTAACGGTCATGCTCGATGAAAATGTAGTGCCAGTCTCCTTGGTTGACTGGCCTGGGAGTTCTTAACCGCTCATGGATCACTGTGCCATTGATGCTGAAGTAAAATTCA
Source organism: Alviniconcha marisindica (assembly GCA_018857735.1). Taxonomy (NCBI): domain Eukaryota; kingdom Metazoa; phylum Mollusca; class Gastropoda; family Provannidae; genus Alviniconcha; species Alviniconcha marisindica. The sequence continues at coordinate 421,728 of JABMCL010000737.1, read as the reverse complement.
ACACTGTTTTCTGAGGGGACAGAAAAAGAAAGAAAACACATTAACAATGAGATGATTACATTTGAAAGCATGTTTGCAGTTACTGTAGTTTTTTTTCTTCTTCTCAGAGTGAAAGTGAACTGTATATCTCATGGGCAAAAGTTCTCAGTCAGTCAGGACAATGAAACGTATGCACAATTACACAGTGAGAACAGAAACTGTCATATTTGTGCCTAATAAATAAACGCATATCTAACACACACACATGCAAACGCGATTAATCACAAGTGCACACACACATATGCATGCACGCACACACACACACACACACACACACACACACACACACACACACATGCAATCAATCACAAGTGCATGCACACACTCACACACCAAAAACAATCCCATAAGCTGTCACAGTTGGTCTGCATAACCAGTAAATTTTAACCACTCCAAGCACTCATGACCAGAAATATTTCTGCATGTGAACTTTTTGTCAAATACCACATTACTTGAAATCTGCATAACCAACAAATGTATACCAAATAACCCATGCGCTCCCCTCACCAGAAACAAAATTTTCACAGTAATGATGTTGCCAGTTACTGAATCAAAGTCTGTACAACCAACAAACTGAACCAAACTCATGCACTCCCTCACTGGAAACGAAATGTTCAGAGTAATTGTGCTGCCATTCACTGAATCAGAGTCTGCATAACTAGCAAACTGACCCAAACTCATGCACTCCCTCATCAGAAACAAAATGTTCAGAGTAATCGTGCTGCCATTCACTGAATCAGAGAGTGCATAACTAGCAAACTGACCCAAACTCATGCGCTCTCCCTCACCAGAAACAATTTTGATGGTGAACTTGTTGCCAAACTCTGTGTCACTGGACGTCTGCATAAGCAGCAGAGCGTGGTCATGGTGTGTCTTGAAGTGCAGACCCAGGTCACCCCCTTTCCAGGTGTGAAGCTTCAGGTGACTCTCTTCTGTGGTCAGGGTCACCAGGTTGTCCAGCCGCTGTTTGTCTACAACACCCAAAATCAAACCAGCATGTGAGTACATTGGTACTGAAGTAAACGGTGTGTGTGCTTATTTTTGGCATCCACTGCGTCAACCTTCATCAGGCAGCACAGGCCAGAGGCAACACCAGCATTTTGGCCAATGACAATAAGATGCCAATAATGACAATGTCAATAGACTCTACTTGGGGCCCATCACCCGATCAGTTTTAATTTGTCTTAAGAAGACCATGCTGGATCTTAAATCATGTTACCGTCTTTACTAATGTATGGTGCATTTATGTTTGTTGTGTGTTCATTTGTTTCAAATGATAAAGTATAAATGACATTCTCTGTTTGCTTCTTACAGAGGGAATTTCTAAAAGGTGCATGGATTTAGCTTGTTAATCCTAAGAACTGAACATAAAGATGCATGCATTACAGTTGATAACAAACAAAAACAACACCCCACTGCTTAAAAAGCATACCCAAAATGCATCTATTATCTCCATTATTTACAACAGGCTACTGTCACAGAAAAATATTTTGTGCATTATGTTATCTGCATACATAACAATCATACTAAGTTAAACTTTACTGAGACAATACAATGCACAGCTTTATATTTCTGATGCTACTGTCATATCAAAATTAGATCAAGGTCACCAAACTTGTATGAAAGCGGAAGCATATTGCAAGTTATTAATGTACAAAGTTTTTAAAGAACTAGGCTCACAGTCTCAAACAATAAGCTGATGATGAAATGTTAGCCATGGAAAGTCAGAAACACACCCATTTTTTCACACTTGCAGAAATGTTCATGCCTGTCAAAACTATGTTTTAAGGAGCATTTTGTTCACAGCAGATCTGCATCATCAGACAGGTTCCTCTGCGCAAGGCATGCATCCTCAGCAGATGGACCAGTGGAAGCTCACCATTTCCCCAACAGGTGAGCGGCCCGAGTGTCATGTTGGCCACCCCTGGAGAAGAGCGATTTTGCAGAAAGGTCAGCTCCATGATGGGCAGCTGCTGCTTGTTGTGACTGTAACCCTCGTCCTGGGTTGGTTCCGCATCATCTGCAATAAAACATGTATAAATATATGTCATCTGGAATTAGAAACATTCTGCAGGCTCTGTTTATATTGGGCGCTGCTGTGGAATTAAGAGCTTCTTCCATCAGAAAAATGACATGTAACAACAAACATACAGTGCCATGAAATTTGATTAACACAGAAGCAAGGTCAATTACAAAGAAAAATAAAACTAAGAAAAACCACAGAAACAAAAAATATCCCAGACAGCAATGAATAAAGTAACAGGCACAGTTAAAAGATAAAGTTTGTCCCTAATATGTCAGCCTGACATCTGAGGACATTTAGTCCCAAATCATCATCAGAGATAAAGTCAGAAAAAGCAACACAAATACAACAAAAAAGAAAGAAAAGAAAAAAAGAAAGAAGAGAAAAAAAAGAGCAAAGACAGAGATAAAATACTACTGACTGTGATCACAGTAGCACCTCTTGCCATCACAGGTACCATCATCAGAATCAGGACAGGTGCAGAAGCCTGACTTGGCCACGCCCAGGTAATCAACCACCTGACCATCGGCTGACTTGAACCATGTCTTCTTGCCCAGCCTGTTGCAAACATGTTGCCAGGTAAGAACTGGTTCTACACATGCAACAAAAAGGTGAATTACAGCAACTACATACTCTGCAAGACTTTACTCCTTGGAGCTATTTTGTGGAAAGTGATCCCATGGCAAAACATTCATGGGGGTATAAAAAAAGAAAGCCTCTTAAACTGTTTTTTGTTAAAGTGATATTAAGAATTTCACCTTGAGCTTGCTGGAAAATGTCAGATTTGTCCCATGGAAATGTTGTACTGCATGCAAACCCAAGTAGATATGACACAAAAATCTCACTTCAAAATGTCCCAATAACCCAACTTTCTACTGGTGCACACATGCTTAAAACAACATGAAAGACATTGACAAACGAGACACAAAACTTACAAAATGGGTGAGTTCTGACATGTGTATTTGAAGTATTGTTCACATGATGCCGACCTCTCCCCCAATGCCATCAGCTGAACTCGACTCATCTCCCTGATTAAAAAGAAAACAGATTTATTTCCTAAATAAAAAATGAAACTCAGACTTAACTCCTGGATAAAAATGGAACACAGAAGATTTAACACCTGAAAAAGAAAAGAAACAAGAAACAAAGACTTAACTCCTGGATAAAAATGGAACACAGATTTAACACCTGAAAAAGAAAAGAAACAAGAAACACAGACTTAACTCCTGGATAAAAAGGAACACAGATTTAGCACCTGAAAAAGAAAAGAAACAAGAAATAGAGACTTAACTCCTGGACGAAAAGGAACACAGATTTAACACCTGAAAAAGAAAGAAACAAAGAAACAGAGACTTAACTCTAGAATAAAAATACAACAGAGACATATATACCTGAAACTGAAACCAAGCCAGCTCAGTTATATAATTTTCTTTTATGTTGTCTTTCGGAGGGTGGTGTGGCTGATTGGTCACGTTACTGGAATCATGACTGAGATGTTGCTCAAATGAATCCCAATTACGGCGACATTACCTCTCTCTGTGCACCCACCCCCGTTAGCCACAGGGTGATGGGCTCAGTGTCATCTGAAAAAGGTTTCACCTATCTGATCTCATATCACATGAAACCTGTCTCTCATATCTAACCTCATCTCACCTGAAACTTGCCTGACCTATCTAACCTCATCTCACCTGAAACATGTCCCATCTATCTAAGCTCACCTGTAACTCACCTGACCTGTCTCACCTGAAACATGTCTCATCTATCTAACCTCACCTGTCACCCACCTGACCTTTCTCATATGTGTAACCTCACCTGTAATCCACCTGACCTGTCTCACCTGAACCTGTCTCATCTGTCTAACATCACTTTAACCCACCTGCCCTGTCACACCTGAAACCTGTCTCATCTGTGTAACTTTACCTGTAACCCACCTGACTTCTCTCACCTGTCTCTCCTGAAACCTGCCTCACCTATCTCCCCACCTGACTTCTCTCACCTGTCTCTCCTGAAACCTGCCTCACCTATCTCCCCACCTGACTTCTCTCACCTGTCTCTCCTGAAACCTGCCTCACCTATCTCATTTCACATGTAACCCCTAAGTTTCTCTCACCTTAAACTTGCCTCATCTATGTAACCTCATGTGTAACATGTCCAACCACTTGCAGAATCCACTAGGCATCAAAAACAAACCTTCAGTCACTCTAACCTATCTAACCTCACCTGTAAGTCAGGTCATAGCGCCTGTCCTCTAGAAGACTGCCTCGCACAGGTGTGCCAATGGCAAAGTTGTGTTCCACCATAGTGGCCCCATACAGGTGACCATTTCGCTGGGATCCCATGGCGCACTCCACATGTGTAGGCTCCTGGGTTCCATGCCTGTCAACGTCGATGAGGTAGACCCCTGACTCTGTGTGTCCTGCTTGGTAGTATGCATCACAGGTGGCTGGGTACCGCGCTGTGCAGAACATAAAATTCATCAGCTATGAGTCTTTGAGAGGCTCCTGGGGATGCTATGTCATGTCAGCAAGTCAAAGAGTAACTAGAAAAGTGGTTATTCCATGACTGTGCTGAAACCATGCATCCATTCATCTGTCTGTCCATCTGTCCAACCTGTTAATCCACCACCTGTCAATCAATCCATCCATCATGATTCATCCACCTGACAATTCATTAATTCTGACCACTCTGTAAGTCAGTGAAGCTGTCAAATTAACAAAACAACCCCCCCCCCCCCCCAACACACACACAAAACAAAAACAAAACAACAAAAACCAGACCCAAAAACTAACTTATAATACCAAATATCAACCAACCAATAATTTAGTTTTTGCCATTAATACAGAATAAATCAGTCCATGAATCTACCAGTGTACTAAAATGTGTAGACATGATTTTGAAAACAAGAACCCCCCCCAAAAAAAGAACAAAAAAAGAACAACCACATTGTCTGCTGTTAAGAACATCAGCGCTGGGAGAATAACTACAGAGTCTGTAAATATTCAACAGCTTCTTCACAGACTGATCTGTCAGCATCCCAGACCACTGCTGACAATGGCTAACACTCATCCATTGCCCCGGCTCTGACCCCTCACTGATAGAGGTCAGGCGCAAAACCCACAACAATCTCCCCTTCAGTGTCCACGGACATGCAGGCCCACAATGGTGCCTTGACCAGTAACTGGACACTGCTGATCAATGGACAGAAAGCTGGGCAGAGGGAAGGGGAGATGAATGACAGGCACCAATGTTCAGGGTGTGGTTTGCATGAGCAATCAGAGAAATGGATCTGTGTTTGGAAAAGGAAGAGTGATTGTGTAGCGACCATGGCCTGACCTCAGGTCAGCCATCGACTTCTTGTAAAGACAGCACCACCAGGTTAGTGCTGGGAAACCTGAGGTTGACTGGTTTCATCCTGCTGCTATGAATTTATGCATAGGAATTAGCTGACTTATTTCTGCGTGTGTTGCTAACGGTCTGCTAACGGTCTAAGTGCCCTTGGTAAGGAGCATAGAGCTCTTTTAGGAACTGGTGATGTACACATAATCATTACAATACTTTTGATTACTGTCATAGCCAATGCCTATCAGCATGTGTTTAGGAAAACTGGAATGCATACATAAATTAAAGAGCTGAAACCATGCTTATTTGTTAATTTCAAAGCAAATGGACACTACAGTGAGAAGAAGAAAAGAAAAAGAAAAAAGAAAAAAAATCCACACAGAATGAAAAACAAGAGATGGATGCAATGTGTGTCATCAGAATACAAACTCAACCAACAGTCTTCTTTTTTAAGAGAGAAAGAACACCGCATCTTTACATAGACATATGTGCAGAGAGAGACAGAGACAGAGACACAGAGAGAGAGAGACAGAGAGACAGAGAGAGAGAGGCAGGCAGACAGATAGACAGACAGACAGACAAGGAAGACTACAGAGCCCAACTCACGGAAATGGCAGGCTTTCCCTTCATAGCTTTTCCCTTCACAGTCACACTGCACACCATCCCAGTCTGACAGACACCTGCTGTCATGCTCGCAGATGTTGTTGATGCTGCAGTAGTCCACAAGGTAACAGCCGTCCAGTTTAAGGCCGATGGCCGAGCCGGACTCCACCACAGAGATAGGGTCCAGCTTCTTTCCCTGGATCACAATCTGCTCCATGCACCCAACATACCCATCTGCATCTGGAACCGATGAAGAACAGTCCAAGTCTTGAGTATACTGACTCCATTATTTCACCATTCCCACTCATCACTATAATGACACACAAAGCTGGCAGATGTGCAGGGTTTGTACACAGTTTTTACTTCAAATTTTCCTAGCTTCTTCCACACTTAAAGTCCATCTTCGCAGACCAAGTGACTGCTCAAGGCTGATGGAAAGTGTAAACAGTGCAGGGAGGATTCAAAAGACAGTAACTTGCTGATGTAGCAGATGACACAACCATCTGAAGCAGGTCCAGGAACATCTTAAACTATTAAAGTTGCTAAACTAATTCTGTATTTTCCTTTTAGCATCCATCATTTGGCCACCTATTTTCTTTCTGAATTGCCCGTCTGCACATTTGTCCATCGTTTCGTCTCCTGGTTTTTCTTTCTGAATCCCTCTTCCGCAGATCATCTGATGCATTTGCCCAACTTTCCAAGATCCTGACCCAAAATGCCATTTTCCCAAACTTTGTAAGGACTGGAAAAAGACACCTCAGTTTTCCCAATTAAAAAACATAAATGATACAAATCCTGAGCAATGACTGATCAAAGAAAATTCCTCTGTGAGAAGGTGCATAGTTCACCAGGTACAGTCAAGTCAGTACATCAAGTCCAGTGGAACCTCTCCCGAAAGACAGCTCTATAGCAGCTAGGCTACCCCGTTTTTAAGACAACTTTTTCCCCTTCTGAAACCTTTCCCATCATATTTCCATGTAAAGGAACCACCTACTGAGGACCACTTCTGCTTCAAGACCACCTTTACTTCAATTTCTGGCTTGCCTTAAGAGGGGGATTCCATAGTACAAAATTTAATATGTTTGAAGAGGGCTATTGTTGTACCCTTAGTTTCTGTGTTCTTTTTCTTACCATTGTTTTTGCTGTTATTGTCAGTGTTACTTTTAGCATATATGTTTTAATCCCAGATCACTCTCCTGAGGAGTTCACTTTCAAATGTGAGTAAACCTCATTCCCATGCTGGCATGAATATCACTGGTTTACACCATGAAAACAGAACACATACTTGATGGGCTTCAGCTTCTAAATTACAAATCCTTACACTGTGAAGACAAAACACATACTTGATGGGCTTCAGCTTCTAAATTACAAATCCTTACACTGTGAAAACAAAACACATACTTGATGGGCTTCAGCTTCTAAATTACAAATCCTTACACTGTGAAGACAAAACACATACTTGATGGGCTTCAGCTTCTAAATTACAAATCCTTACACTGTGAAGACAAAACACATACTTGATGGGCTTCAGCTTCTGAATTACAAATCCTTACACTGTGAAAACAAAACACATACTTGATGGGCTTGAACTTTAAAATTACAAATCCTTACACCGTGAAGACAAAACACATACTTGATGGGCTTCAGCTTCTGAATTACAAATCCTTATGCTGTGAAGACAAAACACATACTTGATGGGCTTCAACTTCAAAATGACAAATCCTAACACATTATACTAATGGGTCTGTACTTACGCCTGTATCCACGCAGACCGAAGCCCAAAATGACTTGCCCCTTGTGCAGGAGGGACTTTCCATACTGGTGTGTACTTCTGGATACTGCATCAACTTTCAGTTTTGCTTGGCTGAAAACACACAATTCAGTCAAATCAATGAAGAATCAGTTTAAAGCTCATCCAGAGCTTTTTTCTTCTTCTCTGCTTAAAAAGCAACAACAACAAAATTAAGTGAGTTTCTAACAAGCCTAAAGATAAACACACTGACCTGCATTAATATTAATGGCTGGAAACCTGAAGCTTCCTTATCTCTTTAAAAAAATAAACTCTACTGATCTAGGGTAAACTTGTTGACCATTGCTGATGTGTATGTCCTGCATACATCACTCATTTGTCTGTATTAAAATCATGCATTTGCTGTGATCTAGAAATCCTGTAAACTGGTATGACCAGTCTGAGCATGAGACTAAGAGGGACCCCTCCATCGGAAATTGACCCTTCTGGGAGATTTCTTAGGCAGGTTCCACTGTAAGTATGAATTCTGATGGTGCCAGGCATCCTGCTGTGTCAAAAGGTGTGCAGACTGACAGTTAGACAGTTTCTCTCACCTCTGTTTCAGCTCGATGTGCATACTGTGCCACTGCTTGTCATTCACTACAGATGGAAGTGTGATGTTTTCACTGAACTGTTCATTGCGATTGGATGGGATGAACATCAGCATTGGATGGCCTTTTATGATCCACGCCTGGTAATGCACACACAAAATAAGCAAATGAAAGTACAATATACAATAAATAATGAAGGAAAAAATATGCATGAGTGCGCACGCGCACACACACACACACACACACACATGCACACACACTAAACTGGTTCTGTAAATGAATGAGAAAAAAGTTCAAACTGTACAGAATGAAGTACAACAAAAATACCTGTAGTCTATAGCCTGACAGTAAAGCTGAAGAATGCAGCCATCCTTCTCACTACCATCACTGCCACCACCCGCCCTCCCCTCCCTCAAAAAAAAAAAAGGGAAGAAGAAAAGTGGAGACTAAACTTGTAATGCCATTAAATATCTGCCAAAAATTGGGTGAGAGAAAACAAATAAAAACATTGCTGAAACAACACTCACAACGTCCATGCATTCAGAAAACTAAAACAGACAACAAAATCCTTTAAAAAACAACAATCTTCTTCTAAATCCTTATTTTTGACAAAAGAAAACAAAATACAAATGCAACAAAATGAACATGCACACACACACGCATGAACACATGCACGCACACACACACACACACACATACACACAAAAGACTGACCTCCATCCAGCCCATATCCCACTGACTGCCCCCATCTCTCCTGGAAAGCAGTTCCACATAAAACAGGATGCCATCCTCACGCACAGTGCGGAATTGAAAGTCAACAGTCAGGTTTTCGTCCCTCGAGCCCAAGCTCCAGTGCAACACAGATGCTGCGTTGGGGAACGAGATGGGGATGTCTTGCACAGGACTGCAGCCAAATGTGGGGCTCTCACCTCCATGGTATCTGGACAGCGCATGAAATTTGTGATATTTTTTTTTTTTTTTTTTTGCACTCTCTCCTCTCACAGTAGGGTACCATGGATGCAGAAGTTCAGTTTTTTTTTTTCTGTTGAGAATCTATGCTGTCAAAGGTTACCTGTTTCATGCTTGGAGTAGGTCAGAATCTGCCTGGCATGCTTCACATGCTGCCACAAATTTTGCCTTTGTAATTCTGCCTTCCCATGATTGATGAATCAGACTTTTATATGAGATTGATGAATTTTGTTGTGCCCTGACGGACAACTTTCATGGCTGACTGGGCATTTAAAAGATCCAACAACTAACCCTGTCTCCACCCCAAGCATAGCCAATGACAGAAACCAAAACAGACAGTTAAAGCTGATGACAGCATTCCTTCCTTGCACTTGTAATCTTCTCAAGTACAGCAACAATTATATTTATATTATGATTTAACATCAAGTGTTTAAAAAGGTCTTGCATGATGTGCTCTCTGTTTACACCAGATGAACTGCAATCATCAGAGTTTTCAGACACGTAACTCCCACAACTGGGTGGCTCCTGAAGCCAGATCCTGATGCAAAGATTCTCTGAAGTACAGAGCTGTAGCTCACTTGACACTTACCGATCGTACACAAGGGCTCCCAATGAAGAGACTGTTCATGCCAGACAGTTACCATGCATAATGTGTGTACTGAAATCATCAGTCTGACTGGGATTTCTCTTATGCTCTTTTTCTTACTGTGTTCCAATGGAATTTTTCACTTTTGTCATGCCTTTGCTGCTGCGTTGAACTGAAGACTCACAGCTACAAACATTACCAGGACAACTGATTTCAAATGCTGTCTTCTTTCCTTTGATCCTTTCCCAATTGCATTCTTTCTCTGTCTCTGTGTGTGTGTGTGTGCGTGCATGTGTGTGTGTGTGTGTGTGTGTGTGTGTGTGAGAGAGAGAGAGAGAGAGAGAGAGAGAGAGAGAGAGAGAGAGAGAGAGAGAGAGAGAGAGAGAGAGAGAGACAGAGACAGAGACAGAGAGACAGAGAGACAGAGAGAGAGAGAGAGACAGAGAGAGAGAGAGAGACAGAGACAGAGAGAATATGTAGTGTGAGGATATTGTATAAAGTTTTTATATTATTTTTGAGGTTTATGTACACATTTTGTATTTTTGACAAGATTTTGTGAAGTATGGTTTGCTCACCCTTGTCAGTGAGATACTATGCTACAGAAATTACCACTATTATTATTATTATTATCAACAGATAGTCTTTTCAGAGGCGTATACCTACGTCTGCGCAAACACTATCTATGAATGGTAAATATCCAAATGAACGTTGTAAAAATCCAGCTCATGACAGACCTGCAAATATCACTGCCACTGGATAACTTGTACAGCACAGAGTGGTCATTGAAGTAGACATTCTTCATACAGCCAACAAAATTCCTGGTCACTGGTAAGCCTGCAACAAAAAGTTGACCATTTTCAACTTCAGATTGCAAAATAATTTTTATATCATTATCATATGCTAATGGCACAGGGCAGCACAAAGGGTCAGCTTCTAAGTTGCTGGCTTAAATGCTGCATCCTGAAAAGGTCAGTCACAATAATAATGTACATTTATCATGCACTCATCAACGCCCTGAGCGCTCACATGATACATATTAACCTAAATATGATATTCTATACACATGTAGAGCATAGTTCTACCAAAACAATTTACATAAAGTATTATAAAAAAATAAGTTAAAAAAATGCACTACAAACACACACACACACACACACACACACACACACACACACACACACACACACACACACACACACTGACTGTAGCAGAAACTGGGTACTGATGCACAATACTAAACCTGATTCTTACAGACGCCATTCTGTGTACTACCAATTAGGGCACATCAGTTTGGGTTTTCTTGTGGAAGACACTAATATAATCAGATCTGCACTCGATGATGGTGACAAATGCTGATTTGCAGCACACATAGCTTTCCATATTTACATGTTCATCAGACTTTTGGGGGGGAAAAGAGGATTTTTCAAAAGAATTTTTGGAAAACAGAAACAAAAGAGAGAAGAAGAAAAAACAAAAAGAAAAAAGAAAGAAAGAAAAAAAGGGGGTGGGGGAGGGGTTGGGGTTGGGGGTTGGGGAGGACCTCCTTCCCCCTGAAAAATCTAGTGGTCAGTGCTCTGTTGCCAGCAGGCTCCAACTACATGCAGCAAATAAACTCTCTGTTTCTGTTTATCATACTACCTCAGTCAGTTCTTTCAAATCTCCCTTGAAAATCTTTCTCTCTTCATAGAAACTTTTCTTCAATTCCATTGTCTGGAGATATGCATATGTATGCATGTGTGCATGTGTAAGTGTGTGTGACCACCTCTGTTCATTGGAACCTTCGTAACTGAAATGTTTATAGATCATGTGTAAAAGGATTTCTAAGTGCTTTCAGCTATTACACTCCAGGCATGCTAAGAGCCTGTTATAACCAACAACAACCCATTTTAAGTATCTAGCTTGGGATTACTTTCACTGGTTTATGACACTGAGCAAACCATTCTCAGGCCACGAGCTTAAGGCCATCCAATTTGTTTATCGGTGTAGTGTCTGTAATGTGCGTTGCCACATATACACATGTCATGAGTCATAGTGGTGCAAAACGTTTCTTATTGCCATTTCACATAACCTGGAGTAATAATTCAACAGCAGATGAGCAGCATAAAAAGAGATGTCCCAGACAGCTACATAGTCATACAGCCCACTCACAAAAGGTATGTCCATTTCATAAACCTACACAATGACAAAGTGATGAAGCAGCCAAGTGCTACACCTGTTGCAGTGTTGGATTCTAACGCAACAACTGTACAGATTATCACTGGAAAAGCATTTGAAGACCTAAATGAATTTTGTTTACAACATCTGCTTGTTATCCGCACATTCTTTTGTCAGAGTATATAATAGTGGAGTTGGATTTTTTTATAGTTTAGCTGGTTATGATCAAATGAAATTACCACCAATGTTTATTAGTGAGGGTTTAACATCTACTATGGGCTGTAAATTTGTCATCTGTCACAATGATACCAATTTCCATAATAGTCATGTCAGGTGTGTGTTTTTTATATCCTACCTCCCCACACCCCTAACCTTTTACCTCTTGGGTAAATGTCCATTCACCTGTACATTCAAACTGTTAGTGACTGAAGGATAAAGACAGCTGCAAACAGTACATGTAAATTTTAGATGGAATATTACACAAGTAGTCTTGTCAACCACACAAGGTCATATTGGGATGAACAAACACATACTGTTATAAGTCAGAGATATGAAATGCCAGTGGGCACTAAAGACTCAATGTAGGTTTGTTTGAAAGAGTTTTGTGTTTATTTTGTTTTTCACTGCTGTGCAACCCCTAATGCTGTGTAACAGTGACATAATCTTCAATATGATGAAGGAGGTCACTCTACGGAAGAAGAAAAAAATGACTGCTAGCAATTGAAAACAAGATCCAAACACATAAAAGGTTCAGCAGAACCCTGTTTATTAGGACAAAACACAACATGCAAATTTCTGGGGTAATCCCCTTTATCAAGCTACAAAACAACACTTAAAAAACAGTTAAACAGTGAATTTCTTTTATGAAAAATGAGATGGGGAGCTAAACCACTTATCTGTTTTTGTCTTGTCCAGTGCTTGGAGGAATGTGTTGCCCCCCCCCCACCCCACCCCCCTAATAAATAGCGTTCTTTTGAACCTTTCATGTGTTGGGATCTATGGAAGAAGAAGTTAAAAAACAAAAACATTCACACTCCTGTGATATCTCAATCCACAGCCAAGTCAGAACAAGCAGCCCAGCCCAATGCAAAGCTCAAGGGGCAATCTTTGCTGAGGGGTTCATGAATATACATGGAAATTATGAATGGAAGGTTTATAAAAAGATGGTCTTAAAAATTGGGTGGTCTCTCATCAGGGTGGTCTTTCATCAGGGTTCCACTGTTCTGTGACTGTTACTTCAGATATCAGGGTTCCACTGTTCTGATACTATTACCTCAGATGTCAGGGTTCCACTGTTCTGTTATGATTACCTCAGATATCAGGTTCCACTCTTCTGTTACTGTTACCTCAGATATTAGGGTTCCACTGGTCTGTTACTGTTATCTCAAATATCGGGGTTCCACTGGTCTGTTACTATTACCTCAGATATCAGGGTTCCACTGTTCTGATTACCTCAAATATTGGGGTTCCACTGTTCTGTTACTGTTACCTCAGATATCAGGGTTCCACTGGTCTGTTACTGTTACCTCAAATATCAGGGTTCCACTGTTCTGTTACCGTTACCTCAGATATCGGAGTTCCACTGGTCTGTTACTGTTACCTCAGACATCAGGGTTCTGCTGGTCTGTTACTGTTACCTCAGATATCAGGGTTCTACTGTTCTGTTACTGTTACCTCAGATATCAGGGTTCCACTGGTCTGTTACTGTTACCTCAGACATCAGGGTTCCACTGTTCTGTTACTGTTACCTCAGATATCAGGGTTCTACTGTTCTGTTACTGTTACCTCAGATATCAGGGTTCCACTGGTCTGTTACTGTTACCTCAAATATCTGGGTTCCACTGTTCTGTTACTATTACCTCAGATACAATCATTGCACCACCAACAGATACTGCATACACATCCATGGGTGGAGCTACTACAGTTTTCACATACACATCGCTTAACCTGATCAGCTCTGGTAGCACTAAGCAAAAGTGCTCGTTCTCAAAAGATAAGCATGATTGAACATGGGCACCATACCGATGGGCGACATTATGTGCTAGACTTTCCACCCACCCCACAATTTCTCCCGTCAAATTCTGGGCAGACTCTACAGAATCACTTCAGGTCCCCCATGTATGTATACATATGAAGGATCACATCATTAGGCACTTCAAAAAGGATCCTGTAGTCCATGTCAAAGTTCAGTGGATTATGGAAACACTGAAATAACCCAACATGCACTAAAATCACTAAAAACAGTGTGTCCATTTGAGAGAGGAATGTAGCGCTATATAAAAGTTATCAATAATAAAACAGCCAATAATAATAACCTTTCTATCATATCAAATACAACTGAAGAAGTACCAGCTGCAACACGCTTTACAGCCTATTCTCACCATAATATTAGACTGAGGTTCTCCGGCAGGAAAAGTCTGGCCTAACTAACATGAAAACCTGATAAAGCCATGCAAACAGTGATGGGTTGTAAAGCAAAAAGCAATATCTGCTGGCATCTCAGCCATAAAATGGTCAGCCATTATCAGATTCCCCAGGAACATTCTGGATAATGTCCCAATTTCCACGCAGATCGATGCAGTACAAAGACGGCCACTAATGGGTGCTTTCTTTTTTGGGTCCGGCGCATTTGCACATGCACTCACACTCTCTCACATTCACATGGCCACTGCACCAAAGTAAAATATCAAACACCACCTCTACCAACAACAGAAACATAAAAACTAAAATATATTGATTTTACTGATCCCCAAAAGTGGGTTGCCAGGAAACAGAAATCTCTGCATCAGTAACTCAGGAACAAGATTTGCGCAAGAAGCTAATCAATGGAAAATTATCCCCACAAATTGATACTTTGTTTCCGGCTGCCATCAGGAAGGTAGCGCAGACAATACAATGTGATGTGCCACGCAAAAAACATTAGGGAACAATAACCATTTTGTGTCTAAAGAGCTTACTTTCATGTTGTCCAATTTCCATACTAAACATGCTTCTTGGTGCTTTCAAACTATTATGCATTTTTGTTGTTGTCGTTACTTTCTCTCTCCTATGTTTTTTTTAACAGATATAAATATGTATGGCATGGGAGAAGAAGGGGGTGAGGAGGTCTCAGTCTTATTTGAGAGGTCTTTTTCCCTTTTTCTCCTATTACTTTATTTTGTTTCAGTGACATGGTGTTTACTGTGAACTAATCAGTACCGTGCAGAGAAAAGAAAACAACCGGAACAGTACCAAAGACTGCAAAAACATTGCCTGCATCAAAATGACCGACCATTCATGTTTAGTGCCCACTGCAGCTTACTCATTGTGAGCCCATCCAAAACTGCCCAAAGACTACAAAAATATTGCCTGCATCAAAACGACTGACCATTCCAGTCATGCTTAAAGCCCACTCCGGCCTACTCATTGTCAGCCCATCCAGAACTGCCCATTACCACCCCCACAGCCACTTGTGTGAGCTTCAGACTCTACAATTGATTAGCCATCTCTCTGCCAGCCTCAGTGGACACTGGTTCCCTGCTGCCATCTTGCTGTTCTTATCACTCATCCCTTAATTTTTCCCCAGAGGAGAGAGAGAAATTGTCTCCCAGTTTTCTACAAGTACAAGGCAGTTTTGGTACTTTAGTTTCATGTCCAAGGCCTTGGAAGTACTGCAGCAGCTGAGAACACAGCTTGTGAAATAATAATAATAATAATAATGGGCACTCAGTGTCTCTAACCTGTAATAGTCCTAAGTCATAAGTGCTTATAATTCTTTCACACACACACACACACATATATATATCTTAATTTCGCTGACAAAAATTCAAATGTGCAGACGTACACAAATACATACGTATAAATCAACATATAACAGGGCAATGGAACTGAAGAAACGGTTTGTGAAAAGAGAACAGTTTTCAAGGAAGATTTGAAAGAACTGTCACACTGAGGTTGTTGTTGTCGAATTAGTGCATACAATCTGTTTTGGGTACAGAATCTGAATACACACACACACACACACACACACACAAATTTATGAAAAGGTTAAAAGTTGGTGTTTATTCTGACATCATCAACATCAACAGCTGGAAAAGGGTGGGGCATCTTTGTTCTGATATTTTATAAACACACACCTGAACTTTACTTTCTTTCCTCTCATCCCTAGTCTCAAAGTCAAAGGGGAACATAACACACACCCAAACTTTACTTTCTTTCCTCTCATCCCTAGTCTCAAAGGGGAGGCAAACCAAAGATGCATGCTGGCCTGAAAATGTAGAAAATGTTCATATCTTTCCATCTGCTGGCTTCATTTGCTTGTTCTAGCACTATTCGTACTTGTTAGAGAAGTAGTTTTCTGTCTTTAAATTTGAACTTCTCAGGGAGCAGCCATGTTGGTTCACTCTTTACCAATGAAGAGCAGGAAAAGGCTGGCTTGTGATGCACCTGATACTTCTGCCAGACAGAGCCCTGCCTGGTTCATGACATTACATACACTGATACAGACTGCTAGGCACAAAATGGCACATTCACAGTTGTGTTTGCAGGATTTCAAATGTCAGTGTTTAACAAACAGGACCAGAAATTGGAGAAAAAACTGCTGCAGATCTAAACAAATTTTTTATTCTATTCATTAATGGGGCTTGTGATGCTTCTTTGTTGCAGTTCCCCTTTAAATCCACATTACACTGGGTACACAGTTCACAGAGACAAGTATGGGTGGACTCTAAACCACTGTAACACCATCTGGCAGGCTGCATGGCATTAAGAGATGCAGCTATGGTGCACTGTTGTGACCTGAAGAAGAAAGAAGAGCTGGCCTGTCTGACCCACCACCGGCATTAGCATTCCCTGTGGTCACTCTAATGCTGGACATGACATTCATCTCCTTGACACATCTGTTTCTGATGGCTATTTCTGCCTTGCTGCCCAAACTGTGTCTGGTCCCAGTGCCAAGCTTGTCCAGCCAGCCAAATACACAAACACTGACACACACACGCACACACACACATGCACACACGCATGCACACACACACAGTCACACTCACACATTGCAGATAACATAATCTGCAAAACGCTCTCTTGGTTGGTGATGTGAAAACGTTTGCAGGAGAGGCATAACAAATGGGTAAAGCTAAGACTGCAAGCGTTTCAGAAAACAAGATGGCATTCAGTCCAGAACCACAAGCATCTCATCACCACAAGTGGATAATGCTGTCATTCATTATGCAGCCACTATCAAATTGCACACATACATATCTTTAAATGTGTGGAACTCCAACTCAGCTGACAGAGTCCCAGATTTACAGGGCCCCACAAACATGACAGGAACATTAGCGTTGAATATCTTTCCTCCAGGAAGACATTTCAAAAGTACATGCACAGCAGTCCTCAGGAATCCGTAAGTGGCTGAACATCATTTTTCCATCAACCAAGGACAAACCCACCAGGGTTTTTTTTCTTTCAAAAACAACCTAGAAATGAAGTTGAACGACTCAGCTAATGGTTCTCCTTAGGAAACTGACAGTGCTCAGACAGTGCATTATATATGCGCAAATAAAGCATGAGGGAAGTGGCATTGTATCACAGCCCTCTCTCTTTCTTGAGGGAGACAAATCCATTTGACTGGGACAACCTGACACCACAGACGCTGTGTCAGTAATGCAATGGTGACTGGGTCGATAGAGCATTAAATAGCACAATGAAGTTGTGTCAGTGGCAGACTGTCATTAGCAGGACTTTGGTGACCCAGTTTCTGTCAACTTTGCAGAAGTTCTGAGCCATCTTCTCTGTAAGCCCCTTACCAGAGCTGCTAAGTCCACAGGTGAAGGCTTAGCACAAGATCTTCCTGTGCTACTTCCTTTTAGGAACAGCTTTGTTCACCAACTGATGAGTGTTGCCTTTACAATTTTAGATTTCATATGTCAACACTGAAAATGAAAAGAGGAAGAAGAAGCAGAGAAAAAGAATGAAGCACTTGTTTTGTGCATAACAATTAACATTAACAGAGAGAGAGAGAGAGAGAGAGAGAGAGAGAGAGAGAGAGAGGAGAGAGAGAGAGAGAGGACATTATTTCCTAATGATGACTACCTTGATGTCAACATACTGTAGATTTGCTTTCTGGGATTTCTTTTAGGGACCAGTACCACACTGGCACTTAGCAATAGTAAGTGTGTGGGTTGTGCTATCTACCTGCTGATCACAGCTAAACATCACACACACACACATGAACGCACAGTGACAGTGATACACAGTCACACCTACAAATATTAAAATACCTCTTGTGATGACAAAGTTATCTCCGCCTCCAATGTAAGCCAAGGGATCCAAACTGAGGAAGAAGTCCGTGTTTTTCACTGTCCTGCTTGTCACGTCTCCATCCAAGTATACAGATACCTGCCGGCCACTGTGCTCAATGGTCAGGTTGTGCCATCTGAAACCAATTCAAATCAGCAAAGTCAGTCAGGCAACAATCTGACTCAAAGGCACCGATATTGGTCAGTATGTCAGTTGCACAGACAAAGAAACTCACAACCATGAAACAACTATATGTACATTGGCATCTTGCTGAACCAAAGCTCTGTGTTTGTGCATCTGTGTGTGTGTGTGTGTGTGTGTGTGTGTGTGTGTGTGTGTGTGTGTGTGTGTGTGTGTTGTGGTATGCCATGGTGGGTTTTTATTTTTATTTTTATTGATTGAACTTTATTTCTCAATAGTGAAAATATTAGCACAAAGGTTAACTCACATATCTGCCGTTGCTACAGTACTACTAATAACCACGTTATTCATTGTGAAATATTAGAAGGATATAGACAAAATACAGCATCAATAATAATAATACATATGAAAAGACTAATATCAGACAGTGACTGCAAAAGAAAAGAAAACAAACAGTAAGAATGAGAAACAACTGTGGTGGTGGTGGTGGTGGTGTGTGTGTGACATGTGCGTGCGTGCGTGCTTGAACGCGCGTGCGCGCGTGCGTGTGTGTGTGTGTGAACGGAAAAGGAGACACTGACCGATGCTGTGGTTCATGTTGAACTGGCAGATGAAAGACAAACATGTGACACTGGCCTTACTAAAAGAAGGACTGTCAAAACACAGCAACCAAATCCTGTGCAACTGGACCCACCACAGACTGGACCCTCTGAGGGCCAGGAACGAGTAAACAAGCAATGATCAGCCTGTCCGGCATCGCTTGCCGTCTTCTTCTTCTTCTTTCCTTGGATGCCCACAATCATGTTGATGATTATTCTGGCACTTTAGGTGGTGTTCGCAAAGTCCACATTTTAGCTCTGGTCACAAGTCCTTAAAATTGAATTGTTGCACTGTCATTCTCTCTCTCTCTTAAAACAACAACTAAAGAACTAGTTCAAAGTGTCAACAGTCGTTGCCTCTACTGCATCAATGGAGAGTGAGTTCCAGTCCCTGATGGTGCGGGGTAAAAAGGAACCGCCTCGGTACTGCGTTCTGGTGGTGATGAGGCTAAGCTGTTGACAGTGGGTGCGGCGCTGGCGGGGGGGGGTGGGGGGGGACTAGTTTGGTCTTGATGATGGGGCACTGGACTAGTCCATTGCAGATCTTAGATCTAGTCTAGCCGACATACGGGCACACAACTAACTCGTAGATCCAAAATGGCAAGTACTGACTGGCTTAATATCTTGTGCGCTGCTATTTTGTGTGTGTCTGGCAGAAACGATAGTAAGTCTTTGACTGACGTCATGAATAAGACCGACATAGTGTAGCAGAAGTATCTATCACGTGACGAGCCAACCTGTTTCTTCTCTTCACTGGTAAAGAGCGAACTAACACGCGGGCTGCACTCTGAGAAGCTCAAATTTTACGAAAGAAAGAAAGAAAGAAAAAAGTGCACTTCTGTTGCACAAATATTTAATGGAATAATCACAGGAAGCTTGCGAATGGAAATACGTGCACATTTTCTACGTTTTGAGACCAGTTAACTTGCTTCTTCGCTGGTTAGGGTTCCCTCAAAGCAAAGACTGTCACGCTACAGGAAAATCCATGGACCCGCTACAGCCTACATATACATAAGTCCTTGGGATTTCCTTGTCCCTAATATGTCATCTGACATCCGAGGACATTAAGAACCAAGTAGTAGGATTTACATAATTGGGCAGTAAGCAAAGATTATGAAATACATGTATTATAATCTTTGCTGTAAGTTTCGGCGTCTGCGGCCATTGGCCATCGCAGAACTGATGCCGTTTCAATGGCGACCATAACTTAGTCTGAGTCAGTCCTTGAGAAGTTGACACTGATGTGCCTACATTCTCGCGGGGGCGGGGGGGGTAAACTGATCTACAGACTGCGCTGGGTCTGATGACAACATCGCGCACATGAGACCACAGCTGATCACGCGAAGGGCAACTCCCACTGAACTTAACGCCGCAACTTGGCGGATCTGAAGACAGAAAGTTCTCACACTGAGTGGCTGCATGCACCTGTTCGCATTGTAATGGCAGTTTGGACTCGGTTGAATGTCACTGACGACCGCCGCCTGGGCGGTACACCAGACAGTCTCAGTATGATCCCTTGTATGAAGAAAGGCTTATCATATCAAGTAACCGGGGGACTCGGTAATGAAAGGACTATACGAAACATAACACCAGCCGCGGAAGGCACAGCATCTATCAAGTTGTGACCGACTGACATAGCGGCAGCCTCACAAGGTTACACTGTAATACTGATGATGGCAGATTGCCAATCTGTAAAACGACTCGCACCTGCCGCACTGTGTCGACACAAGTGCGTTATGAGTGACTCGCTGGGACCAACTTATTCAGTTATTATTAGCTGTATGGTTTTAGCCCTAAAATCCATAATCAGTAATCAACCTAAAACAACGAATAATTCCGACCCATACCGCCGGCCGCGTTGCGATTGCCGAATCAATCGTAAAGAACAATGCCGTTGCCAGGAGAAGCCACATGGCTTCCGGCGGCTCTTGTACATCTTCCCTGCCGCCGGTTTCGCAAGAGCCCGGCTCCAGCCTTTATCAGCACTTCATCTCTCGGCGACCACACTGTCCGACTCTGCTCTCTTCGACGATTCTCTCTCTCTCTCTCTCTCTCTCTCTCTCTCTCTCTCTCTCTCTCTCTCTCTCTCTCTCTCCTTTTCGTGAGTACCCTCCCCCCCATCCTCCGCCACCGCGCACACACACGCTCCTATAAGCCCCAGTGGACACACAGAGTAATAAACACACGCACGCACACGCACGCACGCACGCACACACACACACACACACACACACACACACACACACACACACACACACACACACACACACACACACACACACACACTCCCACACCCTTCTTAATTATAATTAGTTTGTTCCAATGCAGAAGACACCGGACCGAAGAAGACCGGCCCCACCCCATCCTCTCCTGTTTTAGCCTTCACTGAGAGTGCAGATATATATCAGCATATAGACTGGCAAGATTCGGAAACACTGTATTGATGAACACTTTAAGAAAATGGAATGCCTGCATGGACCGGGGTCCCACTCACCTACCCGTAACTTCAATGGAAACACCCATAATATAGGATCGTCACGTGTCTAAATATGTACCCATATACAATGCGAGTCACTTGGGAGTGGTCAGTATCGAGGTTGATGCACCATCAATCGCCATTCTATCTGGGTACCAGCGAGAGTGATCAAAGTTAACATGGACATCGACTGACCACTCTTTGCGCCATGGGGTCCGAACCCAGACACTAGCTGGGCACCGTCAAAGCCCGACAAGGCGACAGCTAATGTCCTGACCAGGTCATGCACTCAGCGACGGAACGGCATCAGTATACAACATGTGCAAATTCGACGTCTGCTCTTCTAGCGGCTGGCACGCCAGCGTAACAAGGTTTATCTGCAGCCAACCACACGCACCAGTGGGAGCAATCAGTTGATCAATACACTGCTCATTGTTATGAGAGTACGGTTCTTGTTTTTAATCAAACCGGAACGACACGGGTGGGCGTCTGCCACGCCTGGCCGTGGCAGTCTGCTAGTCTCTCTCTGCGTGCAAAGATGAAGGTGACCGAATGTGATACTGGCATAAAACGAAGATACATATGCATGAGATTAACTACCTGTCTGTGCATATACAAGTTTGTGCCTTGCTGCTTGCTTGCTTGCTTGTGCGTGCGTGCGTGCGTGCGTGCGTGCGTGCGTGCGTGCGTGCGTGTGTGTGTGTGTGTGTGAAAGAGAGAGAGGGTATCTGAGTGTGTGTGTACGCGCGGGCGCGCGCGCGTGTGTTTGTGTGTGTGTGTGTGTGTGTGTGTGTGTGTGTGTGTGTGTGTGTGTGTGTGTGTGTGTGTGTGTGTGTGTGTGTGTGTGTGTGTGTGTGTGTGTGTGTGTGTATGTATGTGTGTGTGTGTGTGCATGTGTATGCGCGCGCGCGCACGCGTGCGAATAGATTGCTTGAACCACCTCAATTAACCTGGTAGTTATCATGTGTGTGTGTGTGTGTGTGTGTGTGTGTGTGTGTGTGTGTGTGTGTGTGTGTGTGTGTGTGTGTGTGTGTGTGTGTGTGTGTGTGTGTGTGTGTGTGTGTGTGTGTGTGTGTGTGTGTATGCGCGCCCGCGCGTACGCGTGCGAATAGATTGCTTGAACCACCTCAGTTAACCTGGTGGCCACCATTTCCAGAATCTAATCAAAACTGATGCACTTTTAGCCTACACCCCAAAGCACTCTCTCTCTCTCTCTCTCTCTCTCTCTCTCTCTCTCTCTCTCTCTCTCTCTCTCTCTCTCTCTCTCTCCCAACAACGTTCACCAGAAAAAGAGCACGTCCTGCATAAGAGCAAGCTTTTCCCAATTCCCGAAGGCGGGCGGGATAACTCCAGGCTACTCTCCTAAATCCGTGACAGGACCACGGCAATTCCCCGGGCTGGGAAGGTCGATGTATAACTATAAGCCTCCGATTCTGCGAGTGGTTTCTTCTTCTTCTTCTTCTTCTTTTTTTCCTTCTTTTCCTTCTTCTTAATTTTTTACAAAAAATATGCCTACCCGCCACGAGAATGGTTCGAACGGGTGCTGCACTGGTCGCCTACGTTCCTCTCGCCTACGTTTTGATCTTTTCTGCGTCCACCCTCCACGTCAATTGTTCCTGGCCTGAGAGAGAGAGAGAGAGAGAGAGAGAGAGAGAGAGAGAGAGAGAGAGAGAGAGAGAGAGAGAGAGAGAGAGAGAGAGAGAGAGAGAGAGAGAGATGCAGTTTATTAAAAGCAAATAAGGAGGAGATCAGCTCATACTGGGATATCTATTTAATCAAATATAACAAGAGAAAATCACAGCTCTCATGTGAGCTCGTCAAAAGCGCCATATTTATGTTCATCGCTAGTGTAGGAGAAACGACCGAATTTTATTTCCTGTGGAGGTGAAACGAGTGAATCTTATTTCCTGTGTAGGCGAAACGAACGAATCATTTCAGGTGTAGGCGAAACGAGGGAATCTTATCTCCTGTGTATGCGAAACGAACGAATCATTTCATGTGTAGGCGAAACGGGCGATTTATTTCGTGTGTAGGCGAAACGAGCGAATCACTTCATGTATAGGCGAAACGAGCGAATCATTTAATGTGTAGGCGAAACGAGCGAATCACTTCATATGTAGGCGAAACGAGCGAATCACTTCATGTGTAGGCGAACCGGGCGAATCATTTCATGTGTAGGCGAAACGAGTGAATCATTTCATGTGTAGGAGAAACGGGCCGGCGATTCATTTCGTGTGTAGGCGAAACGAGCGAATCACTTCGTGTGTAGGCGAAACGAGCGAATCACTTCATGTATAGGCGAAACGAGCGAATCACTCCATGTACAGGCGAAACGGGCGAATCACATCATGTGTAGGCGAAACGAACGAATCACTTCATGTGTAGGCGAAACGAACGAATCACTTCATGTACAGGCGAAACGACCCTGCGCTGCTTCTTCGCTTCGGCGGTCCCCCTTTAACAAACCCGTTCTACACCCTCAGATGTGTTAATGCACCCGACAGACTAAAGCAAGTCTTCCGCACATCAAGGGTGAATATCAGAAGGCTCACTGACGTAGGTCTGCTTTTGATACAAGCTGTCCCGCTAGCAAGTAGGCGTTGGAGTAACAGCAACACCCGAGTCAACATCTTGCCCCGCTGATGTTCGCGTCCGACAGTCACAGAGCAAACACTTATTGTGGACATACGGAGCAAGAGCCGAAAGGCTCAGACGGCAAAACACCCGTCGTGTTGTTACCAAGCTTGTTTGATGGTATCACCGTCGCACATCAGTCAGACAACTTTAGAACCATTATCGGTATTGGTTTCTCTGTCCATCTGCAAGCAGTATACTCTGAGGTTAACCAGAAACAACGACAACGATGATGATAGAGGGAAAGATGTCAGAGAAGACAACAATAATAATAATGACTATGGTGATAGCCATCCTTATTATCATATGCAGAAGAAGCACCGAGCAGCAATGAGACACACACCAATACTGATTACAGTTAACGCTACGCTGATTGGCATGGTTCTTCCAAAGCATGAAATCCGCCCGCTGCGCCACCTGTTAATTGTGTTGGACGTCTGGAACCTGTAGTCAACAGGCATAGGATTGTTGTCTACAACTTGAATGATTTTTGTCCCACCTTTGTGGTCTGCATTATGCCCCTGCCCCTTCTCCCCTTTCAAACTCGAAATCTGTAGCTACCTGTACATGCAGTACTTGTGAATCATTTTTGAACGAGGACAATCATCCGTAGCATCGTGCACAGCAATACTGAAAAGAATCGTGCTTAGACTACTCTGTGAATACTTCTGAATAATGATCAACATTTATTTCATGCACCTGGGTCTGATGCCTCGAGCACGTCGAAGAGAATGTGTAGGACAGGGAGGTATGTCACAGTGAGGATAACACTGCAACACCTGATGAGGCACATGGAAGAGAGTCAGCAGGACGGAGAGGTATGTCACTGTGAGGATAACGCTGCAACACCTGATGAGGCACATGGAAGAGAGTCAGCAGGACAGAGAGGTATGTCACAGTGAGGACAACGCTGCAACACCCGATGGGGCACGTGCTGTGCTGGACGTCTTCACTGGCAGTTAAAGTGGCGCTCAACGAACGCGGCAGCATCCCGGAGAGTTACAGTCTAATACATGTACCGTCACTGTTCGCGCATTTCTAAATGCTTTCAAGTAGGCAAACCGTGCAGATCGAAACACACACACACACACACACACACACACACACACACACACACACACACACACACACACACACACACACACACACACACACACAGATAGCTATCAGGGTAACATACTGAAATTGGAAACGTCCGAACTTGATAAAACCAACAAAGGAAACAGCATGGAACTTCAACAGTAGCCCCCCCCCCCCCCCCTCCCAAATAAAATAAAAACTAAATAACAACAACCTTGCATGTTTTCCAAAATCACTACGTCAAATGACACTGACAAGTCACCTACGCGCTGTTTCGCGGCAAAGGTACAAGAACTGTGTCAATAATATGTTTATTGTCAGTGTTTCCTATCCTTAACACAAAGCTCCTCCGAAGACCGCATGTGGCTAACCATGTAGCGGGGTAATAAGGAACGTTCAATCCTCTCACCCTATGGAATGCATTTGTCAATGTACAACTGCAAATAATACATGGTGACCCCCGGAGTGTTCAGCCGGACAACGCTACAACACCAACACCAACAACACCACCACCAACAACACAAATCCCCAGCTGTGCATAGTCAGTATTCGCTTTCAGCGTTAAATTAAAACCAACAAACTGGTCAATATTCCTCCAGGCGTTTATTGTGAAACAGATGCTGGTGCACAACTCGCCCAACCAGAAAGGTTGAAAGAACCACCTGAAGCTTGGGGGGGGATTGTACTCACCACATAAATCAAGATAGTTTCTGCTCTGAAAGGAGAAGAGCGAATTCTTGAGCCTGGCTCGCTAAGCGCCGGCTTCGAGTGTCAGCCCAGGTGAAGAATACGGCAACGCAAACACATACAATCACTAAACGATGATGACTGATGCCGCAGGTTCAATGAAACAGCGCTCTGATGAAAAGAAGGCAATGCTAAACTGACTGGTCTTGGGGTATAAGCACACGAACACACGAACACACACACACACACACACACACACACACACACACACACACACACACAACACACACACACACACACACACACACAGGTGTGCGTTCTCCCCATCCCCGCCCCCCTCTGTCCCACACACAGACTGAAAACCACAAAGGAGGAAGTAGCTAGGTCATCAAACACCGATTTCAGAGATGCAGAATGACTAACGCCCCCAAACCCTAGATTACAGCCGGTCACGACCTGGCGGAGGACACTGACTCTGGATACGGAGCTCAAAACCACCTGCAGGTCCTTGGCGGAGAAGCGAAACAGTCACTCCGAGACCGCAGCAGAGGGAGAACTGCAGAGACTGAAAGCCTTAATTGTGCTTCACAGGTACTGGGAAACGAAGCGGAATAAATCAACTAAATCAAGACCGTAGGTCTAACTTCCACAAAGTGGCAGACACAGAAAAAGAAAAGCACCCCCCCCCCCCCCACCGCCCCAGCAACAACAACAACAACAGACACACACACACACACACACACACACACACACACACACACACACACACACACACACACACACACACACACACACAGTCGAGATGTTGCCCTTATTTTCTGGCATAATACGTCACGGCACTTTGACAGTCGTCCCAAAACTCAACCGAGATTCAAACAGCGACAGCGCACTACGAGCAGCCACCGCTGGCCTCTAAAGGAAAGGGCCCCAGTTCTTCTTCTTCTTCCACTAGTAAGTATTAATTTGGAGTTTTAACGCCCAGTCAGTCTTCTTCCATTAGGAGTAGCAAGAATCATCATTTTGGAAGTAAAACGCCATTGGACTTTACAGTCCTGTCAACCACACAGGGTTGCCTCGAGTCAAGGCGAACTAAAACATTTTTTAAAAGGCCAGCGGCAGTTGTATGGAGCATGCAGCGACACCTTGGCCAGAAAGGCTTGAAGGCTAGCAAGAGAGACATGCATGCATGTGGGAAGACAAGCCATGCATGCTTGTGTGGAGACATGCCAGACGGACCGCTAGATTCCTAGTATTCAATACTCAATGAACAGCAAAGGTCATATCAGGGCAAAGTTCAGTCTACCCAGTCAAGCGTCGAAAGTCCGACTCACTGCAATGTTCATCACACACATTTTAAGCTGCAAGAGAATCCGGGAAGACAAATATTATAAATCGTTTGGGAAGACAGAAATCGGAACGGTGGATTTCAGTTCTGGCAGTAGTCGAAACAAGCAAGGAAATGCATGACCTACTTCAGGCCTTAGAACTGACACACAGACAGACCTATCCGTCACACGCACAGACATGAACGCACCTGTTGTCGTCCAGTCCAATGCCGAGAGGGAAGTCGAGATCGTCGTTTCCGAAGGCCACAGAGACACGGAGGGCACCTGAGTGCAGGGTGGCCGTGATGTGGTTGTGGTAGGGCGACCAGCCCACCGCGTATAGCAGAATACCCGCGGGGCGCTCCGTCTGAAACATGCAACCAGGCGAGTATGAAAACATGCAATCAGGCTAGTATGAACACATGCAACCAGGCGAGTATGAAAACAAGCAACCAGGCGAGTATGAAAACAAACCAGGCGAGTATGAAAACAACCAGGCGAGTATGAAAGCAACTAACCAGACGAGTATGAAAACAAACCATGCATAGTATGAAAACAAGCAACCAGGCGAGTATGAAAACAACCAGGCGAGTATGAAAACAACCAGGACAGCATAAAACAAGCAAGTAACGTAGCAAGTATTCACAACACTGTTAACAGCAATCAGGATTTCCACAGCAGTTATTACAACACGTGCTCTTTTCAGTAAAAAAAAAAATCATGTGGCAATTAAAATACAAATGGAGTTATAAATAATACTAAGGACACTAACTCTTACAAATAACACCACGAGACACTTCTCCCTCTTGAAAAAAACAAGCGAAGAGAGAGAGAGAGAGAGAGAGAGAGAGAGAGAGAGAGAGAGAGAGAGAGAGAGAGAGAGAGAGAGAGAGAGACGTGACTAACAGAACAATAGGCTATCGTACAGACCTACACTGACTCCAAATGACCTTCCTGGCTGACTCGGATTTCAGCTGCAGGTTACAGCCCATACGTGAGCTCATCAAGAAAAACAACAACGGAAAAGACGATAAAAGACAAAACTGAGTGAGAGTACTGAGCGGCAGTGGAAGGGCTGACTTCAAGCACCTGACACTCAGTCTGAAGGAAAAGGAATGACCGGAAGGTACGAGTCTGTGCGGGGTTCTTACGAACACACGAGCGATGGCTGGGGACTTCGGTGCTGGATGGGGTTGGGGGAGTAAGTACTTGACATTCAGTCTGAACAAAAAAGAAACTGGAAATAATGAGGTGGGGATGTGTGCGTTGGGGGGGGGGGGGGGGGGGAGCAGGGGGGGAGGGGGCGAAGAGAACCGAAATGTCAGGCGTGGGGGGTGGAGGGGCGGGCTTGAGAACTCGATATTTTTCCGCTCTATGCTTTCGTTGTGTCTGCACGTGCAATTAGTTTTACCTGCCACCCGCACCGGCACAAACTCGATCGTGCACACTTCCTTCCTGTCCACGGTGATGCATGGGCCCTCACTTCACCTTTTCTCCATGTTAATTTATCTGCAGAACTGCACAGGCATGCATGCACTTGGCTTTACGTCACCAGGCATACCGCAGCGGCACGTGCAACGCGTTCCAGAACTGGACTGCTCATTAGCTGACTGTCGTAATTGAAATCACGTGGCTTAATAGCTTAATGCCTTCGCCGGGTTTGTAATCTTGAACTGATCACTGTGCAGTTTAGACCTGACGTAAAGTACGCTGTGTTACTCAGTACTTACACGATTCGCAGGCTCAAGTTATACTGTTGAACATTTCAACCCCAATACACCCCCTCCGGCCTCCTCCCCACCCCTCCGCCTCGGCCACTCTTACGTCAAACACGGTAAATTTTATTTTTTGTCATCCCATCATCGTTAATGTCTTTTTATAGGCTCTTTTTTTTTTTTCGGACTTAGGTATAGTCTTAGAAATGAGAAGAGTTTTAAAAGTGTATTGATTTATGACGGTGTTTGTCAAGTTCGTCCTCACTGTTTGACTGACAGTACGTGAAAATCCCAGTACGTTAAAATCCAATTATGACTAACTTCTTTTCAGGTTTCTGAAGATGACGACGATCACGATGATGATCAAGACGATGATCATGTGATGAGGACAGTGAATACACAATGTACATACTAATTTACTATACACCTTCACGCCACGGTCAATGCGTCCTAAGACATAATTAGGTTAAGTTTCCGTCGTTGCCTCATCCTAATGTCGTTGTTGCTGTGGTTCTTCTTCTCCTTGTTGTACTTCTTCTAATCACGAGTAGTAGTAGTAATAACTTGGTGTTTTACGCCCAGTCAACCATTGCGGTTATATCAGGGCGAATCTAATCACGAGACAAGGCTAGTAAATGCTTGAAGCCTACACTTACTTTGAACTCGAGGGCGACTCTGTTGTGGTCGGAGAAGAGCCTGTTTTCTTCCCCCTGGTAAAGCTGGTACGTCACCCACTCGTAACCGCTGAACGTTAATACTGATGGACCTGAAAATCAAAAAGAGACATACATAGATTTAATTCGACATGTAGGCCTTAAGGTTCTCATGACCACTCAATGGTAACAATGATGGACCTGTAATATAGAGACATACACAGATTTAATCTGACATGTAGACCTTAAGGTTCTCATAACTCTGAATATTGATATTGATAGGCCTGTAATACAGAGACGCACGTCAGTTTAATTCAACATGTATTGGTACTCGCAGCCGCTGCATGTTAACGCTGATGGACCTGTGAGTCAAATGCAGAGACATATCATTTTAATTAGACCTGCATGGAAATTCGTAGTCGCTGAATGTTAATATGGTGGACCTGCAAATCAAATGCAGAGACATACATCGGTTTAGTCAAACCTGCATGTAAATTAGCAGCCGCTGAATGTTTATATTGATGAACCCGCACAGCCAGTGCTGAAACAAACATCCGACTTTAATTAACCACGTGAGGGTAATTAAGTAAGTAAGTAAGTTGGTGCTTTACGCCCAGTCAACCTTATGAGAGTGAAATTACGTAATTCTTCCTTTCTACATTCATATGTGTGCGTGCGTGCGTGCGTGCGTGCTTTCGTGCGTGCGTGCGTGTGTGTGTGTTTTGCTGTGATCGGTGAAGTACAATAACGACGACTATGTTGCAGCAGATCCTGCATCTACCTGTGCCAGATAATTCAGTCCACCTGGCTGCACTACAAATGAACACACAATAAATCACCCCGCCCCCCCTCCTCCGCACCCCCCCCCCCCACCCCTCCGCCGCAGATAAATCAGCATACCCGACTGCAGCCAAGATGAACACACAATAAAGGACCCCCAGCCCAACCTTTATTGTGTCCTTCTCCGCAAAAATAAATGAAAAACAGACAGGACGAGATAAAAATTCCATGCAAAATGCTGTGATAATGAATCAGTCTGATAAAGAGTATACGTGTATCCAGCACCGAAAATCACACCATACACTGTAAGTCCATGGTTAGTACTTGCCGGTCCACACTCATGCGCAGGGCATCCTCATTTTAAAAAAATGAGTGCACGGTTGTATGGTGTACACAGAACGCGCCGAGATGGCAGCAGTTTCATGTGGCACCAGCCATGCCAGCACTGTAATTACACCACTTCAGTGCATACTCAAAACAACAACAACAGCAACAACACAAAAACAAAAACAAAACAAAATAAACAAACAAAAACCGCGCTATGAAAAGCTATTCACTCATGTAAAATCACATGCAAGCGCAGTGAATCTGCTCGAGAGCTGAGAATAGCGCTATAGAAAAGCGATCAACGATCAACAACAACACCAACAAAATGTATTGTCTCCATGGCGATATTTAATGCATGGGTCAAACTGAGGCTTACAGAACATTCACATACCATCAGTGATGGGGAAAAGGACAGACAGGTCAGTGACGGGGGGAAAAGGACAAACAGACAGCTGATCAGTGATGGGGAAAAAAGGACGGATAGACATATAACTAATCAACGGTGGGGAAAAAGGACAGATAGAGAGATAACTGGTCTCTACACACCAGTCAGGAACATGAAGATGGGGTAATCATTCGGAAACGCAACCCAAATATTCGGATGCTTGTCTAATCAGGCCTGGCTAGCAATTCATCGGTGAAAATTAACATCTATTGACATGGAACTGGCAACGATCGAGGGACGGTGTTGGAAATCAGCCAATGGGACCACAGAATGCAGCACTCAAATACCACTTCATCACCACGTCTGCGATCCTCGCTGGCCGCTGGCAACGTCCCACGGAAAACATTCTGCTGACAGAGAGCGGGCACTGCAGGGCATTTGTGAATAATCTACAAGTCCAGGTTATTACGTATTCCCTTCGGTAATATGAGAGCACGGGTGGGAAATTGTGCACGAGTAAATTTATGCACAGGTAGGCAGTTCATGTCTGCTTGGCTGGGAATACGATGCTGTTGTTTATATGCTGCGCAGAAGAGAGACAAACTACATGCCTGCCTGGACAGTGTCTGCGGTAGTGTGCTAATTAATGCCTTGGCAGCGTAACCGCAAAATTGGAGCCGATACAGCCGCATTATGGTCACGGGTCAGCTCTACCTTCAGGTCACCAGCTGTAAACAATAGGTGTGGGTAGTCGTGCACTCTCGATGGGTAGTAGCAGCCACACATACAGAGAGAGAGAGAGAGAGAGAGAGAGAGAGAGAGAGAGAGAGAGAGAGAGAGAGAGAGAGAGAGAGAGAGAGAGAGAGAGAGAGAGAGACAGAGACAGAGACAGAGACAGAGACACAGAGAGAGAGTCAGACAGAGACAGAGAAACAGAGAGAGACAGAGAGAGAGAAACACACACACACACACACACACACACACACACACACACACACACACACACACACACACACACACCTAACGTAATTACCATAGACTGGAAAAAGAAAAAGAGTTATGTAATCTAAAGCCGGCGTAGGTGGCAGAGAGAGAAAGAGAGGGAGAGAGTGAACGAGGGGACACACACACACACGCACGCACGCACGCACGCACGCACGCATGGCACACGCACGCACGCACGCACACACACAACAGACACACTTACATATACGCAAACACCATCGCCCTTTAACACACACACACTTCTAACGTAATTACTAAAGATTCGAGAGAGAAAAAGACCCCAAAAAAGACAAGTAGTCAATAGCCGGCGTGGGTAGCGCCACTCCGTCGCAGCGGGAAAAGCGGCCTAACGCGTGACATTCGCATTTAGCTTTCCGAAAGGAATGGGGCAAGAAGCACCCCCCAACCCTCAATCTTTTTGAAGTATTTTTTCCCCTGAAAACCCGATTTCCCCTCTAATGCCCCCCCCCCCCCCCCCCCCCCCCCCCCCCCCCCCCCCCCCGCCTCCCCCCGGTTACCCTCTCCTTTTGTCTGGGTTCCAACACAGGTTTTTACCTTATATTGTCTTCTTCGTCTCCCCCCTACCCCTTCTTCATGCAATGCAAAAGGCAGTATGTGTGCTGCGGGGTGGGACGGAGGGAGAGAGCGTCAGTCACAGAGAGAGAGAGAGAGAGAGAGAGAGAGAGAGAGAGAGAGAGAGAGAGAGAGAGAGAGAGAGAGAGAGACAGAGACAGAGACAGAGACAGAACAGACAGACAGACAGACAGACAGACAGACAGACACAGAGATAGCGACAGACAGAGACAGAGACAGACAGACACAGAGAGACACAGAGAGATAGAGAAAGAGTCAGTCAGAGAGAGAGAGAGAAAGAGTCAGTCAGAGAGACAGACACCGAGAGAGAGACAGACACCGAGAGAGAGAGAGAGAGAGAGAGAGAGAGAGAGAGAGAGAGAGAGAGAGAGAGAGAGAGAGAGAGAGAGAGAGATTCAGGATCCGCAGGGTGTTAACAAGCCATTAGAAAGTTCATTTTGCAACAATTTGCCGTTTTGCCGCAAGCTATTCGTCTTACGTTCGTTTTCCAGATTTCGCTGTGAGGAAAGCGGCATTTTACGTTTAGATGGAATGGTTGCGTGACTCTCTTCAACCAAACCTTATTTTCGCTTCACACAAAACTGACAGGACTGTCTGAACGAGTGTCAGATCAATCAGACGAGAGACAGGGAGTAAGTATCTGATCAGACTGACGAGCGTGAAACATCGAGCCTTTTCCCGGCAGTCGGATAACGTGAGAGGAAATTTTGACTATAATTCTACAATCCCCCCCCTCCCCCCCTCTTCCTCTTCCCCACGAAAACCTTAGATTTTACGAAAGTTCTTTTTGTATTACATAAAACTATAAGAAAACAAACATGTTGCAAAATGTTATACTCATCTGATGGCATTTGGCTAACCATGCGACTTTGAAAACAACACCACTACCAACAACACACACACACACACACACACACACACACACACACACACACACACACACACACACACACACACACACACACACAAAACCCCAACAACAACCGAGGGTTATGAAGACAAAAAAGAAAAAGAAGCCACAGCACAGAAGCGATTTACCAAAATAAGAGCACGCGCAAGGCATACACTGTTCTTGTATTCAAGCTCAGTTTTATGACCAAATTGCTTGGCTGCATGATTGATGAAGTTGCCACATACGCCTGGGCCCCAGCGTTTCTTGCAGCACGCAAAAATGACATAATTTTGCCGAATGGTATTAGAGACTGGGCTCTTTTGACAGGAACAGTGGAAAAGAGTGCTGATCAAGCTATAACCTCTGCACGAGTTGGCTGTCCATAAAGATCACAATCCGACAGAATGAGAAGCGCGGTATATTGTTGTCTTCGATCTCAAAATCAGTCGAGAGAATCCATAATTCCTCATGTTTTTGCCATGAGGTGGCTGTCTCGTGATTTTGTTGTTGTTTATCATTGGCGGGAGCTGCCACAAGTATCATTTTTGTCGCGACAAAAGTTTTGTCGCGACAAAAGATGTGTTCTGTCGCGTCAAACACGTGTTGTCGCGACAGAAGTATGTCGCGACAAAATTATGTTTGTTGATATACAAATATTTATTGAGACGAGCATATTTTTGTCGCGACAAAAAAAACGTGTTTGTAGTGACAAAACTTTTGTCGCGACAAAAATATTTGTGGCAGCTCCCGCCTATGATAGTTGTTGGTGTAAGGTAATGTAGAGGTAATCTTGATGCTGTAGCTGACATTAATCAGGCCTTTTTTTCTTCTTCCATGCTTATACATGCAGTTCTGATGTCGGTTGCAGCGCGAAATGGAGGAGAATGAGCTGAAGCAGTAGATGAGGGTATTTAACACCCAGCTGAGTCAGAGGGTGATGGAGAAACACACGTCATCAAATGACAAGTT
Source organism: Alviniconcha marisindica (assembly GCA_018857735.1). Classification (NCBI taxonomy): domain Eukaryota; kingdom Metazoa; phylum Mollusca; class Gastropoda; family Provannidae; genus Alviniconcha; species Alviniconcha marisindica. The sequence continues at coordinate 387,137 of JABMCL010000737.1, read as the reverse complement.
AAAGTTTGTCACACGTCATTTTAAGAGGGTTTGGAAAAGAAAAGAAGAAGAAGAAAAAAAAGGGGGAGAGAGAGAGAGAGAGAGAGAGAGAGAGAGAGAGAGAGAGAGAGAGAGAGAGAGAGAGAGAGATGCGGATGATTTATTCATTTAGGCCATTGCCCCTCATGAAGGGGTGCGGAGAGAGAGAGAGAGAGAGAGAGAGAGAGAGGGGAGGGAGCCACGAGCTGAGACAAAATAGGTTGCATAACAGTCAGGCAGCAGTTTAAATAGGGTGCCCACGCAGTGTCTGACACCTGTGAACAGTTGCTGAGTGGTGGACAAAAGAAAGGACCAGGCTCACGAAATCGGACACTGGGCCGGACTAATTTCACGGCGTGCGGTCCCTGGTAGCCGTCACACGCACGAACACAGCAAGACAGCATTGGCACGTTACGCACTGCTCCACTAATTACAACGAGCTTAACGGTTCTTCCGCAAAGATGGTTGTTGAAACCGTACCCTCCTTACACAGTTTCTGGGGAAGATCGATAGCCTACAATTGTACACAGTTGGGTGGCGTGTGTCAAGTTACTTGTGACCCGAATTTCCCGCAAGGGATCAATTGAAGCATAAAAAACAAGTAAGTAGCTGCCAGTCACCTGAAGCGGCAAAGACCCGCAGTACCAAGACTTGGCAGTTAGCAAGTTAAGGGTCTTCGGCGGCAGTCAGTGAAAGAACTTCACTTGCACTTTATGATGATAATCATCATCATGACGGTGATGGATGACGGCGATGATGATGATGGTGATGACTTGCAGAGCGCAGCTATGTTTTTTATGCTGCAACAGCATGCGCATTGTGCTTGCAGTGATGAGAAGACAAGCAAACAAAACAACAACAACAAAAACAAAACACACACACAAAAAGCAAAACAAACAACCAAACAAAAAACCACACACACACACACACACACACACACACACACACACACACACACAGACAACGGAGAAAACAAGCAAGCAAACAAAACAAACAAGCAAACAAACAAACAAACAAAAAACGGTAATAACATTAACAAACCAACGGCGAAGGTCAATTGCACTCTGACGTGTACACTCACAGGTCACGCAAACAGACATGAGCGTTGAATTCGGTCTGATTTGATGGTATACAGTTTGGAGGCATTTCAACGATTATGACAATAGCTGCTGTCGTTAAGTGCAACCAGTGAAACTAAAGGGTCGTTGACATTCACGAGAACAGCTGCATTCTGACACGCACACTCGGTTCTAAGTCAGCAGTCTGTCCTCCACGTTTAGTGCAAAGACATGCAAGGCTGAGCCAGTGTAGTTTGGTTTGTGAACGGCCCCGCCCGAAAGTCCACAGGCTTTAAAGTCAGCTGCAGAGACATCAAGCTGTCTTCATAAACAGTCAGTACGTGGGCGGGTGAACCGGTCGATGAAGAGCGCGAGACCTTGGACTCGGAGGGGATGGGGATGGAGGGGGCGGGCCGGTTGAGGGTGGGAGGGGGGAGGGGGGGCGGAAACAACAGGCTACTGGGACAGGCGCGGCACTCGTGCATCCATTTCCGTTTCCGATAGACGTGACGGGGCAAGATCTTGAGCAAGCTGATGGACACCACTAGGCATGGCTTTCTCATCTCAGCGTTGGTTGGTTGAGTGTTCCTTTAGGTCCACAGAAACCGTAGGCTTATTAGGGACGGGAGCCCAGGACGGCCACCTCGACTTTCACACAGCTCTTGAGCTCTGTCACCTCAGCGTACTCGCAGTAGGATTTACATACCGTGGATGCGGAAATTAATAAGCGCTCCCTCTAAAAACAACCTGCGGCTATCAAAGATTCCTTCTATAGCGCCTGGACTTGGTAGGTCAGAAATGTAGGTTATGCTTATCTGCTGCCAGTAATTTGGCCTTTCTCATCATTTCTGTGTTTTTTCTCCATTGATTCAGTTTCGTGACTGTCCCCCATCCCTCACCCCTGCACACCTCTTCAATTATAAAGTGGCGTGTGTACCAGTCATGTAACGGCTAGTCTTGGGCCAGCGTCCTGAAGAGGAGAAGCTCAAGCTTTACAGCTTCTTCAACCTCGGGCAGCAGAGAACCAAACTGCAAAAAAAGCCGGAAAGCGAGGCATGGAG
>JABMCL010000737.1:297500-367500 GCA_018857735.1 Alviniconcha marisindica | reverse complement strand
TGATTAGATAAAATGAAACGAGAGGCATCTTTGATCTTGTGGTGTGTGTCAGATCTGCCATAATCAGTTTGTTGGGTCTGAATTGATATTTTTCATGACAATCGTTGGTTTAACGTTTGTGTTGAACGCCTGTTTTTGTTGTTGTTGTTTTCAGTTGTTGTTTTTAAACTTGTTAACACCGAGTTGTCTCCGAGATCGCAGAAGACGGGGGAAGAGGTAGACTATACCTAACGCTACACTGTCACCATCACAATGATTCTGTATCGAGATGGGCAGCAATGAGAGCCATTTAGTGTTCCATTAAGTGTGAGGGACAAAGTCAAAAGACAGTGTCTGAAAACCGCAACTTTTGAAGAGAAAGGAGAGCCGAAGCGGAATCGAACCGAGGTCCTTCTCCGTACCAGCCTAACGCTTTACCGCTAGGCCAAACCGGTCCACGAATGCCTGTTGTCTGTTGATGTTGTTCTTATGCTTTTTCTAAGTGCATGTATTTTTTACGTGATGTGGATTGAGCTGCCTTTTTTTCTTTTTCTTTTTACTGCAGATAATATGGACAATAAGTTGGTTAAAAAAAAATTCACACCTAAGTACACCAGGCAATGCCAGCAAGTGTTCAATAACTAAATACAAACCATACTCTGCCAAATAATGAAAATGGCTTTAGCCAAAGCCGATCATGAAAAAGAAAAGCTGACTTCACAAAGCAAACCAGAAACACATCGTCGATATGCGCCTTCCGGCCAAAGGAACAAATTAACACCACTCACTTCGATTACTCCCGCTTTGAACCTACCTACTTAAAGCGTGTGAGACGCAAAGGTCATATGTGATGAACGACCAGAGCAGTCGGCTTTACGCGAAGCAATCACGACCGACTCTCCAGACTCAGATTCTGCTTCGGGGATCGTCACGAGGACAACACGCGCCATGCAGCCATCACTGAAAACACAGCCTCCGGAATAACTTGCAATAAACGAAGTATGAGGAATCCCTGGAACAACAGGCCACCTCCGCCGCCGTTGTTCCAGCCGTAAAGCTGTGGTTGTACACTGCAGACGGCAATTCGTTGCACGAGGGCATTCGTGGTTAAGAACGGAAATTGACCGGATATGTGTAGCCTAGACTCTGTGTGGGTGTAACACACGCTACTCATTTGCAGGGATTTCCGATGTCTTTCGAGCTCATTGACAATTACGGTCAACAACCTGAAAAATGTCACAGTGTCATAACTCTTGCCAAAGTCACACAAAATGTCATGTTATGGCAAAAAAGACATAGTCACTCATTAATTCGGATTTACGATGTCAAGGCATAAGGCATTTACTGTCAAAGCCATGAAAAATATCATACTTCCGGCCAAACACACACACAAAAAGACGCCATCACCATTCATTTCAGTTTTTTTCCTTCGCTTTTCCATCTTCTTTCCCCCTAATCTCTTTAATTCTAAAAGTAAATTCGTCACTGTGTGTTCAAACATTGAAACAAACGCATCATGCTGATTTTGCCCGAAACAAAATAACAGAGCTTTCTCAGAGGAGAACAAACTGCTTTGAACAAAGCTTTTGCTGAAACACGCTGCGACAGCAGCACAAATCAGGCTTTGTGTATAATCCGTGCCAGGTAATAAGATAGGCGTCATGTTAATCCTGCAGCCAATGAGTTAGGAAAACAGGAACCACGCAAACCCGCCGTCAGAACCCCAAGGAACGGCCTCACACACAATCCTCTCACCCTACGGAATGCGTTTGTCAACGTGCAGTTGCATATAATACCTAGTGACCCCCAGAATGGGGAACGCTAAAACAACAACAAGAACCCCAAGACAAATATCGACACTGACACCGTACAAAGCTTTCATGACCGGCCGCAACACACAGAACTAGCATCAAATCTAAATTTGTATATCATGGAAACTTTACACGTGAGCAACTCCACGTCGCAAAGTAAAAGCAAACGCCCGAGAGGTATCACAGTGCATTTCGCGGTCAATAAAGTTTGGACGGAAGCGAACGGAACAGAAATTACTGACTGACTAGCCCAAGACTAATCCGCTGGCAGCATGCCGATGGCATTAGTCCTCTGTGAAAGCCAGCGGCAGCGGAAGCGTGGCCCCTAAGTAAATTATTCCACTCGGTTGGTACATCAAGTCACGGACAGAACGCGACAACTGGCTTGACCTTTCCGGAAGAGTGCATGGCGACCGACTGTACGGACATCACTGTTGTGCAAAACTGAACTTGCAAAGTTGTAGCCCTTCGAATTTCCCCTGTGGACCGACAGCCTGAATCTAATCTAATCCTGGCTCTAGCTTGTCTGCAGTGTGACGTGAAAGTTGTGGTGCACAGTAGAACAGTAAGTTCCCTGCACTACCCACAAAGTAATTAAACTTGCTGTCGCGTGCATGCACTGTGAAGTTTATGGCGCATTGTTGATTCGAAGAATGATTCCCTGCACTCACCAGAACGGAGTGTTTGCTGCCTGCAATTGTAGTTCAACGCTGTCACCTCCACGATTTCCTAATGATAAGCTGGCCATCGCTAGAACGCACTATGACTGAGGTTCGTGGTGCACAGTAGATGATTCCCGGCACTATCTCCAGAAAAAAATATCTTCTTTGGGGAAGACGATGGACATGAAAGGTATGACAGAAGTCCTAATTCAAACTGCAGGCGTTTTTATTTTGTGGCTCTACTCAAAGCTCCGTATGTCAGCGTGCTTGAATTTTAAAGCGAATCGCATCCCAGGCAAACTGATCACTCTTAATGGTATTCGCTATCTTTCACTGTTGGTTCTTCCAATCCTTTCCCCATCCATTTCCCTTATCTAAACTGCACCTCTTCATTCACATTCTTTGGTTCACTTTCAAATGTGTTCTCGTCTTTGCATCGTGCAGTTTGACTAAAACGTATGGAATGTTTACTCTAGAAGGCAGAGTCGAAGTACAGCAAAACTCCCGAAGAAGAAGGAGAAGCAGAAGGACTACCGGAATAAAGCAACAACTAAACTTTGTGTGAAGCCTTCATTGTCGAGTCTGGTTGCACGGCGATTCCCGCCAATCAGTCGATGGGAGGAGTTAGGGTGGGGTGGGGGTTGGGCGGGGGGGGGGGGGGGGGGGGGGATACACTTTGTTCACGGGTGAGCCAAATGTGCCCGGCTGCCTAAACTCAACATACAACTTAGTATTTCAACTGAAACACACCGAACCATATTATTGTATAGTATAGCTTAAAGTCACAACCACGTGACCACGCAAGCCTACAAAAGCCAAGATTACCTCGCTGATTTCGAGTTCCGCACAGTAGTTGAGACAGCAATTGCGTAGTACAGTAGTTGCTGCGCAATGGCGAGCGGACTCTGCCGTAACATTAAATTTTTGTTGTTTTGGCGGCGGTCCACGGCATCTTGGTCTTCCGGGTTGGTGCCTGCGATTGAACCTTCACTCTTTCGTCCCCTTCCCCCCTCTGTGGACGTTCAGCAAAGTTATTCCTGCTGATTTCGAATACCTTTTATTTCATGTCTGGGCAAACAAAGACTGCTATAGGCTGAATCAAATAGCCGCTGATAAATTGTAAGCTATTATAATTTTTTGCTTGTTTGTTAGCAACAAACAATGACAGTTAATTAATCAGAGCCCGAAAGACTGACGCTACAAGAACACAACGGAACAAAGACCAAAATCTCCTACGGTAACTCTCGGCACCTGGCATGCGAATAAATTATACAAGGTACTATACGGCAAATTCCACCAAAGGTACATCCACACTGAAAAGGTACATATTACAGGCTGAGCAGAATAACACAATTTGTTTCGCACGATTCAAATGGTGTCAACAGAACTGACTGAATAACAGGCTGCCAGTGGGTCGGCCAGCTGCTGCGGTCACGTCTCAACACCTCGCATTCGGAGAGGTAAGTTTTTAGACCGCGGCGAAGGCATGCGCTGGAACATGACCCGTAGAGCAGTATGGTTTTACTGAGATCTAAAGCCAACCAAGGTTTTCATTTCGAAAGATACGGCTGAAACAGGCTTGTAATAAATATGCGATCAAAAGAACCCATGATTTTAGTTGACGCACTCGCTCAAACGGCGCACAAAAATCTCTCTCTCGCTCTCTTACTCACTCACTCTGTCACACACACACACACACACACACACACACACACTCTCTCTCTCTCTCTCTCTCTCTCTCTCACACACACACACACACACACACACACACACAACCACACACACACACACAAATACTGACGAGAATACCCCATACATAGATCACTATCCGCATGGGAACCGTAAATGCAGCCAGTAACTTTACTCTTACTAGAAGCGCACGATCGGCAGTCAGCAGTTTGTTACTAACATGTCGTCATGGTCAATTAGTGTTGAATGTTCGTAAACGAGCAAACATTCTAGCGCCTGTGATTATAACAATACGATATAAATCCTGCGGAGTACCTGCTGGGGCAGTCAAAGATTATCACGCCCTCGATCTCGAGTCAGCCTACACCGGCTACTCACATCAGAAGTATACACCGGGCAATACGGTCGCGGTGCCATACTGATTACAGACCCAAACACTGACCGAAGCCCGGCGCCGGTCAGTTTGGGGGACTTGAAACTCGTACATACTGTCTGAGGCATGGCCTGTTTGATCAAGTGAAAGTAAATTAGTAAGTTTGCATGGTGCTTTACTTCCACTGGCACGAAACCATAAGGCTTATTAGGGACAGGCATATAACGTGAAACATGCACTCCTTCCTTTTATAAGCATTCAGTTGTCACTCCCCGCCTTCTCACTCACTCGTTCATCACCGCCTGTTTACCCCGTCACTCTTCGTCCTAACCGAGGTCACCACGTCCGGTTTTGGGGCGTTAAAATCTCAAAACTAGCCAACTGCCTTCATCCCCGACTGATCGAAAGCACTCCGCACTCACTCACACAAATAAACTGAAAACGTGCTGAAAACAAAACAATGAAAAGCACCAGCTACCATCACTGAGAAGAACGCTGGAACAACTTCAGTACGGCTCCATATTGAAACAAGTGGTGACTCATCAGAATATAACAACCTATGTAAAATCGGTACAGAAAAACAAGAGAAACGATGTCAGTGTGTGTGTGTGTGTGTGTATCACTAGTGTGTGTGTGTGTGTGTGTCGGGGGGAGGGGGGGGACGCTAGTGAAGGCAGAGATAGCAGACCTCAGTGAAGCGCTGGCAAGGAGAATGGCGGGATCGTAGAGCTTACTTTTCTGTTCGCTCTCTGGCGGTATAAAGGAACACGCCACACGGCGGCGCAACACTGCCGGGAACCACTGAAACAGGCGTGCCTAGACCTTATAGGCTAGTATGGCTCAAAGGAGGAGAAGGAAGAGGCGGAGAGGGGAGGGAGTATCTACTCTTCATATTTCCAACGAAAACAAAGCCCTTGGGTAAGAGGATGTCGAACGATCACAATCAACATCCCACGGACGGAAACATCAAAGAGGACGTCTTGTATGTACTCGCTCTCGACAGCCTACCGCCGTCACAGCATTTCGGTCACTGAGTTGTGCGCTTTTCAGCCAAACAGCCCGAAGAAAAAGTCAGAAGCGGGACGTACTTTAAACATACCACAGAAGTTAAGGTCACCGTCTTCGAAACTCCCACGAAAACTGGAGAACGTGACACAGCCTACAACCATGTTTGCACAGGTGACTGAACTGAACGTAAACGGTGACCTACTCGTAGACTGAGATATGCTATAAACATAAACGATTCGGTTGGAGGCAGGGGGTGGGAGCGGCCGGTAGTACGGGGGTGAGGAGGCGGGTGGGAAGGGGTAGGTGGACCCACGATCGCCTGTCGGTTTCCATTTACACGCATACCATCCATATCTGACAACAGCTGGCGAAGACTATATTTTCCTTTCGGCTGTGAGCTTTACTGATGCGTGGAAAGCGTTTGCTTAACTGTCAGTCGAACCAGCTTGTCTCATTCAGCTACACAACGAAGGGATGTCGCTGATTCAATGTTGACTTCAGCCTGCTGTTGTGTACACACACTGTTTCACAATGCAGCCTAATTATTTAAGCGCTCGCATTTAAACAAAATTAAAATGTCCTGTTGTAATTCTCCAGACCTAACCCGCACGCACGTAAATAAACATGTGGGGTTCGGGGGAGAAGGAATTAACATCAAGAATCTGTGAACTTAAACACTGCGTGTGCTCCTATATAAATAACCTGACCCGGGACACTGAGACTGATGAAAGAAAATCGAACTGTGGATATTGTCAAAAACGGGCCTGGGAAAATACGCTGTTGCCCAGCGCTTGGGGTAAACTTATTCAGCCCCACACAAACGCTGCATTATAGTGTCGGCACAATCAGTCTGCTGTTCGAGAAATTGCGCCAGCGATAATACTGTATAAATACAAAAAGGTGTGCACAAATGCCGGAACTATACGACCGACAAATGGCTGAAGGCGGGGCAAGAGAGGAATACCAAGGGAAACACCGTGAGCATATCTTTCATTCCAGCGTAAACAATACTACTTTCCCACTCACAAACAAGCTGTAAAACTGAATGAGAAATGTGAGGAAAACAAGGTTCATCAGCCAAACGTGCAAAACCTTTTCCAACAAAATCAATAGCGGTCTTATTTCTGTACTACTTTCTGTCAAACACTGAACTAAACAAAAAACAAAATGTAAGAGGGAAAAGGGGTTCTTTGCGATATATAGGACAACCAGTCTTCTCTTTCGAGAACAACTGCCTTTCTTCTCTTCTATTTCTGTGGCAATCTTCTTGTATTCGGTCTCTTTCCATAGTATCCTTTTTCTTCTTTATTTTTTTTTTCTCTGTCGCTACCACTTCTCGTGAAAATTGCCTTAATTGGAAAGACAAGACTGCCCTCTCCGTTTGAAATATTGTGGAACCCTTAATGTTCTAGGCCCGAGAGAGGGAACTGATTACCGCTGAAGAAGGAACTCGAACACGCTGTGCGTACACCTTAAAGAGAAAGAACAAAGTGTGAAAACAAAAGATTTACCGATCGACACGGGCCTGGGAGTAAACAACTACGGGCTAATGACTATAGAACCCCACCACCTCCGACGGCCTAGAGCAGGATTAGTGTAACTACAGCAGTAAGCAACCCACCCCGACGGCCAAATCTGTCAATATCCCAAACCGCTGTGTAGTGTGAGCAAAGGCGGCCAGACGTTTGCTCAAGAAGGCATGATTGGCTTTCATACCTGTCCAACTGTAATTCTCTCCCACGCGAGCAAACCATGACATTCAGCCTGAAAGCAAACTCAACGCAGCGCCCTGCGGCTGAGTGGAGTCCTTGCAACGAGGACACGGATAGGTTGGTAGGTAGAAATATTTCCCTTGAACAATGCACCCCTTTCCTTTCTTTTTCTCCCAGGCTGGGAGCGGTATGAATGGGGGGCGAGTGTTGGTAAGAGGCGGTAGGAAGGTGTGAAACGCAATATACCGTACCTGTTTATCAGGTGCGCGCTTTGCAGGCACTATGCATGGGGACGAGAAGGGTGTCATGACCAAAGTTGTCATATTCTGCTGCGAAAGGAATAGATGGGTATTTGTGACGCCCGAAGTAATAATCTGTTCCAATATTATATATCACCAACGTCAAGTATTGTATATTCTCAACCAATGAAGCTCACGGCGGCCTTTGTGTGTATGCACGGCAGATGGTTTTTTTGCTTTCAAGCAAACCTTTTTGTTCAGCGCAGGTGATTGGATCGCGACACGTAATGCCTACCTCTAAACTCTGTTGTGCACAGACACAGACACACTCACACAAAGACACACACTCTCTCCCTCTCACGTACACACAGACACGCACCCACCCACCCCACTGGTGCACACCCCCAACACACACACGTGTACGACTTAGGCACACACACACACACACACACACACACACACACACACACACACACACACACACACACACACACACACACACACACACACACACACACACACTCACACACATACACGCACGCGCGTGCGCGCGCGCATCCTCCCACACACACACCCGCACAAACACACACAGATAGGCAGACTCTATCGCTCTCTCTTTCACGCGTGCACACACACGAACAATGAATACTCGTACACGCAGATACAGACACAGACAGACAGACAGACAGACAGACAGACAGACAGACAGACACACACACACACACACACACACACACACACACACACACACACACACACACACAGATGCCCACTCCCATTCACCCACCCACACAAACACACTGAGGTTAGTCTGAGGACGGAAAAGGCTTGTGTCCAATGATTACTATTGATAACGGCCCTCCTAGCCCTTTAAAAATATTATCAAATCATAGAGTTCTAGTTCTACTGATGGCAATACGATCTTTATCAACACCAAGCCTCCCTGGCATTGTCACATCACTGGGTAGGATCAAGGTTGATTATGGATTTCCGGTTTCGGATGCGGAGATGTAATAGTTGGGCAAGGCCAGGTCGGCTGAACACTCCCATGTAGTTAGCCAACACACGAACTGAGGTTGCCAATAGGCAGGAAATCGGCCACGGTGACATCGACCTCAGTGCTTGGCAGCGGCCAGTCACAAAGTTCGTTGGAGCCAGCGAGTTCCGATCAAGCAATCATCACCAGTGTGTTACGGTGCGAGTCTCTCTCTCTCTCTCTCTCCCCCCCCCCCCCCCCAAACACACACACACACGAGTGCAGGAACAGAAAATACGATTGCCCTGGGCATCAGCAGCATGAATCGTAAAGTTCTGCACCATCCTCCTAGAGAAGTCACACATTCGTATTTTCTGTTCCCGATCTTTGCCGTCACTGCTGACGCTTCCGCATACAGACTTGTACGCAGCTTTAGAGGATCGGGGGTTCAACTCCCGGCCAAGGGCCCTGGGAGACAGAGATGTCAGCTCCGGTAACTGACCTCTTACCACCCTGCTCTGACTGGCCATAGAGCGGACAGCGACTGGCAGATAAGCTGCAAGTCAGCGCCTGTGTACAAACATAATTCCTTAGACAAGCCCGCGGGCTGTCCAAGCAGCCTACTACTGCAATGCGAACAGAGCGCGTGGGCGTTCTGGTTGGAAAACAATGATCAAGCGCCTTAGGTGTCTGCAGCCTTGGGTCTGTTGGAACCACAGGCTTTGAATGTCTTGGGTCTTAGGTCTGTGCAGCCTTGGGTCTGTTGGAACCACAGACACTGAACATTCGACAGCACGCGATTGGAACACACGTTATGTTGTTTACTCCGCTTGTCTAAGTGGGCGGCGCTATCTGGCTAAAAGCAAGAGGTCAGTTATGTCTAATACCGATTTTTGGACTAGTTTTTCGCCCTACCCTGGTATGATCTCCGCGGTTGACTGGACATTAACTATAAACACCAGTTGGGCTAGTTTGCCCTGATACGACCTCCCGGTTGACTGGGCGTTAAAACAAAAGCAGCCATATATCTGTTGGACTGGTTGTTGGGAGTTTTTCCGTTCGCAGGGTGTTTGCCCCACCCCCCCACCCCAACCATCCCGCCCATCTCCCACCACCCTTCTTATAAGAAACTGTCCTTTCATCCAAATTATCGGTGATGTGTTTACCAAAGGGCCAACGTATTTCTCAGCAGTAATATAATAATAATACATTTTATTTATAATGCGCCTGTCCCAGTTCTGCAAAAACGAGCTCCAAGCACAGTACAGCTTCACATATCAGGCTCAATACATAGCTAAGAAATACATACATTAAAATAAAATAAAACATATAAACTTATATCCGTACGTTACGTGGCGACGATTGGCAGTAGGAGTCAATGCTTCCAGCCCTGCGGCGCTCTGAGCCGATTCGAAAAGAGCAGGGTAACTGCGCTTATAAGTCTGACTCTTCTTCTTTTTATCGTGGCCGTGTGTTCGTCTTCACTTGTGTGTAGCGAATGGGTGTGACTCATGTTAAACATGCCTGCCATCGAACGATGGCGAAGATCGAGTGGAACCGTTTTAGCGGCAACGTCAAAGAATTTCCAAGAGGATGGTAAAAGCCACTGTGGGTTTGTTTCCCTGGGCGTGTAGAAGCTAGGCTGATCTAAAGTGAATCGAAAGGTGGTCAAAAGAGTTACATCAAACCACGGACTTAGTCCATGCATCAAACATTCAGACAATCGTCCCTAACAGAACTTTCTGATTTTTAAGAGACTGTCTCTTACATAAAGTACAATGCAGCGCGCCTGCGACCTCAAGATAAATCACGGAAGCATCTGTTGTTGTCAGACTTGTTTAACGCCGAGTTGTCTCCAGAGAGCTATTGGCGGGGACCGAGATCCCAAGAGGTGAGGAGAGTGGGGGCTATACCTAACGTCACACTGTCACCACCAGAATGATTCCGTTGTAAGCTGGGTAGCTGTGTGAGCCATTTTAAAGTTTCATTAATTGTGAGGGGCAAAGTCACAAGATAAATGTCCATAAACCACATCTTTTGCCAAGCGCATCAATCGATGTGCGCCTTTTATTCGGAAGAACATGCATCCATCATTTTATATATATACCTTTCGCTGACACTCTTACTTCTTTGCCTAAATGAGTTACATATGATAGTTTCATTATCCACAGAGCCCATAGACAGAATAAACAAGACACTTCAAAACACACACACACACACACACACACACACACACACACACACACACACACACACACACACACACACACACACACCTACACACACATACCTACACACACACACACACACACACACTCACACACACACACACACACACACACACACACACACACACACACACAAAGAGCTCAAAAAGAAAATCCTGATCGACCTCAGGGCTCCCACTACTTGGTTTCTGCGTCCGCAGTATCCCATCACGTAAAGATTACTGAGAGGGAAGAGTAATCGTTTTCCTGTTCACAACTACATCACTGCAGTCCGTCATTTATACAGACGTCAGTCAGTCAACAACCGTACCGATGACAACAGAAATCTGTTGATACATCCTTGATGTAATCTGTGACCCAGTTCGTCTGCCAGCAGCCACAACATGGCGGTGCTCGTTTGAAAGAGATCCGATTCAGAGTAAATCGGCCAGAATGGAGCCTAAATTGCCGCTGAATTGAGCAATTTGCTAAGGCAATCACCCTTGAGCCACCAGAAGTCAAACGTCGCATTTGGTAACAACACAGGATATGTGCCCCGCTTCCCTCCCCTATTCCTCCACCCCTCCCCCACAATTTTTCAGTGCGTAGTTGACCGTCCCGTTGAAGCAAAGGGTAAGAGGACGTTAAGGTAAACAAACATGTCCTTTCAGCGTAACATTACAGGCTATTGCCAGTAATAGCTTTAGCCTCTCCGTATTTTCGTAATTGACTGAACGATCTGACAACTCCATGACTCCATTTGACAAGCTGGATAATAATTCACAATGCATGAACACTGAAGATGTAAACGTGAGAAAGAAGCACGCCCACCAAAACGCAACTCAATCAGTGCTTTGTTTCCCCCTGAAACAGCCTGCCTATAATGTTACGACCTTTAAATCGTTCTTAACTTTAAATCTATTTCCATACTCATTAGCCATTGTGAACAGTTCGTTCCATGGTACTGAGTTTGACTGCCCTGTCAACCGCCAAGGTCATATTTATGGCGAACCACAATTCATCAACTCACGAGTAAAACTTAGATTCAGTGTCAGTGACACGTCACTATTGGGGGGGGGGGGGGGGGGGGGGTGAATGAACCTAGAGCGCAGAAATTCTGAGAACGGCAGAATTCTCAGCATTCGGTAAAGCACGTAAAAGCAATTTTCCGACCTACCGCAAGCTTAACAGTGGAAAGATTTGACAGACCTGAATTTCCACCAGAAAGGGTCTTAACTTTTTTACATGAGTGGTATCCCATCGCAGGGCGTTATGAACAGACAGACAACAAAACCCACAAAGGCATAACGACCCCCCCCCCCCCCCACACACACACACACACACTCCTCCTTTGATTAAATTGCCCCCCTCTTCCTCCTCTGATTAACCTGGCTAAGACTTGTAAGACTAAAAATAACAAGACCGACGGCTGCCGATTGGCACGAGTCACAGGACGCATACTTCTTAGGGTGCTAATCTTTATGGACATTCCTCAGGCACATCATCACATCACATAAGCTGTGAAACCAGGTGATGCCTCATGCTACGTCTACTCCTGACGAACCGAACCATGCCGCCCGCATGACAGCGTCAGAGACCGGCCAACCGTGAAAAACACAGGCTGACTGATTGGAAGTTCAATAACCTCTTTGATCCAGCCGGGAAGATAAGAAAGAGAGAGAAAACAAACAGACAAACGAACAAACAAACCCACACCTTTTTGTTTGTTTGTTCGTTTATCCAGTGTTGCTGTTTTGCTGGAACTAACAGAGGAAGGATGGCAGTTGTTACATAATATCCCAAACAATATCGGACCTGTTGGGGGGTCTGGACGTGACTTCCGCTGCCAAACAATTTTAACGGCTAACCGCACCAGGGAACGCATGAACACCTAACTGCAACAGTTAGCACGATAAAGCACACGAAGTGCAATGTGTGAGCAATCCAGATTATATAATATAAACACCATCAACGCCAACGGCAAAGCAGTTACATAGGTTGCCACAGTCTCACTGATTAAAGCCGCATCCGCGACCACTCCTGTTGCTATTTGTGGTTAGAGGGATTGAATCATCTGCTTAATCCTGCAAAAATAACAGAGGCTTGTCTACATGCGGGGACGACGCAACATACGCCTATCTCATCTACTCTGGCACTGCGGCAGGAATACACACACAGAAAATGTCTATCTTCCTCGCCGGAAAGGAAGCATATTTATTATCTCGCATGGGCAGGTCCTGTGCTAATACTGATGCACAGTGTACAATTAACCTAATGAATATTTAAAACAATCCTTGAAGGACGTTAACGTTCGCATAAGTGCTGGAAGCTCGAAGAGCATGGATGCAATTTACATTTCTTAAACATGTCTACTGACTCGGTTTTGTCGTTGCTGTTCTCGTTTCGTTATTACCGTCAGACACTGAAGTACGATAAAACTCCTTCCCATTTTAGTTCCGCCGTGGGCTACTGTGAGCATATAAATAAAGTTCCCTTCCCTTGAGAACCCACAGCAATTAAAAGTTTTTTCTCTTGAAAGTCTGGACTAGGTCAGAATATTGCCTTGCATGCTGCACCTGCTGTCAGGAATTCTGCCTTGCTTACTCTGTTTGCTTAACTTTTTTCTTTCTCCCCCCCCCCTCCCTTCCCAATCTTCCAACAAAGTGGCATGCAAAATGTGCAGCGACTGAAACAGGCTTTTACTTCTGTGTGATTTCACGACTTGTTTTGCCCTGGTATGACCTTCGCGGTTGGCTGATCGTATTAGTTCTCTTCCACTTCCTGTTTTTATGTACATAACCTTTGGGGCAATTACATTCCCATAGAAATTTGGCACAGTTGAGTCGCGCCGACGTTGGGGGTGCATTTACAATGCGCAGACGTGTAAACGGGTTGGCTGATAAGATTGTGTCAGGTGGATGGATCTCCGGGGAGTTCTCGGTGTAGAGCGCACACCGCAAATCAAACAAGTCTCCAGGGTCGTACTCACTGCCATGGCTGCTCGAGCTCTTTGTACGTGTGCATTACAGAGATTATCATATAATTATGTACAGGGGACTATGTACTATGTACTATGACTATAGTATTTGTACTGCTGAACTGTTACTCATATTCCGACGTACAAGAAAAAAGCATTGGAGAATACAATTTACACTGAGTTTACTATCCAGTAATCAGTTTAAACTGTACCATTTCAGTACGTAAGAAAATCGAGATCTTGACACAGATGAAAGCAGACAGGTTCTACAAATAACCAATGAATTTGTTTGTTTTGTTTTTCTAATAAAAAAATAAAAAAATAAAAAAGGAGGGTGGGCGGCTTTTTGTTTTTGTTTTGTTTTTTAAGCATTGTTACCAAACGCTATAACACGCAGTGCAAACCGAAATCAACGAAATCCGTGAGCCTGTGGACATGCCAGCTCCATAATAGCTTAAATTATTCGCAGCTGTGGCATGAGTGTTTTTATGTTTCATGTTCCACCGCAAGAAAACAAGCGCGGGACAATACACGGGCTGTAATAAACACGTGAAGCTACAACCATAATTTACGAACACCGTGTCTGACATTCTCCGACTGGGTCATTTGGATCATCGTATCTCCAAGCCAGCTGTGATTTCACGAATAATGTTCAGCGCAAGCGGCAGCAACAGAATGCCTAATGAAGTTGAATCGTTTCACAAAACCAGCATAGAGACTGCGAGTGTCCAACGGCTGCAAGCCGATCAGTCGTTCTGTTCTGGCTAAACAGTACTCGAGGGACGTGAGTTATCGCCAGCTACCGGGCTAAAATCGATTGAAAGCGTGTGCGACAGTTCAGCAGCACATTGCCAGCAAGACAGCCACCACAACAAAGGCTGACAGTTTACAACCGCTTCAGAACTTCCTTAGAGACAAACGCCCGTTTGTGAAAAGTCAAAGGACGCACACTGGTTTATTTAAGAGATACCTGTAGAGATCTTAGCATGCGCCTACGAAATGGCATGACATGCACGCGTACACGTACGCACGCACTTATTAATGCACGACGACACGTGTACACACGTACACGCAGTTACACACATTCAAACCGTGACGCACACACGCAAACACGACCAAACCACAAACGTGCGAGCTCAGCGTGCGATCGCTCTCTTTCCTACACCGCTAATAATGAGCTGCTCCTCAGCTGTAGTTCGAGCTACAGAAGGGAGGGCCGTGGTTAATGTTTCGAAGACAGCATCGATATGTGCGCCAGACTGATCAAAAGCAGCGCTGGACAGGCGAAATAATAACAGAGAGGATACGAGAAATAACAGAATAAACACGCCTCTGCGATCATGGCAGTCAAAACGAGAACAGTTCACAAACCGGATTACTCTTTCCATGGCGGCTCCCTCCAAAGAATGAATGCATAGTAAAACAAAGCCCCAAAAAGCCTTAATAACAATTTTATTACGCAAAGCCGTCCGGACGCAGGCAAACGCGAACGCCACGACTGAAGAAAAGCCGGACGCGTGCAAAATGTTCACTTTAGAAACAGTTTGCGTGAGAAGAGAGAAAATGTAATCGTGACAACTGATGTAGTTTCCCAATCTTCTGATGGCAGTTATTACAGAGACAAAACGTATGCACGCATTGTGCATTCATTACTATGCAATAGGCCGCCAAACGGTGTCCCAAAACGCCAAAGCAAACCACACAGACAACAGGAAATAAAAACATCAGCACACAGTCCATGCATAAAAGAAAGCAAAGACCATTATAGCTGCGATAGCTGTACAATCTTCGTAGAAAACGAGCCACACAGGCAATAATAGTTATATAAAAGTGTTAATTTTACCATATTCTGTCAATGAGTGTCTATGACTTGTTACTGTCGGTACAACGTGAAATATTGATACGCAGTATACAGTACACCGTTGTATGTATTGCCAGATTCCTCAATTTATTCAGCTACTTTTGCAACAAATCGTATTGCTCATCCGTGAACATAATTATACTTATACCATCTACTTTCGACTTTTCGCCAGCGTCCTGTGCAGTTCACACATGCTCTCGGCCCCTTCTTTCAGAAGTTCCTCTAGTGTTGCCTTTTACGCAGTTTCAATGTTGGCCTGGTTTATAGGACGGCCCTAGCTTCGTCGTCCTATATCAAGGTAACTCGTCCCCATGTCGTCCCATGTCACGGTAAATCGTCCCCCTGTTGTCCTATATCAAGGTAAATCGTCCATCTGTCGTCCTATATCAAGGTAAATCGTCCCCCTGTCGTCCTGTATGATGGTAAATCGTCCTCCTGTCGTCCTGTATCAAGGTAAATCGTCCCCCTGCCGTCCTATATCAAGGTAAATCGTCCCCCTGTTGTCCTATATCAAGGTAACACGTACCACTGTCGTCCTATATTAAGGTAAATCGTCCCCCTGTCTTCCTGTATCATGGCAAAATCGTCCCACTGTCGTCCTATGTCAAGGTAGATCATCCCCCCTGTCGTCCTGGGCAATTCTTTTCATGCAGTTCCTGCCACGAATGGCCGTCTTTCTGGTCGACCTCCAGGTCGCGTCGGCAGACTGCCACTGCATGGCCAGGTGTAAATCAGGTGTTAGGGGTTCAGAGTCGTGGACTAGCTATCACCCGCCGTTTCTCTGATCTGCTTGTTGTCGGTGTGTCACCCTGATCATGATATACGGCTTTCTGTCCTTGTATCGTGCAACAACGGACCACGCAGCTCTAAACTCGGATAATGAGGAAGAACGACTAATAATAAGCCGAATAATAGTATAGTAAGTACCATCCTTGAACACATGCTATTCGAACAGACTATATATATCATTATATCAATAGCTGATTTATAATGAGGGTCGACGTAACAGCATTCTGCTATCCTATCCTCTCTACATCCTTGTCCATGTTCATAACTATCCCCGTTTTCGTCGATTAGCCTGCTCCACTGCATTATATTCTCATTTTGAGTCTTATTACATGCGCTATTGTTGTCTACTGTTAAGCTTTCATGAATAAAATTACTTAAACCAACACCATCCTGCACTGTCCCGAGTGGGAAATCATACTATTTATTTCGTTTTGAACTCGAGAGAAACTTACACAAATACAGAGATATAAAGATTCTTGATAACATACAACCAGCGACTGAATCAGACGAAAGACAAAGAAAGGGCAAACTTCCACATGAGTCTTCCTGATCAAGATTAGCTTCGTCGACTTGGCTTTGCCTTTACCCAAATCAACTATGATGCATCCCCACAGATCAATACAGAGGTCTATCCCTCGGCAGTATCGCGTTCTGATGGGCCACTGCCGAGAAAATACGCAGCATGACGAAGGCCAATGCAAATAAACAATAACCAATAAGGATAACAGGCTCTACAAAAGACGACGGAGAGACGGATTCTTACTAGCAAATTGGTCACGATGTATCGACTTGTCGATTCCCATTGCCCCCTCCCCTCCCCCGCCTCCATCCCGTAGCAATATCAGTGACATTACGTCTATCAGAGTCACGATGCTGTTTTTCGAGAAAGAAGACAGGGATTCCCTTGAGTGTCGAATTTGCAACAAGTTGTGGCTGCACGATAAGGTGAAATTTCCCCCGAGGCATCGTGGTCTTGAGGAAAGTGGCGGAATCATTCAGATTAGCGAGCAAATGAAGCAATTAGCGCCAGGATCTACGGCACACCATGTTCCTGCCATTCATGTATACCCACATGTGCAGCTGACAGACATTGCTTGGCGTCTTGGTTAAGGTCTTCAACAGCCACAATCCCTAAAAAACAGCCAATGCCCGGGCTTGTGTGTACTCTGACATTTCCTTAAAACTGACAGACGGACAGATACAACAACAACAACAACGAAAACAAACAAAAGAAAAGAACAAAAGCAACAGCTTTATGACTGCATTTCTTTAAGCTCCTTGGTACGAGTTTACTTCTTGTTTTTGTTTTGTTTTTCTACACATGATTTTCCCCCACAAGATGGATCTAAAAGGTAACAGTTAACTTGAACATACACTTTCTTCGCCCATTCAGTTACACCTCGGGAAATCGACTTCAGCTGGTGAATAGAGTTGCCCACGGGACTGCCGCTGTCAATGCCAGTCACCAGACCGAGACGGTGATCCGGTGAAAGCACCGGTGCCATAGCTCTCCTAGTCTGGCCTAGCAACAACAACAAAAAAAGACACGATAACAACAACCCGATGACCCCATGAGTCAAGGCAGTTATTGCTTTTTTTAACAGAAACGGCATGAGTCACTGGATATACGGCTTATATGACAGAGCTAGGCGGGGAATACTACCCAAAGGCATTCCTCTGTTTGCAACCATACCGAGTATTCCGAAGGTAACATCTCAACGCCTTCCACGTTACGGTCACTGACCCTCGACGGCTCTTTGTCGTGTAAGTGTGCACCGTTATCTTTGAAGCTGAGCATAAGGCGACTGCACGCTGGGATTGAAGCGCGTAATAAGACAGCGGCCTTTCCGAGCAGGTCGACCAGGCGGGGGTGGGGGTGGAGGAGGCCGAGTGGCCGTAGAATCTCTGCAGGTGAAACATGAACCGCTATGATTGTTTCCAACAGATACGGAAGCCCTTCACAATAAACAACCCTCCTACGGAGAACGATGTTTGTGATCAACTTGCCCTACAGAGGGAGGGCTGTTTTGAAGATGTTTGATATGCATGTGGTTGTGGGAGTTCCCTTGAAATCTCTCCCCCGCCGCCTGCCCTCCCACCCCCACCCTCCCTTTTCAGCCGCCACTTGTCCTCCAGTTTCTCTACACACTCATCAGATTCGTCACATTCTACACCCCTGCCCTCGGCGCATTGTGCACCGAGAAGACCGTATTAAAAAGCTTTACGAGTGGTAAAGGGTTGCATCTGACACGGTGAAGCTGTGGCTCAACATCTCTTTGACCAAACGTACGCATGTCCTAAAAATCATAGCGGTAATTTCTATAGCGCCGTATCTCACGACAATGGTGAGTATACTGTGCTTTGCAAGAGCAACAATAATGTAGACATTAATTAGTTAGTTAGTTAGTTGGTGCTTTGAGCCCAGTCAACCACAAAGGGTTATATCAGGGCTAAATAGACATTAAAACCTCAACAATCATAAATTATGTAGTCATAATATTGTATTCCTCGCGTGCGTGCGCACGCACGCACGCACGCACGCACGCACTCACACACGTACACGCGCACACACACGGGCGCACAGAAGGAATGTAACGAGGCGTGAGGGAGGTAAGTAGGGGAGGCAAGCAAGAAGACACAATTTGAAATCAGTTGTATTGTTTGTAGAGTTGAGTTTTTAACGCAGTTTTGAAGGCGTGAGAGGATTGAATGTGACCAAAGACACTACACCACACTGGCTGTAGTATTTCTGGTCTGACTACTTGCCTAAAACAGTGGGCCTGTTTCTGGGGTTACTGTCAGTAGTATCGTTGATAACAACTGACTATGCCGCGCTTGGATGAACTCACAGAAACTTCTACTCTTTTGCTGGCGTCGGTTTCACTTGCGCAGTACCGACAGGATGGCATTTTTTAAGGGACTTATTGACATATTTAGTCCCAAGAAACACTCTGTTTAATGCGTCTATTTGTGATCCACTATGAAATCCAGAAAACTCAACGTAAAAAGACACGAGCAGCCGACAAGATTTAAATTGGCCGCTTGAAACGCCCACTCCTCTGCGAAGGAGTCTAGACTATATGATGAATGCTGGTCAAAAATAAATATGTAATTCCGAGCACCATAACTCAAACACGGGGTGTCACGGTGCGTATCACGTTTCTGACTGAGAGGTCCTTGAGGCGTCACTGAACCATTAGCAGTGATGTCAGTCGCTGGGTGTATTCACTCACAAAGACTTCTATTCTGTTAACATTCATGTGTCATTATCATGTACGTGACACACTTTGGCGTGGGATGTCGAGGTAGGGCGCGAGTCTCCTTCTACACCATGTTCTAAGTTATGGCTGCTGATTTTATAATCGCATACCTGCACACCCACTAAAATATATGTATATAATTATGTGCACACAAGTAAAAGGAATTAAGACAACAAGATGTGGGCCGTCAGCCTTCTGCGAGGGGAGGTGGGTTACACATACACACACACACACACACACACACACACACACACACACACACACACACACACACACACACACACACAAGCAAAGTCACGTGCGAAACACAAATAACTGGTTTCTGCCATCATTGCCCTGCTCACCGTATGGACCAGTGGACCTGTTCGGTCAGACCGGAAGACTGTCCACGTCACGATCATTTTCTTCTGTTACATGACAACGCTGCGGGGGTCTTTGAGCAAACACAATCGGCGGGGGCAGTGACAGCCTAATTTCCTACAGCCACAATGACAGGCAGTTGTTACACCCTCGCTAAGCTCTCGATCCTCAGGACACATTGGCCGCGCTACAATCGCACCTCGCCTCTTTAAATTAACACAAAATCATGCACGCGCTCGGCAGCATTGCCGGCCAGCTCAACCTTTTCCGTTGTCAAACTAATTCATTTTAAAGGAGCAATATTTCAATTCAAGATAAAATCGAATCAATTTAAATATAATTTGTAATGACATTGAGCCCCGATTATACGAAGGGTGACACGCATACTTTACATTTTCAGGTAATAATCAACTACACTCAAGGTCAAAAGCAGTTAAGCAACTGTTTACAACACTGTACAGATTTTCAAATCTCAACAAATAGTTCCAGAAAACCTTTACATGTGAAAGGCTTATGTACGTGTCTACCTCGTTCCATTCAGTACACAATCAGTTTCACGCGTAGAGTACACGTGACAAACGTGACCGGGCGAGTGAAACAATTTTGGCCTCCGGATGGCAAAGCCTTGGCTTAGTTCAGCATGCAGTTAACTGCAAGACAGTGTCATGTAACAGCTTGCGGTCAGCGGGCTTTTTCCAAGTATACAGACAAACAGCTAAGAAATGTCAAAGATATTCACAAAAATGATCGTCTATTATTACGGTTTTTCTAAAATCGTAATCTGATTCCGTTTGATAAGAATACGAAACATATTAGACTCTCAACTTCTTAAAATTGCTTAACCTTTTGGCTTGAGTTTAAAAGGCTTCCCGGCACACACGCACGCGCAGAGCGAGAGACAGAGAGAGAGAGAGGGAGGGAGAGAGTTTGCCAACTCCACTGATCTGCACAACATTTGCATACGCACTTAGCCTACTACTATACCACAGTAATGCTATTATATACCCTTGCTTACTCAACTCAGTTGATAGACAACAATACGTGCTGGGTTGTCGATACCTGCGTTTGGGTTTGGTCCCTGTACTATGCTCATACCCTATATAATAATTCACGTGTTAATATAGAGTCCACTACTCCATAAACAGCCATCGCAGCATAAAGAAAACCCCGCCTGAACAAAGTTTACTGCCGCGGTGCTTCTTCTTCCACAGAAACCATAAGGTTTATAAAGGGACGGAAAACCAAGATGGCCGGTCATAGTTCAGGAGCTGTGTGAGAGTCGAGGTGGCCGTCCTGAGCTGTCCGTCCTAACGAGCCTTTTGGTTTCCGTGGACGTAAAGAATTATTGAACTGTGCTTCGGCATTGGTCACAACTTGTCCCTAATATGTCAACTGACATCTGAGGACATTAAGCATCACTTCATCATCATCGATGGCCGGTTTGGCCTAGCTGGTAAGCAGAGGGACCTCGGCTCGAATCCACTTTGGCTCTCCTTTCTCTTCAAAAGTCGTGGTCTGTGGACACTGTCTTGTGACTTTGTCCGTCACAATTATAAAACGTTAAATGGCTCTCATCGCTGCCCACTTTAATGCAGAAATCATTATGGTGGTGACAATGTAGCGATAGGTATATAATCCCCCCCCCCCACCCCGTCCCTAATAAGCCTTATGGTTTATGTGGACGTTAAGCACCATGTTTACTTATTTACATACTATGACGGCCGCCTCGACTTTCACACAGCTCTTGAGCTCTAAGCGGCGCGGAACTACCCTGCATCTTTAAATCCAACGGTAGCCGCCGCAGCGGATGAGAGTCATTACTGCAGAAGCGGTCTTTTTGACAAGGCGACAGCCCGACGTTGTTGATACAGAGGGCGGGGACCTGCGACAAGAAACACAACGACACCCGCCGCTGACAGTCACTTACCTCGCGCCTCGCCACCTACCCGACCCAGTCATTGCAGCGACCTGTCGGGTGGATCAGGATTGTAGGTCACCGAAGCGATCTTTCGAGTGGACGGATTAAGATCTTTATTTTAAGTGGAAGTGTGATTCGAGTCCCCTGTTATATAAGAGCGGTTAAAAGAGAGTTGTGGAACGGGCAGGGGGCACTGGAGGGCACATTATATGTAAACGGAGTGTGGCTGATCTGAGATGACACTCGAAATAAATATCAGATAGCACTCAGCTTTTTTCATTGTTGGAACGCACTACCATAATCCTTATTATATTGCAGTGTCTTGCGCACACATATATCCATGCAAAGTAAAGACTAAGGTAAAGCAGGTCAACTGAAAAACGTGAAACACTGCACAGACTTCAACTGCGTTGCACAGTCATCTTTTACACTAAATATATATATATATATATATAAACGAAAAAAAAGAAAAAAAAAGAGTAAAATTGTATAGCAAAAATCAAAATAGCTTCCAACATGGCCATGACGTTACTTACACAGCTGTCTGACAAACGATCTACAAGAAATACATTACTAAAGAAACTTTGAGATGCCATAGTAGGCAAGTTATACAGAATAAAATGCATCTGGTTTAAATTTAAAAGAACAATGTACTTGCTTTCTAATCTAATCCTACTTTTCTTCATTTTTCTTTCCCCCCTTTTCTTTGCTGGTCCAGTACGGCAAAAAAAGAAAGAAAGAAAAAAAGGCACAAGTCACATCAGCTCGTCACACTGACTTAGTTGTTTTGCGCCCATTTTCTCTCACCCCCTTTTGTGGAACACCTAGGGCTAGATCCATCTGTAAACAGACCGATAGGGTGCTCGAGAGGTCCCGAATACATGAGGAATTCAGACGCCTTTCCCGCATATCTTTCTCTGACTTTTTGGCCTCATGAACTGAGAATTCCTGCCTCTACGAATGGAAACTAGATTTAGAAGGGAAAAAAAACCCCTTCCCTCCTCGAAAAAAAGAAAGAATAAAAAGCCGAAAAGAAAAACAAAACAAAAAACTAAAAATAAACCACGCAACTTAAAAATGATAATAAATATATATATATTATAAATATAAATGGGGGGGGGGGGGGGGGGGGGGGGTAACGCCCAGTCAACCATAACGGTAAATATCCTGCGCAATAAAAAGATTTTTTTTTTTTTAGAGAAGGCAAAAAGTATCATAAAGAAAGAACACAACACTTTTCTCAAGTAGCCAAAGCCGATACTCCTACGGTTTGCAAAACACGCAAATGCCACGAGACACAACAATTTCCAAAGAACGGACAACTGAAGACATGACACTCCCAAAGAAGGGACAACGAAACACAACAGTCCAAAGAACGTACAAGAAAAAAATGACACTCGCAAGGAACGGCACAAGCAAGTAAGTAAATTAGATTTTAAGGTTCTGTCAGTCGCACAGGGTCAGGCCACTGCGGGATGATAAAGAACGGCACAAACTTGTAGCCAGAGCAGAGCAGTCAGATGTGCTGATAGAATAGTCCAAAACGCTGACTGGGACCGTCTTCTCCGTTTTGCGTTTTTGTTGTTTTAAACTGAGATAATTACCACTACTAGATGAATACAAACTGATTTTTTTTAAAGTTCATAAGAGACAAGTGGTGAAGATGTTTATGAAAGCCAAAATCAAGGAACACGAAAAAAACAAAGAAAATGTTGGTCTTTTTATGCATAACACTGCGCAACTCTGCTTCTTCTTCGTCTTTCAAAACCACCGTCAAAATTCACCTGTTCCATTCATTTTTAAATTGCCCTTTTTGGTCCAAGGTCGTGTCTACGCCCCCCCCCCTTTCGTCCGTATGTGTGTGTGTGTGTGTGTGTGTGTGTGTGTGTGTGTGTGTGTGTGTGTGTGTGTGTGTGTGTGTGTGTGTGTGTGTGTGCGTGTTCGCGCTCGAGCGTGTGTGATTGTTGTTAGTGTTACAGTAAAGCAAACTGGGCCCCGGGTCTCACCTTGTGTGGAAGATGGGCGCTGTACAAATCGCCTTTATTATTATTATTGTATCCCCACACGGCTTTAAGTTGTGGAATTCTCAAACGACGGACATGAACTCTCAACAAATAGCACTGGTGACTAATCCATATCAACCAATGAGTACTTTGCCGCATACCGCAACAGAAGAAGAAAAACAACAAGCTGCAACAACACCACTACCAACAATACCATTCTTGCAAAAAGGAAGCATACAGGCGAAGCTCTGATGACCGATTTCCCGTCTTCAAACACACGCCATTTCCGAGCTTTGCCTCTATTTCCCAAACACGCACGACTCTTTCCATACACCTGGGTGGCACCATTGACCTACAGTCACAATACAGCATTCAGGTAACTTGCACCCAGTGGTAGGTTTTCTTACGTTCTCAAAGTAGCACCGGTGGGGGTCAGGCTGGGGTGTATTCAGCCGCTGTGGGCTATTCAAAGTACCACCCTGTCCTTTTTAAGGTTGAAACCCGTCTCGCAATACATCACATTCACGTGGAATAAGAGACGACGAAACTCCTGAGTCCCACAGTTTAGCCTAAGTGTGCTCTGTAATCTGACACGACAATTTTGTACAGCTGACTGATCGATTTTTAATATCTACCATCCAGTCAACCGCAAACGTCACACCACGCGAAGCAAATTTGATTGAATCTTAAGTAAAAAGCTTGACTGTCCGTGTCACACGTCGCCTTATGCTGGAAAAGGACAGGACTCGGAGAGCCTATAAAGTTGAATGACCCAAGAAGACGAGACTGGTGAGCCGGTTTGGCCTTGCGGTAAGGCGTTAGGCTGGTAAGCAGAGGGACCTCGGTTCGAATCCTCTTCGGCTCTCCTTTCTCTTCAAAAGTTGTTGTCTGTGGACACTGTCTTGTGACTTTGTCCCTCACAATTATGAAACATTAAAATGGCTCTCATCGCTGCCCACCTTAATGCAGGAGTCATTCTGGTGGTGACAGTGTAGCGATAGGTATAATAGTCTCCCTCTCCCCCCACCTCCATAACCCCTTCACCCGTCCCTAATAAGCTGTACGGTTTCTGTGGACATTAAGCACCATGTTTAATTAAGACAGAGACACAGAGTTCAGGAGCTGTGTGAAAGTCGAGGTGGCCGTCCTGGGCTTTCCGTCCTAATGAGCCTTACGGTTTCTGTGGACGTAAAGCAACACTGAACCGTGCTTCGGCATTGGTCACAATTTGTCCCTAATATGTTAACCGACACCGAGGACATGAAACTCTACTTCACCAAGACAGAGACGAATCAGTGAGAAAGGCAAAATTCCTGTCAGTAAGTGAAGCATGCAAAGCTATATTCTGGCCTACTCCGCGCTTCAAACAAAGAACCAGTGACAGCTCCGGGTTCTCAGCAGAGGGGACCTCACTGAAATGTCTCTGTCTGCGCTTGCGGTACCCCGCTGCCCAATCTTACACAGCTGAATATAGCAATCGGTAATTTGACTACAGGGGCCCCCGGAAGCATCGACTTTCCCGTCGTTGCAGTTCAGTTTGAAGGCCTTCACCACGGCACTTCAAAAACAAGGGACCCGCTATCCGCGGCCGTTGAACTCGTTTGACGGGAAGTGTATAACTTCTGCGTTGTTTACTGTTTATACGGGAAGTATGGCGGCTTGCTAGTGTCAAAATTACAAATACTCTTGAATAAAAACATGTTTAAATTAAACCCGGCCCGCTGATGGACGTCACCGGAATTTAGCCCTTATAATTATGACCTGCAAGGTTTTTGCTTTTATGTTGCTTTACGTCCACGGAAGCGAGATGGCTTATTAGGGACGGAGACAGAGTGGGAAGGGGACGAAAGACTGAAGGCTCGACCGCGGAAACCGCCCGAAAAATACCGGAGAGACCGTGGACCGCCGCCAGAACAATAGAAGTGTTAAGGCGGTGTCCCCTCGCCATTGCCCAGCAAGGTGATGATGATGATGAAGTGATGCTTAATGTCCTCAGATGTCAGTTGACATATTAGGGACAAGTTGTGACCAATGCCGAAGCACGGTTCAATAATTCTTTACGTCCACGGAAACCAGAAGGCTCGTTAGGACGGACAGCCCAGGACGGCCACCTCGACTCTCACACAGCTCCTGAACTACGCCAGCAAGGTTGCCGGCCTGCGTGTTATAAACGGTTGTCGGCGACAGAGAGCACCAGAGCTCAGGAGCTGCGTGACAGTCGAGGTGGCCGTCCTGGGCTGTCCGTCCCTAATAAGCCTACGGTTTCTGTGGACGTAAAGCAACACTCAACCAGAGAGCATCAAATGACACGGTGTGTGTGTGTGTGCGTGCGTGCGTGCGTGCGTGTATGTGGATATAG
Source organism: Alviniconcha marisindica (assembly GCA_018857735.1). NCBI lineage: Eukaryota > Metazoa > Mollusca > Gastropoda > Provannidae > Alviniconcha > Alviniconcha marisindica. Next base: position 341,317 of record JABMCL010000737.1, on the reverse strand, counting down.
TTTGCTAGGTCATTTTATTTAACAAAAATTAAGTAGATTAGAGAGCATCAAATGACACGGTGTGTATGTGTGTGTGCGTGCGTGCGTGCGTGTATGTGGTTACAGTTTGCTAGGTCATTTTATTTAACCAAAATTAAGTAGATTACTATATTTACGGTCCTGTTTGTTGTCGGAAATGTATGTTAATGTGGTTTTTGTCATGAGTTGTTTGCGTTTAACCCGGGTTAGAGAATAATGGTATAAGAATTATTGTTAGTAGTATTAGACGTAATTAGTTTTTGGGGTGAATGCCGGAACTACGCAATTCCTAGGGGTCATTTTTTCTTTCTGTGCTTTGAATGAGCTAAACATTAGTTGAATAATGGGTAGACGGCGATGCCCAGTCAACCGTGTACATGTTACGTCAGGGCGGATGAAGCATGTAAGCTTATTCTGACCCACTCTTGGCCAGGCCTAAACTGAAAAGAACCTTGACAGCTCTGGATTTTCAGCAGAAGGAACCTTAAAGGACTTTTCCTTCGCGGGTAAAGTTCTCGTATATGGGGCACGTGAAACGAACAACATCCGCAGAAAACGTTTTGTGATTGAAAGTTCCGTTGATTTTATTTAAAAAAATTATAAGGTGACTTTTTTGGACACTACAACTCTTGTTTCTCGAACTGATTACCGCGTTGTGCGCTTTTTTCACCGCGTTTAATTTTGACGTTGCCAGAGTGTCTTTGGCGTCACGTGACGGGAGAAATGCATGTGGACTGAAATCATTTTTGTTACCGATTCTTTTTATCTCTGTGGAGTGAACTTTTGATGACATATTGCAGCGTTCAAAAGAAAGAAAAAAATCATTTTTTCGCCAAACCTGCCCAGGCTAGTTCCTTTAATTTCTGTATCCGATATATTGAACAGCTGGGACAACTGCGGAAGAATATGGGTCTGTTGTACGAGGTTTTGTCGTCGAAACGACCCAAGGGCGGTATAGAATAGCTGGTGACTGACGCAACGCAACGTCACGTGCTAGTAGTTCACGTGTTTTCTGTTTGGAACCAGTTTGCACAATGAGCGGCAAGTCAATGCCGGCCTCCACCCTGACAGACGATCATCATCCCTGGCCTCTCAGCTTTCTTTTCACGATGCTTCTACTCCTTCCAATGGGTCTCCTTTCAACCCAGCACAGCAACCTTTCCCTAAGGTTTTCTAAATGGCTTTGTGAAAAGTTTAAAGTTGAACTTACGCGGCTGCCGAAATACCTGAATAGATCGACTCACCGGAACGGCTGACGCGGACCTGACACCTGCCTTTGCCTCTTATCTCACCTCCGTCCTTTCAGTCCTCGAACACTTTCACAAAGCGACGCCGCGGCGGCAAAGTCAGTTTTGGTCAAAGATGAACTGATGGGAAAACTAAGACACATACGAACTTGTGCATCACTGAGAAAGGAAAATGACTCCCCATTGCTTCAAGAGTGTGATGACCAGTTGGTGTCAGTGGGGAAGAAGGGGGCAGAAGACAACACAGGGACGGTGCTTGATGCCAGGCCAAACGATACAGATACAATAAGTTCACAAAGGGACGGTGCTCGATGCCAGGCCAAACGACACGGATACGGTAAGTTAACTATGCAATTCAGAGTGACGTCTGTGGAAAACATAAAAGCTTTTTTGAAGACTAAGCAGCCTATCACACACGCCGGCACACTCACACGCACGCACACACATACACACTGGCAGAGTCACACACACACACACACACACACATATAATCAAAACAACAACATTAATTACTATCATTAATCATTTCACTGCCGAACACAACTGCACTAAAGCTTCATATGATTCGTCTCTTCAGTAACGCTGAAGAGACCGGAATCTGACATCAAGCCTGTCAGTTGAGACAACAATAAAGGCAAGACTGATCGGACAAATCTTCCCCCACCTCCATACCCCCTTCCGGCCCCATCCCTAATAAGCCTTGTGGTTTCTGTGGACGTTAAGCACCATGTTTACTTACTTACTTACAAATCCGGCACTGAAGCTGACCTCCGGCGTCATAGCCGGTAAAGTAGGCCTACACTGGACAGCCTGAGCCAGTATAAGCAGAAGCAGAAGAAAAAAGACAGATATTCCCCCTCTTTCATTGACTAGACTGACCAGATCAGTGTAACTTTCGCAAGGCCTGAAGTTATTATTGTGTCATTATTATGATTGATACTAATTTACTAGCACTATTATACAACAACAAAGAACCGGCGAAAACATGGCACTATTATACAACAACAAACGGCCGGCGAAAACATGGCACTACTATACAACAACAAAAGAAAACATGGGAAACCGCAAAACACAAACTAACCCCCACCCCCGCAAAGACTCTCTCTCTCTCTCACACACACACACACACACACACACACACACACACACACACACACACACACACACACACACACACACACACACGGCGCATGTACACACAAACACCCTAAAACCAAAGGACGAGCTTAGCCTAAAACGAACTCAGATTGGACTAACAACTAACTGAAGCGGCTGCCGCGATGCCATCCGCTTCTGCGGGCCGGGTTACTGTACCGGACTGGACTAGTGTGCACCGAGGACCAGCTATGATTGGTTCCAGACTGACTCATTAAATTTGCACAGATCACGGGGAATGTCACGATGAACCAGCCGAAAGAGCCGGAAGAGTTTCAGGATTTGTATTTGCCAATCAATGATTCGCTTCCAGTCGGGGCTGTGACTGATATAGCCGCCGGTGAGGGTGTGGAGACTTTGTCGAGACTGAGCAGGCCGCAACTGTCGGATGTGCTTTTCACTGTACTGGCTGAGACTCCAGAAATTTGTCACAATGACTGATTGCTCTATGCCGCCAATGCAAGATGTCTCCGTCAATGAATAAATAAAATACTGCTGATTCCGTGACAGTTTGTGACTGACTGGCAATAAACATTCACTCCCCAGCGTCACTCAGAAAAAGAAAAAAAACTGACATGCAGAAGAACTGAGAAGGCACTGGACTCATTCACGCTGAGAGCTTGTGTTTGTGAGACTAACTACAGTGACAATGCAAGTCTGCGAGATATCGATCGAGCAGACGAACTCGGTCCACTGGCCCATGCAACATGGGGGTTTTACGCTGCATATCGATAGTCACAACATTCAGCCCGATCTTCCTATCTCAGCCTTCGTCGACTGTTTCTTGTTCAAATGAATCGTTGAACTGAAAAGATAAAATACTCACTTGTTTCAGCTGCTGGTGTTAAACGATGAACAGATATTTTACACACAAACACGCTGAAAGATCAACAAGCGTGTACAACCGCTGCGTGGTATCCGAGAGCTGGCGATCAATCCCCATTCATCTCGCCGCGCCGATACACCAGTAGCAGACGACCGAAGTGCGCCACCTTGCGAGGCAGTCTTCACCAGGGGAGATAACTCGCACACACTCAGACTGTTTCTGCCACTAATGAATTACCGCCCCTATTTCGACCCACCCTTTTCTCATTCTCTCTCTATACTCATCACGACCAAGTCCAAGTTTCGACATTTTGTGCCTGATTTGGAAGGGGGGGGGGGGGGGGGGGGGGGCTATGGCGACCCTTGAGTGTTTAGATAAAATTCCATTGACTTAACAATTGGCCGGGGGTGAGCCGGTTTGGCCTAGCGGTAAGGCGTTAGCCGGGCTGGTAAGCGGAAGGACTTCGGTTCGATACCGCTTCGGCTCTCCTTTCTCTTCAAAAAGGTTGTGGTTTGTGGACACTGTCTTGTGACTTTGTCCATCACTTCCTACTAAAACATTAAATTGGCTCTCATCGCTGCCCATCTTAATGCAGAAGTCATTCTGGTGGTGACAGTGTAGCGATAGGTATATAATCCCCCTCTCCCCCCACCTCCATACCCCCTTCCCTCACTTCTCCCCGTCCCTAATAAGCCGTACGGTTTCTGTGGACGTTAAGCACCATGTTTACTTTAACTGGCCGGGTTGGTCTTGCCGGCCACTCAGTACTGCCAGCCCGGCCGCAACATGCCGGCCTCACTACTGAGTCAAGTCAGTTGTGCAAGCTCATCAGTCAAGTTTTCCCAATAGGGTTAAAAGCTATTAGGCCTAAAGTTTACGGTTCATTTTCATTTACCAACGCTGTTGTAAAATACCCAGTGATACGCTTAGAATCAAATGAAGTTCAAGTCTTGTTTGTTTGAGCCAGTCTGAGCGACGTCTTCCCGATAACTGAGTATCAGTAAGCCTTCCACCGATGCCACATTTTGCGGGCCGGCAACACGGCCGCTACTGACCGTCCACCACTGAGGCATATGATACTGCTGCGACGTGTAAGTGTGTCAGTACCAGGATCATGTAAGAGAGCAAACATAATGCTTAACGTCCACAGAAACCACAAGGCTTATTAGGGACAGGGAGAAGGGGGGGGGGGGGTATCAGTGGAGGTGGGGGCCACCGAAGAGGAACTGAGTCAAAGTTTATGATACCTATCACTACACTGTCACCACTGACCAGAATGATTCCTGCATTAAGATGGCAGCGGTAAGAGATATTTTAATGGGGGACGAAGTCCACAAACCACCGAACAACCTTTTGGAAGAGAAAGGTATCGACTGAACCGAGACTAACATGATCCTTCAGTTCCGCTGCTTACCGGCAGCCTAACGGCCTAACCGCTATGCCAAACCGGCTCACCAGGGTCATGTCTTCTCTTCTTCTATTTTGCTTTACGTCCACGGAAGTGAGATGGTTTATTAGGGACGGGGACAGAGGGGGAAGGGCCCGTCCCTAATAGGCCATCTCGCCTCCGTGGACGTAAAGCACCAAGAAAGGGGGAAGGGGACAAAAGAGTGAAGGCTCGACCGCGGATACCGCCCGAAAAAGACCGGAGAGACCGTGGACCGCCGCCAGAACAATGGAAGTGTTAAGGCGGTGTCCCTCGCCATTGCCCAGCGACTTGTGCACTGCGCAATTGCTGTTTCAACTGCTGTGCTTGAACAGTCACAAAGACAATGTCCATTGCACTGCTGTTGACGAACAACTTGGACGACTCGAAGCGAAAGAAGTCCAACTTTCTCAGCCCAGCTCCACCTCCCTACTCTTGATCTCTTCTGGGCTAACTTGAAGGTCCAGCTCCACCTCCCTCCTCTAAGATCTCTTGATCTTTTGATCTCGCCTGGAACCTTGGAGGGTCATGTGTGTGTTCCGTGTGTTTTATTCGAAGTTAGGTTAGGCTTGATGAAAAGGCGCCGCCGTTGTCTCCGAAGACCCATGCGTCTGTGAGCCGGTTTAGCCATAGAGCTGCCAGTAACAATTCCTGCCCACTCTATGGTTTGGCCTAGGAGTAAGGCGTTAGCCTGGTACGGTCGTTCCTTCCAACGGCCATTCGGACACAAATGAACAAACAGGCAGATAAACACAAGCAACGGCCGGAGATGGGGATGTGGGGTAACATATTGGGAATGAATGAATAGGAAGCCTGTTGTGCGAGGGGACTGCGATCTGGAAGACAGAACTCCGACATGGGTCATTGGTGCAGCTATAATAATAATAATAATGTACATTTTTCATGCGCTCATCAACGCCCTGAGCGCTCACATGATGCATAGTAACCTAAATATGATATTCTATACACATGTAGAGCATAGTCCTACCAAAACAATTTACATAAAGTATTATAAAAAATTAAAAAATTAAAAATAAAGAAAAACCGCACTACACACACACACACACACACACCACACACACACACACACACACACACACACACACACACACACAACACACACACACACACACACACACACACACACACACACGCACGCACGCACACACAATGACTGTAGCAGAAACTGGGTACTGATTTAGTTAGGATGGAATACTGTGAAAGAGGAAGGTTTTCAGTTTGGCTTTAAAAGATGACAGAGTTGAACAGTGTCTACGGTCTTGTGGGAGTGAATTCCAAATGTAGGTCCAAAGCAAGAGAAGGTGTCAAAGCCATAAGTCTTGCGTTTGTATTGCTGGATTTCCAGCATGCGGGTGTCAGAAGAAGAGCGTAGTGTACGAGACGGAGTGTAGACATGCAGCAGTTCAGAGAGGTAAGCAGGACCAGAACCAATTATAGCACTGAAACACATACACTATGTTTTATGTAGGCTATATTTATGGCAGATAATTTAAAGTTTCCGGAATGGATTAATAAAGCTGTCTTGCATCTTGAGGTTCACCAAATGTTGGTGAAAACTGAGGTAGCGCGTGCTACCGTTTCACCGCCACACCCTGCAAACTGTCGTAACATAGGCCTACAGGCGTGTCAGTGCAGCCGGGTGTGACCCACTGCTCTGCGAAGTGTACAGCTGGGTGTCACCCACCACTCTGGAGCTGCAATGACTGCTCCGACTTCGGGGATTTCAATAATGGAGCTTGTAACGTCAGGAAGAATACTACGTATAGCTGTAAACAGTCGATGGAAGTAGCAGATTGGAAATAAGCAACAACAGACGAGCCACAGCCAGAAATTCCTGAAGCCGTGCTAACAAGCCAGCGGCGTTGCGCACGGCTTACGCTGTTTCAACATAATTAATATTTATGTGCTTTTGTTGCAGGTAAGCCTTTGGAACCGAGCCGCGTCAAAAGACATACTAATTATATGCTGAGCCACGGTATTTTACTGAAGCGGCAGAGCGACCTCGTCGGTGCGAATCGGCGCTTCGGCTCTCCGCCTTTCTCTTCAAAAGTTGTAGTCTATGGACACTGTCTTGTGACTTGGTCCCTCACAATTAATGAAACATTAAAATGGCCCTCATCGCTGCCCACCTTAATGCAGAAGTCATTCTGGTGGTGACAGTGTAGCGACTATAATCTCCCTCTCAGGCCCCCACCTCCCGCCTTCTCCCGTCCTTAATACGCGAAGCTACGCGGGTTTCTGTGGACGTCACCATGTTTACTTACTTACTCCGAAGACCATCGGACAGTGACTCGGAGCAGAGATACTACAGCAAGTAATGTCTCTGCTCGGAGGGACGCCGCTGCTGGCGGGGACCGATTAATTTTAGGTTCAGTCAGTCAGTCGCGGCCGCAGCCGGGAGTGACTCGAGCAGCGAGGGGTTTCTTCTTCAAATCATGTTGCTTTACGTTGGCACAGAGACCACAAGGACTATCAGTATGGACGGGCCATACAGTTTTTGACTTCCACACAGCTCCTGAGACCTGGCGAGAGGGTAAGGGGGAAGAGGCTAGACCTAACGCAACGATGTCACATCACGGTGAAGTGTTGCTTAATGTCCTCAGATGTCAGTTGACGTGGTAGGGACAAGTTGTGACCAATGCCGAAGCACGGTTCAGTAATTCTTTACGTCCACGGAAACCAGAAGGCTCGTTAGGACGGACAGCCTAGGACGTCCACCTCGACTCTCACACAGCTCCTGAACTATGATGTCACATCACACTACCAGAATGGCTTTTACTTGAGATGGGCAGCGATGAGAGCTGTCAGTTCAGTCAAGGCAGCCGTATTGGTCGATGCGGGACAACATCTCAGGCTGAAACTGGTGTCCACAAATCACAAGCAGGTCTTCAGTCAAGAGAAAGGCGAGCTCAAGCTGAATGGAACCGAGGCGCGGCCGGTCCTTTTGCTTACCAACCTAACGCCATCAGGACCATCAGAGACTGGAACAACCCGTCAGTCTCAGTCTACCCCCTCAAATCAGAACCCACCCTCTCAGTGACAGCCCATGCCGGCAAGACCTGCCCTGTGAGCCATGCAGGTTCAGCAGCGGCTCTTTCATCATGTAAAAGTCCGTCCCGGTTGACAAACAGCGGACCAGCAGCTCTCTCTTTCTCTCTCTGTCCGGGTCTGTCTGTCTGTCTCAGACAATTTTTGACTGAATCTAAACTACAATCCTTGTAAAATAAAGTTTTTGAGTTCGAGTTCTCTCTGTGTGTCTCTGTCTCTCTCTGTGTCTGTGTCTCTCTGTCTGTCTGTCTGTCTCCCCCCCCCCCCTCAACTCTCCGGCCAATGTCACAGAATGGTCAATGATTCAGTATCAGTTTTGACAGTCGGTGGGCTCAGAAGAACGCGCCGTACGGCTAGGCCAGATCGGCTCAAGTATGTGCGTGCGTGCGTGCGTGCGTGCGTGCGTGCGTGCGTGCGTGCGTGCGTGCGTGCGTGCGTGCGTGTGTGTGTGTGTGTGTGCGTGTGTGTGTGTGTGTGTGTGTGTGTGTGTGTGTGTGTGTGTAGTGTGTGTGTGTGTGTGTGTGTGTGTGTGTGTGTGTGTGTGTGTGTGTGTGTGTGTGTGTGTGTGTGTGTGTGTGTGTGTGTGTGTGTGTGTGTGTGTGTGTGTGTGTGTGTGTGTGTGTGTGTGTGTGTGTTTTGAAAGAAATCAATATTTTTGGAGGAAAAAAATATTTAAACTTGAGATCACTTTTGGTTATGTTTGTGTCTTACTCCCCTTTTAAGTATAATTTTAAAGTTGTACATATACCAGTTCTAACACATAATTTTTTTTAAAGTAATATATGATGACAAAATGTGTATTGCCTTGATATAACCACACGTTTTAATCCTCTCCCTCTCTGCCTTATTATTGCTCTGTTCGTATGATGTGATGTTTTAGACAGAAATTAGTTTTGTTTTGTTTTTAAGTCGTTTTTTCTCTAGCGTATTTAATGGAATTCTTGTTTGATGTATTGAGTGTTGCTGTGTTTGTCATCAGGGACAGATTTGTAAAAAAAGCCGACACGTGCTTAAATCTTTATCCCTGTGTAATAAAGTATTATCTCTATCTTATCTCAGATCAATAATTATGACATCACTAGACTATTCGGTTAGTTATTTGCTTTGTTAACCCCCACCCCCTCCTCCCGTTTTGTTGTTATTGTTTTGCTTTTTGTTTTGTTTGCTTGTTTGTTTGTTTTTTGTTGTCATTTTGGTCTTTGTTGGTTTTGTTGCCTCTGACGTTTTGACAACAATTTGCCATCTTGCCATCGTAAATGTCTGTGTGATTATCATTTTATCTATAGGTAACACTCAAATAAGCATATTGCTTTTGTGTTTCCTGTACTTATTTGTTGAGCTTATGATTACGATGAATGAATAAAATTTTGTTTAAACAAAATATAATCACACTGGTTGATTGAGCGTAAGACACCAACTTACTTCAGTACTTACCAGTTTTACACTTTTAAAAAGTAATACATGATGACAAAATGTGTATCGCTCTGATACAACCGCACTGGTTGACTGGGCGCAAAACACCAACTTACTTACTTACCCCCCCCCCCCCCCTCTCCCCCCCCCCCCCCCCCCCCCCGTCCCCCCCCCCCTCCCAGTGACTGAAGCAGACGATCTTTCGTCTTCACCGGAAACGATACATTTGTCTTTGTTGTCATGCGCAGACCGGAACAGTTTATTTAGGAAGAGGAGGGGTCGGAGACTATCAGTAAAAAAAAAAAGGCACCTGCTTCCAACCTTGATTAATGCCTGTACAAGCACAAATTAATTTTATACATACATGTAGTAAGTAAACAATGCATTGATATGTTTCTTGCATGTTGATGTTGATGTTCTATTTTCCCAACATGTAACTTGTCCAACCCGGACTAATGCACACCAACAATGGCGGGAATCACGCACGAGGTTTCCAAGTCTTGCTTGAAACAAATTTAGTCGGTTTTGATATGATCTTCTATGTGTGGTCAGTTGTTTTCTATATTATGAGCCAATATTTTGATGCTGTTGTTTGGAACGGACAGTTTTTCTTGTAAATTCTGATGGATAGAAAGTTTGTTTTTGATTTTATCGGCCTGTCGAGCACCGCCATGATAGCATTGATGCACATCCGGTGACCGTGTATTTTACTGGTCTCAAGTTTTTAGTTTAATATCAATACTTTTAAAGTGGTATGTAAAGTAACAGTTACCACATCTTTCACTGTTGTCGTAACGTTGTTATTTGTTTCTACCATGAGAGTCGGAATATCTTGATAAAGTGTTATAATGCTCCCAAACTAGGAAAAAGTGTACCAGCTATTATATATTTCGGCATTTACATGCCTTGTCGTCTCTGCAAAGGTTGGGATTGTCATCCTGACACAAACAGTGCCCATGTTTCTTTCTTCTTTCATCTGTTATTAGTCGTAATCACAGCTGTGCTGCAGACCGTATTTTCCCCCTCAGAAATTACTTGCTGTTAAATACGGTAGCGGGACGAAACACACAAGAAAGAGACCATTTCCCCAAGGGAATGTGGCAAGCACACATGTCATCTTCAGTTCAGTTTGGTACTAATACACAAAACAAAAGAAAACAGATTATGATATTACGGAGTTTTGATAAAAAATTAATTATCATCAACACTGGCCAGACATATTTTTAAAGGGTATTTTCACTCATTGCTTAGATTTTGAAGGTTAAATTCCATGCATCTAATTGGTGAATTTGAGGTAATCCCTTAATATGCCATATATGGGGAGTCCTTGATCAAGTTGATGTGAGCATGGAACTCAGTAACTGCATTAATGTACTGAAAAATAAGATTGGCATTGTCATGGGCCGGCGCATGTAGACACAAAGAAAAGCAAAGAACAAAACAAAAAGCAACACTTGACACGTTTGCTACAGCACAGGTGAACAAGATTTTTGTTGTTGTAATTCACAATATTTCTTTTATTTAGTCCCATTTGGTACAAGGTGTGAAAAGTGCTGGCTGCTGTTGCCACCAGTAGCTTGTTCCAGTCCATAATGGGTATGGGGAGGAATGAAAACTCTGCACTGTGTTTTGCATTAAAGTTGTTGGTTATAACATTAACAGTAACAAAATATATAAATTTGTGTTTAAAAGTAATTGGCCATCCTGTGAAATTGTTCATAATATTAATAAGAACTCTGATTTTCTCTTTTTGTTGTGTATGGTCAAAATGGTCATTAGCAGCAAAATTCACCAGATAATACCAGTTCTGGTTTGGGAAATGGTTGAATATTTTCTAATTTTGGCATACTGCTCCAGATTGGATTTAAGATGTGCATTTGTGTGCTGTCGCACCACTTCTGCCCCTCCCCCTCCCCCACTGGCAGTGTGGTGCTGCCTCCCCCACCCCCCACCATTGTGACAACAACAAACATTAACAACTGGTGCTGGCCACAGACTAGTGCACCAGGTCTCCCACTGTACTGTACTATTGCATATGAACTGAATTTTAAAAAGGGAATGCAGCCATTTGCGATAGGCATTCTGGAACAAAACTTTGTTTACACACTAGTACCATGTGTGAGAGTTAAATTTTCATGCTACCTCTTAATCTTATGCCAGCCAGGTGATTGTGGAAAATATAATGTTTTGTTTCATGTACTTGTGTGTGTGTATGTGTGTGTGCACTACATCAGAGGAAATGAACATGGCTACTGTTTATGGCAGTGGCATATTAATTATTACTCTCAGAAATTACCAGGCTAAAATTAGGTAAAATACATGTATACTAATGCTACAAGATTGACTATCTAGAATCAGTAATGAGCAACATTGTTTTTTCTGTGGTTTGTGTGCAGCAGCAGAACAAATTAATTCATCGTGTGATCTAGGATCAAGATGTCTCAACAGAAAAAGTTTGATACCATGACCCTGGAGCCAGGGGCAGTGGAGGAGGTGTTTGTTGGACACATCACTGATCCAGACAACTTTTATGTCCAGCTTGCACGCACAGCAGAAAATTTGGAGGACATCATGTCCCTTTTGACGGTACTGCAGTTTTTACCTTTAGTAACCTGTCTGCAAAAGGCTGTCTAGTCTTACTCTTACATGATTGATCTGCAGGCCAGCACCAGATGCATGTATTTTGTAGACCACATTATTTTAAATCCCAGCATGTTAGTATGGAAATTGCAACTCATCATGCACACACATATGCATACCCACATATGCACTCATGCGCGCATGCACACACACCACACATGCACATGTGTATTCAAAAGTGCAAAACTGCCTTTTTCTACCATGGTTCCATTTTTTTAAGTTTTGTGTAAAATCAGAGTGAGAATATGCTTGTCACATTGTTATGACGGTGCTAACACAGGAAATGCACTTGAAAATATAGTTCTTAATTTCAACCAGTTGAAACTGATAATGCTGAAATTTTATTCATCTGATAATGCTGAAATTTTTATTCAAAGAAGGATTCAGTTTTAATGATAAGGCTGTTTTTGCTGTTTTGAAGTGGAGTACAAAGTTTTAGATTAATGGATTAATCAGCACACTTCTACCACACTTGTGCTAAGTGTGGTAGACAAGTGCTGATTAATCTATGGCGAGTGCAATTTGAAAAATGCACGACAATTGCAAAATTTGTACAAATAAGCATTGGATTTGGAAAAGGCCAGATAAGCTGCTTGTTTATTTTTCTTCTTTTGCTGACGCTGAGGAAACTGAAAGTTTGGCAGTGCCTTATATATGCTGTACCAGTGGTAATGAGTATAACACTTTGGAAGGATCTATGACAGTGACTGTGTGAGGCTAAAGTTAATGGCATGAACTACTTAGATTTTGTTTTAATGTCAAGTCATGTTTATTTATCTTGTGTGTATTTATTAACTAAAAACAACAACAACAAAACATATGGATGAGCTTGAAAGTGATAAAACTGAATGTTTTTGCAGTTAGTTCTTCTTGAAGAATGCCTTTTGTTTTTTTCTTAGTCTCACTACCAGAACAGCCCAAAAGAGAAGCGGAACTGGCAGTTAGGTGATGCCTGTGCTGCCCTCTACACTGATGGTGAATGGTATCGCGGAAAAATCACTGGCAAGTAGTTGAAAATTGAGAACCTGTTTTTCTCTATGTTTTTGTGTGTAAAGGTATTAACCCACTAGGCCCCAGACCGCCCGTCACCGCCCACTCTTTTGCCTTACCACGCAACCCCAGACCGCCCGGTAGCGGCCGGCTAGCAGATGATCCATACTAGTGTCTCAGTTTATGCAAATAGGAACGGGATTCTTGTGAGACTTGTAGCCTTGTTTCCACTATTGTTTACAACTTCCAGCGATGTCTTTTGTTCAGAGTTTGGTGGAGTTTGAGGGACGCTGTGAATTTTCAAAGTTGCGAGGTGGACATGTGATAGATGCGTGAAAATAAACAAAAGCCCTACTATTAGCAATGGTGTCAGAGCTTCATCCTATGAGATTTGAACTGCAAATTTGACTCAAGTCACTTATCGTGGGCACCCTAACAAACTCACGGAGCTTCGTCTTTGGAGATTCAAACTGGAAATTTTGCAGTCGGTTACCCCGTAGGCACCCCAAAATCTGACATTCAGATGTGGACATTTCTGACTTGGGATTATTATTTTTTATGCTTTTATTTTTTAGTGAAAAAAATCAAAGCCTGTTGGATATACAAGAACACTGTATTCGCAAACTGGGGAAAATACGAAGTGAGCTGAAACTTTTGTTTGGTGTTTATTATTGATTTTTAAAGTTGTATTCCAGGATCTTTTGACACAGTTACTTCCCTTTGCATGGGATTTCGTAGGGAAAGGGCAGTGGCTGGTCTGGGGCCGATTGGGTTAAAGTTTTTTGTTTTGTTTTTAGTCTATAAATTAACATAAATAATCTATAGATACATCTTTCATGTTGACCCCCTCACTGCCAGGCTTTGTGCACGCTATGTGCCCGGGGAAATTTTGAGCAGTTTATGTACTTGCACTCTTTTTCATGTAGTTCTCTCAGTTTAAGGAATATCATCGTAACATTGCACCTGATAATTGCTCATTATACTACAACCCTCGTTGATTTTTTGATTTTTATTATTTTTTATGTCAACACTCAAAAGTACATAAAGTTCACTACTTTCATTGTCTGAGGGAGTGAGAGAGTCATTCTTCATTTACATTTGGAAAAATACCACCATCTTCTTCCTCCTCACTACTACCCTGACTTTCATCACTGTTGTACAAGTGTTTCATCACCACTACTGGCATCATTTAAAACCTCGTTCAGAATTTCAAGTGCAATAAGACATGGGCAGTGCCTTCTTTGTTCAGTAGCCATCACGCAGAAATGACAACAGAGCAAAACATTTACCAAAAATGACAACAGAAAAGTAAGTAAACATGGTGCTTAACTCAATTTCAAGTGCAATAAGACATGCGCAGTGCCTTCTTTGTTCAGTAGCCATCACGCAGAAATGACAACAGAGCAAAACATTTACCAAAAATGACAACAGAAAAGTAAGTAAACATCTTACAAGATGCCATAAAATGACGCTCTCGGCTTCTGTAGACACACTGTTTTTGCCCGTTTAAAAAACAAACATAGTAAATAAACTACCAGGAATAATACAATAAACGTGCATTTTTAGAAAGCTTGGGATGTGTACTTGTCAGTAAATAATCCATAGTCATATCACATACCTTTCCCTGTTGCAAACAGCAAGGCAGGAACTATCCAAACAGTAAAAAAATAAAAAAGTTTTATTCTAGTGGTTGTACAGATCCCAGTGATGAAAATGAAGATGTTATTATCGCTGTCACTCAAGTCTGCCTCGAGATCTACTGGCACAAACTCCTTGCCAGAATCAACAATGTTCTCTTCAGAAACACTGACCGAAAAATCTTCTAGATCCGAGCCCTCATTCAGTACTAATTCCACAACTTCCCTCGTCAAGTAACATGTTCACTTTGCGTGCTGCCATTTTGAAATGTACAACTTTCATCAGTTTGACACACGTGTTACAAATGCCCAAACAGACAAAGGAACACTTGACTGGACTAAGGGGGATTACTGAAAGTGTCGGAAATTCATGCAGTTAGTGTAATATAATTGCCTCCAATCAATGCAAAAGTCGGTAAGACTGTTAAAAATCTTTAATTCTTACTGCGTCCGAAGACATGGATTGTTGTCAAGCATACTGCTAAGTTCCGCAAGATGCGGAAAGCCTTGAAAGAGTTAACGTTCACAGAAACAAAACAAAAAAACAGTCACAGGCCACCATAAAGGAAGAGCATATAAAGGAGGTCAGTCTAGTTGTCGTGTGTGCCTACAAGAGTCCTTTCCCTTCAACTACAAAACCGAAAGTACACTAGTGACCAACAACATATGATGTGCACTGTGTGGCCAAGCAGTGAAGGGGTTAAAAAAAGAAAAAGCTTTTTGATGTTGTTTAGAGAAAGGAAAATAATCAGAACTATATGTATATATTCCATGCATGCCAAAAGTAGAACTTGCAGTCTAATTGCTTTCCTTTTTGCCTGTGAGCAGGGACACCACACAACAATGAGCGAGTGGAAGTGACTTTTGTTGATTATGGCAACAAAGACTACATTGAAGTCGAGAACATCCGCCTTCTGCACAGAGACTTGTTTGCCACACCTGTAATGAGCTTCCGCTGCTGCCTAGAAGGTGTTTCCTCTGCTGAGAACTTTTGGTCTCCAGAGCATGTTGTGCAGTTTGAAGACCTAGCTCTAGAGAAGGATTTCACTGCATCCATCATTGCCTATGACAGTGTGCAAGACACGTACAGAGTTCAGCTCATCGGTGAGGATGGAGAGAACATCAACAAGAAGTTTGGACAGATGACCAAGTCTCAAGTGATTCAAGCCAGTTCCAGCACTCCTGAGCGCAGTGTGCAGGCTTCAGATGGCTTGGATTTGAAAGTCACAGTCAAAAGCGGCGCTCAGCCCAAGCCAGCCCGTGGGATAGCCCGGGCGCTAGGAGTCAACATGAACGGCGGAGCGTCGCCTCAGTCGGCCATTCCTCACATTGAGTTGAAGGTTGGGGAGAAAACAAATGTGACGGTGGTGTTTGTGTCCACCCCATCAGAATTTTGGTGCCAGGTCAGCAAGTATGCAGAGGCCACCAGCCGGCTGGCGGAGCAGATGGCAATGGCGTACAGCAGCATGGGCCCTGGGGAAGGCATCCTGCACAATCTGCGCCCTGGCTCTGTGTGTGCGGCTCTCTGCGAGGCTGATGAAACCTGGTACAGAGCCACTGTAGAGAAGGTAGGCGACCCACTGATTTTGTTGACAGAATTGCTTCCCAGTAATTTTTGCTCCTGTCTTTCTTTCTTTTTCTTTTTTTTGCAATTGTGTTTGAGTCCCATGTTGTGGGGTTAAATTTGTTTCATAATCTTTCTGCATGGAAATGAAACTTTGGGTTGCTACCTTCAAAACCTGACTTTTTCGTTTTCCTGATAAGGATCTGTGCTAGATTCAGGGGATTTTAAACAGACATAGATCACAGTTTCTTGGTGTAGTGGTGTGGAGTGCTGTGAACAGGTGTCCAGTGCATGTGACTGGGTTAAGCCCAAGTTGTGTGGCTAAAGAAGAGGAATGCAAAGGATTTAATTGACTTGTAGTTCTTCATCTTGGTTGCCAGAAGTGGTCACAACAGTGGTGTTCATTGTTTCCTTGAAATATCTTGTTCAGCTGTGAATGTAGTGCATGTTTACAGTCCCCAGTTTCACCACCTATGTATGGTTCATGACAACACTTGTTTCATGGTGTGCAGGTGTCAGGACCAAAAGCCTCGGTCTTCTTCCTGGACTATGGGAACACTGACACTGTCAGTGTTGGTAATGTCAAAGAGTTGAAGGAAGAGTTCCGCAGCCTCCCAGCCCAGGCAGTTAGTTGTGGTCTGAAAGGCGTGGCACCATCTTCTGGGGAGTGGACTGAACATGCTTCTGCTGCATTTGAAGATATGGTGATGGAGCACGAGTACACGGCAACAGTTATAGAGAAGAGTTCTGGCAGGTGAGAGAGGTTTTGAGAAAAAGCTTTAGTGAATAGACGTGTTGTCTTACAGCATATGCCTCAGTCAACAGATATGGTGCTCATTGTTGATAGCAACCGTATGGCTTGGGAATGGTCACTAATCTTTTGTTGTTTTGTTATAAATTTATCTTGTATTTCTTTCTTTTGTTCATCATTTTACTGACTGCAATTATTTTCAATCCATTGCTTTTGGAATGTATATTTATAAAATTATTTAATTATGTTGGAGTTTCACAGTAAGGAGTATTTTGTTTGTTGTACAGACACTTCATTAGCCTGATTGACTGCGCTGACAACTGCAATGTAGCATCCACATTCCTCAAGAACTGTCCAGAAGCAACCCAGGTTAATGCTGCCCAACGTTCTACCCCAGCTGCAGATGCAGCCAGCTTAGCAAAATATCAGGTGTTGAAAGTCCCAACACCAACCAGAGCAGAGGTACTGTTACTTTTATTGTTGGATGTGCATAAGAATATGGTTTTGTAAACTGTGCTGATCAGTGTTTGACCAGCTGTGAAGTTATTGTTTGGCCATAAGGCCTTGTCTCTAAGACTGTTTTACTTTCATAAAGACTGCTCAAACTTTGCTCAATTATGTGGCCTCCATAGTGTTTGTAGTCTCGTAGATGTGTTAATTATCAGTCACATTGAAAAAATAGAATACTTTTATTTTCTTGATAAGTTTGTATCTTAAAATTTTACTTTCTGTGATTGATATTCACATGGACATGCCAGTTTTGACATATTCACATGCCAGTTTTGATGCTCTAATGTGACGGAAGACTATCCTGATAGAAACCACCCGTCTTTTAAAACCACTTTATTTGAAACCTGTTGTTTAATATTTCAGTGTCAGTGAACTGCTGACCAATGACCATTCCTCTTGCAGGAAAATTTTAGCTTGGTTTTTAGTTTTTCCTCTGTAGTTAATTTGGCAAGTCTGCTCTGTCAGTATTATGTGATGATTATTTATTTCAGGTGGTCATCAGCTGGGTGGAGACACCTGGAGAATTCTATGTCCAGTTGGCAGAAAACATGTCGGTGCTGGAGTCGTTGACCGACGGACTACAGGAGCTCTATGAAAGTACTCGAGCTACAGCAGCCATTGATGTCCGACCAGGCTCCATGGTCGTGGCCAAGTTCTCTGAAGATGAAGCGTGGTACCGTAGTGTGGTGAAAAGCATTTCAGGTTGCACCTCGGAAGTGGAATTTGTGGACTTTGGCAACTGTGACAAGGTTCCCACAAATTGTCTGAAACAGCTGGAGAAGCAGTTCAGTAGAATTCCTGCACAGGCAGTACGCTGCAGCCTGTCGGGCGTCCGACCTCTGTCCCAGGGCAACACATGGAGTGGTGATGCCAAGGACTTCCTGGAACGCCTCACAGAAAATGATGTCACTTGCAGATTTCTCAGCTGCAAAGGGGGGGTGTATGAGGTGGATCTGGAGTCAGAGGGCAAGAACATCACCAAGGAGATGATAGCTCATGCTGTGGTCAGAGGAGTGTCACCGGAGGCATCAGGAGCTGGCCCCAAGTTCCAGCAGTACCAATTTGTGCAGCTGGCAAAAGGCCGGCCTCAGTCAGTGTATGTGGGGTTTGTGGAGTCTGTGGAGAGCTTCTTCGTGCAACTGTCTGAGGGCATGTCGCAGCTGGATGACCTAATGGAGGAGTTGCAGGGACACTATGATGCTGGCAAAGGAAAGCCACTCAGGAACCCACAGGTCATTTCACTTTTTTTTTCTTTTTCAGATTTGGTCATTTTATTGTGGTGGTGGTGGTGTTTTTACTTATGTGTGTGTATCTTTCTACCAGCAAACCATCAGTAGCAATAACATGAACACTGACAATTTTTTTTTTTTATAAATATTTTAGATACTGAGTTATGTGGGGAGGGGACGGGGGTGTATTGAGATATTTTAATCTTTTCATCATTATGGTAATTTACGTGAGATTTTAATTTGCTTTTCTGTGCACTTCAGATGTGTTTAGCAGTGCAAAATACTAAGTTGGCATTTTTTCAGAGGACATCAAAATTGGATGAGACAGATTTATGCAAAATATCTACATGCTTGTAAATAGTCTAATGTGACTTTTTAATCAACACAAAACTGTTTTATATTCAGGTTGGCATGCCCTGTGCTGCGAAGTACGAAGAGGATGGCCTTTGGTACCGAGCACAAGTACGGTCCTTCACTGCCCGAGACATTGACGTCTTCTTTGTAGATTATGGCAACACACAGAGTGCTCCTCAGAACACTGTTCTCCAGATGGAGCCAAACTTTGTGACCAAACTTAAGGCTCAGGCAGTGCAGTGTCGACTGGACATGGCTGAAGCAAGGAATGCAGAGGCCCAGCTGGACAAATTCAACGCCTTTACTGGAGAGGAAGAACTAGAGCTGGTTGTGAAGGCCCAAGAAGGCTCGAAGATAGTGGTTGATTTGTTAAAGGCTGGCGTGTCTGTGACGGATGAGCTGAGAGGGGCTCCCCCTGCAGCCAGAGAGAGTCCAGAGAAAATCCGGGCAGGATACACCTCAGGGAAAGTAAGCCCAGGACAGACGGTGTCTGCATTTGCAAGCTTCATTGAGTCCCCATCCCGTTTCTGGATTCAGCTAGCAGGTTGCGATGATGAGTTGACTTCCATGATGGAGACGCTGAGCAAGCACTACGGAAGTGGCACAGAACCAGCGTTAGCCAATCCAACGCCGGGTCAGCCATGCGTGGCTCTTTATGATGAGGACAAGCAGTGGTATCGCGCATCTGTCATGTCAGTCCATGGAACAGAGGTGAAGGTCCAGTTTGTAGACTATGGCAATTCTGAATTGGTGGACCGCCAGAGCATCAAACCCATTTCTTCGGCATTTATGACCTCCCCTCTCCTAGCTATAGAGTGCTGCTTGGATGGCTTTCAGTCTTGCCCTGCACCAGATGATGTGGTCCTGCTTCTTGAAAACTTGGTTTCGGAGCAAGAGCTGTTTGTCACTTTCAGAGGCCCAAAGAATGTTATTGTCAAAGCAGGAAATAAAAATGTCGCTCAGGTTCTGCAAGAGCAGGGATTTGGACCCAAGCCACAGAAGTTGTCTCCTCAGCCCAAAAGTTCCCCTGGGAAGTCATCATTGCCCACAAACCCTCAGAATGCTTCAGCACAACTGCATCTAACTTTAAGAGGTCGACCAGGGTTCGGAGCCTCAAGCCCACCAAGCAATGCTCCCTTGCAAAAGTTCAAGGAGGCCTCACCGCCATCAGGTTCGGCTGCAGCTATCATTACACATCTGGACAACAACAGTGGCATGTTTTGGGTACAGCTTCTGAGCTCCGAGTCCCAGCTTGAGCAGCTAGCATCAAGACTTCAGGCTGTCTATGGTTCAGGTGGCCCGGCTCTTCAAGGACCTCCAGAAAAGGGCATGGTCTGTTGCGCAAAGTTCAGCATTGATGGCTGTTGGTACCGGTCTGTCATTGAGAATGTCAGTGCCGGAAGAGTCCAGGTTCAATTTGTGGACTATGGCAACTCTGACATTGTCCCAACCAGCAGCTTGAGGTCAATTACCCCAGATTTACTCACTGCCCCAGTGCAGGTGTTTGCCTGCAAGTTGAAGGGACTGCAGTCGTGGAATGCTCAGACTGCCAAAGCTTTTTCAAAAACGGCTCTTGATGAACAGCTGAATGTTCGATTCGTGACGTCAGCCTCACCCTTTGAAATACAGGTGTCTGTCAATGGACAAGACTTGTTGCAACTGCTGTTGAAGTCCCCTGCTCCTTCTCCTCAGAAAGGAGTTGGTGCTGGGGTCTCAAGGCCATCAGAGAGAACACAGCAGAGCAGTCCACCAACAAAAGTGGGGTTTGGATCTGCTCCCTCAAAACAGTTTAATGAGAGACCAAAGCAGCGAGCATCTGCCCCTGCATCAGAGGGGGAAGCATCATGGGACAAGGCACCAAAGAGAGGTCAGGGATCACGTATTAGTTCAGCTGATTCTGGATTTTCGAAGACCCCGTCTCCAGTCAAGACACCGGAGCAAGTGTTCCAGTCTCAGCAAACACCCAAAGGAGAGGAGGCTGCCTACGTGTCGCATGTAGCAGATGATGGTACTTTCTACTTGCAGCTGGTAAAGGATATTGATGCCATTGATGGGCTGACATCAAAAGTACGAAATGCTGCCCCGGGGCGTCATCCAAACCTGAAAGTAGGAGCTGCATGTGGAGCCAAGTTCTCCGAAGATGACGCTTGGTATAGAGGCATCATCACATCCATTTCTGGTTCCTCTGCTGAGATCACTTTTGTTGACTTTGGGAATGGAGAGAAGTGCGCATTGAACAGCCTTAAACCATTGCCAGCGCAACTTCTCACCCCACCACTTGCCTATCACTGCCAGGTTGAGGAGATAGGCTTGTTGACCCCAGAGCAGCAAGAAGCTTTCAAGTCGGCTTCAGAAGACCAGGAGTACCAAGTTACATTCAAGAGAGGCAGCCCCTTCCGCGTCATCATGAAGGATGAGAGTGGTACCAACTTGGCCAGCACGGTCTTCAAGCAAACCACCATTCGCCCAGCAAAAGCACCCACAGAAATGGTGCCTGCCACAGTATCGGAAGTGGGTGAAAATGGCCGGTTTTTCCTTCAGCTCTGCAGCGAGGAGGATGCTTTGGCAATTTTCATTGATGAGGTGCAGACTGAGTGTGAGAGGCAGACGGAAAAGCTGAGCTCCTATGAGGAAGGACAGATCTGCTGCGCCAAATTCTCCAAAGATGAGTCCTGGTACCGTGCATCCATTTTGAAGGTTTCTGGAGATGTTGTAACCATTCTCTTTGTTGATTATGGGAACACGGACACAGTGGCCAAGGATGACCTGCTGGTCCTTCCACAATCACTCATGGCAAAGCCAGCCTTTGCTTATGACTGCAGGCTTCATGGAGTGAAAAAATGGAAAGAAGACCAAAAGAAAAAGTTTGATGCCATGACAGATGGGAAGATAATGAACGCTCGGTTCCTCTCCTCTCAACCCCCGTATGAAGTGGAGCTGACCCGCAGCATTGGATTGGACCTGGCAGAGGAGGACGATGCGGACGAACCTGAAAACACGGAAATGGCAGAGGCATCTGCAGACGCAGAAACAGTGGAGGCACCTGCAGACACTGAAGCAGCGGAGGAAGAGTTCACTGATGCGAAAGAAAGCCCTGAGGCTGAAGGTGCCATCACTACAGAAACGCAGGCTGAGCCTGGTGCTGACAAACCAGAGTTCCCTGCTCAGACACCACCAGCCCTAGATGCTTGTGTCATTTCTCATGTTGACTCCAATGGCATCTTCTACATCCAGTTGATAAGTGAGGATGAAAACCGAAATGTCATCACTGAGAAATTACAGGATGCTTGTGAATCACCTGACTGCAAGATTCTGCCCCCTTCTGTCAACCTTGCCTGCTGTGCAAAATTTTCAGAAGATGAGGCTTGGTACCGGGCTGCTGTGGAAAAGGTGGAAGGCGAAAATGTCGATGTTCGCTTTGTGGACTTTGGTAACACAGACTCCATACCTGCAAGTGATGTGAAGGAACTGTCTGCCGAGAACTTATCTGTGCCTCCACTTGCTTACCAGTGTGTTCTGGAGGGCTGTGAATTGGACATGGTGAGCAGCAAGCTGGAAGAACTGACCCTAGACCAGACGTTGACGGTGACCTTCAGGACAACGGAACATTCGCCATATACAGTAAATCTCCAGCTTGAAAATGGCACCGATGTTTCAACTTTGTTTCTGTCTGACACTGATCAGAATTCAGCAACAGTGCCAGCAGCCTCAGATGAAGAAACTACAGAAAGTGTGGATGAGAATGCAGCCACGGATGTGGACAGGAAATGTGTGTCTTTGAACCAAGGTCATCGTATGAAGGTCACTATCAGCCATGTGATCAGCCCATCCCTGTTTTATGTGCAGCGTGATGACAAGCTGACCCAGTTAGATGAACTGGCTGAGACCCTGTTGGAACATTATTCGAGCTTGGCAGAAGGAGATGGCCTGATTGAAAACCTGGCTGTGGACCAGATCTGTGCATCTCTCTTTGGTGAGGATGAAGACAAGTCTTGGTACCGGGCTGTTGTCCAGAGCATTGATGCAGACACTGACTCGTGTGAGCTGTTCTATGTTGATTATGGAAACTCTGACTTGGTGCCGAGGTCATCAGTGCGAGAGCTACCTGCTGAGTTCCAGACATTGCCATGGCAGTGTGTGTCCTGCAGCCTGGCTGGTGTGCACTGTCAAGGGGATGAATGGAGTGAAGAGGTCAACGATGCATTTCAAGAGCTGGCAGAGAGCAAGTAAGCTGCATGTTTATTGGTGATAGGGTTTTGTTATAATTTTGATGTCAATTGTTTTTGTTTCATAGCGGCATAAGTGCGATGGGGGGAAGAAAGTTGTGTTCATTGTGGTTGACAGAGCATTATTAATAGTTTTTGCAAGATTTGTTCAGTTCATTTGGTGTGTTAAAGAAAAAAATCATCTTATTGGGAGAGCGGGGAGTGCAGATCAGATAGAACTGACTTAAGTTAACTCCCAATCAGTTTTGTCTGATTTTTTGTTGTTGGAAATATTTGAAAAATAGTTTTCCTGTTTTTTCATCAACTGAGTTTTCATCCACTATCACAAGTTGTAGCAGGGATGAGTGTCCTGTGTGAAAAGGGTATGTGCATGTGTGCATTGCCAGAATGATAAAGTTCTGTATGAAGGTTTATTATTGAGTTAGATTGCTGTAACAAATATAATGATTAGTTTTGTTTACCCTGTGTATTCTTGCCACTCCTCGCAGATCGGTGCTGGTGGACACCCTGAGCGGTGATGGCATCACTAAGCCTTACCTTGTGCACGTCCTTGACTTGGGCATCTCCATGGCAACGTCACTGCTGGTCCTCAACCTTCCTGGCGTGGAAGCCGCGGAAATGGAAGAACTGGACCGCCATGTAAAGCACATTTTCTCTGACAGCCAAGCAGAAGATTCCTTTGCCTCCACACTTGCAGATAATGGCTTGGAGGACACGGCCCTGGAGGCTGTGGAGACGGGACTTGGAATGAAAGAGGATGTGGACAACTCGGACAAAGAAAGTGTGGATGACGTCAGTGAAAACGAGCAAGAGTTTTCTCGTAAGCTGAAGGAGTGCACAGCGCAGATGGAGTCCACCATGCTGGAAGAGGCTGTTGCTGCACAGCAGAACATCAATGCCACGACACAGGAAGAAACTTCAACTTTTGCAGCAAAAGAGCCAGAGGAAAAACCGGAGGAAAAAGGTGAGGAAGAACAGGAAGAGGAGGAGGACTTTGAGGATGCTGTTGAAGCTGAGGATGAGAACCCAGAAGATGATGGGAATGTGATGGAAGCAGCTGATGATCACCAGCCTGCCTACAGGTTTGTTACTTTGTACAGGAGTCATTGGTAGGAAAGGTTGGTAAAGCATACCAAAGTTTGGGGCAAAGTGGAATATTGTAGAATATGTTTTGAAGAAGGTACAGGGTCTTGATATTTTGTTGGTTTCTTTTTTCATTTCTTTTTTCCATTTGTGAATAATGCTACTGAAAGCTATCATGAGGTGGACAAAAAGTTTGGAAAATATTTTCACGTTTTTTTGGTGTTTTTTGTTTGTTTTTGTTCTATTTTAATTTTGCATGTGTAACTTCCATTCCAGGGGAACAGCTGACTAACAGAAGATGTGAAAATGAAAGTAGTAACTTGTGCTTCACTTTGCGTTTGCAGCTGCGTGTCTGATGGCCTGGCAGAGCTGGAGTGGATCGACATTCATGTGTGTGTTGCTGTTTCTGCCTCTGAGTTCTGGTGCCAGCTGCCTACAGCTCGTGCTGTCTTGTCTGGAAGCACTCTGGGCATTGAGAAGGCTCGTGCCTCGGAAGCTACGACTGACATTAAAGTTGGACATTTGTATCTTGTCTGTGATCCCCCACATGCTAATTGCCGCGCCCGAGTGTTAGCAGCTGACTGTGATGACAATGATAAAGTGACGGTGCTGAAGCTGGACTACGGTACAGAAGAAAACGTCCCCAGAAGCTGCCTTTACCCTCTGGCAAAACACCAGCTTGAACTTCCAGCACAAGCCTTCTGCTGCTGCCTGGATGACAGTGAATCTGCTGCATCCAAAAAGGAGTGGCTGAGTGGTCTCATCACAACAGGCGAGGCGGTCGACAAAGAACTTCAGGTGAAGGTTGTGGGGCGCAAACCCAGTGGAACTCTGCTGGTGGATGTGAGGGAAAAACCCAGCGATGATGGCTTGCCCCCTATGAATAACTCTACCAGCAAGGAGGAGGTGGAAGTTGACGCTGATGCCAGCGGAAGGGTGGGAGGGAGTGAGGTTTCAATGGACACGCTGGAGATCTCACAGCCTGCACTCCAGTCAACCATACTTGGTGACATGCTGTCTCAGTCTCAGATGGAGAAGCTGGACACTGATAAAGATTACACGTAAGAGACTAAGAGGCAGCGTGATTTAAAAATAAATAAATTTTAAGCTGTTTTTTGTTTGTTTTTTGCTTCATTTTCAGTTTCTGTGGTTGACTTGCGTTTAGAGCCCCAGGCGGAGTAACTGTTTCATTCTGCTAATGGCATTACAACCCAGAGAATAAACTTTTTGCTTGTTAATGTTTTACACACACACACACACACAATAATACACGCCATCAGATGAAAGAACATTTTGTTCAATACTTTAGTATCTTTTAGTCAGCCTGTACTCTGTAACTTGTTATGTTTTATTTAGGTTTAGAGCTGATGTACATGTGTAGATTTGTGCTTTCAACAAAGGCCAGACTTGGGTGGCGTGTGAAAATTCTTCATAATATTTTGTTTGATGGCCATTTTCCGCCCCATGAAGTGAATGTAAGATGTGTTTATGGTTTGTAATTTCACCTTTCATGTGATTGCAGTGTGCAAACCTTGGACCAAGGCAAGGAGTATGAAGTGACTGTGGCACGAGGAGGCAAACCAGACTCCTTTTATGTCACCCAGGTGTCGTCAAAAGGTCTGCTTGATGCCCTGGCAGATGACATTGAGGCAGAGGTCAAGGAGAAATCTGAGAGTGCTGCAGCGTGTGAGCTGTTACCGGTAGGCAGTTCATGCCTGGTTCTTGATGACACGACCTCAAAATGGGTCCGTGGCCTGGTGAAATTGTCAGGTGACAACTACAAGGTGAGATAGTCTGCTGTGACTGTGGCTCTCTGTCTTCTGCATTTCTCTCCATTCTGAATGTAATACAACCTATGTGGTTGACGGGTTGTTAATACCTGTGTCTCACTAATGTTTTCTGTCTGTGTCTGTCCATCTCTCTCTCACTCATTCTGTATCTATACACAGAAGCTTGACTATTAATATGTTAAGAGCCTGGCACTCTCAGTGACTGTGCTGTCCAGCTTGGAGCTGTTAGGACAGTTTGGAGAGATTGTGGTAAAATGCTGCATTGTCTTGTTGCAGGTTCTGTGTGTTGACAGCGGGGCTGTGCTGGACATTGGTAAAGAGTGTGTGCGGGAACTGCCGCCTCGCCTTTTGGACACCCCTGCCCAAGCAGTTCAGTGCTGTTTGGCTGATGTGGTCCCTGTGGAGGAGCAGTGGTGTGAGGCTGCTCTCACCTTCTTCACAGGTATTACCGTCTTGCCAAGGATGAAAAAAAAAAATGGCTGTACACAGGTGTCTCAGCCTGCCCTGGCTTGGACAATTTTGGCACATTGTCATATTGTGAAGATTGCGGAGACTGGAAATAGTCTTGACCTGGCATTTTTTGCAGAATGAATTTTCAGTTTCTTTGCTTTCGTTTGAAAGTTAGACAGATTCAAGAAAGGTATTAATAACATTATCCGTTGCACTAGATCAAAGCATAAACGGAGTATTAAAATTGTAACTTGTCCTTGCTGGTCTTGAAGCTATTTCATACCTTGGGCTCTCGCAGCTACTCTTCGTGTGGCCTTTCTTCTTTTGGGTTGCTTTAAAGTGCTAGATACAGTGGGATTTCTTTCAAAATTTGCTTGGCCGAAGTACATGCTGTTGTGTGATTTTGATTACTGTCAATTGATTTTGATCATTTTCCCTCAGTTTTTGAAAATCGCCCCAAACACCAAATTATGTGTCAATTTTTTTTCTTCAGATTTCATAGGTCACAGCCCTCTAAAGCTGACTGTGTCAGGCCTTTCATCTGATCGAGGAATGTACAAAGTGACCTTGAGCGATGAACAATCTCAGAGTGGTGGGGATGCGACAGTGAACCAGATGGGAAGTGGGCCGTCTGTAAACCGCACCCTTGTGGAACTCGGCTACGCAGAGGCTGTGGCTGGTTCTCCTCTGGATGTTGAACTTCAGGTGGAGAGGACCATCAATGATCCTGACCAGGTGGACCAACTGGGTGAGTCGTGATGGCTCTTGTCTTTCTGCCTTTCCTTTGTGCTCTCTCCTTTCCCCATTTGTTAGAAGATGGTCAGTTTTTCCAACTTTTTTGTTCTCACCTGGTATTAGCATGCGCCTGAATTTGGTTTCAAGTCTTTGCAGATGGTCAGTTTTTCTGAAACGAGTTACAATTTAATTTAGCAGCTAGCTTACTCATACTTGCTTGCCTTTACAGCTTGAAAAGATTAAATCACTCTTTTCTTCATTTGACCAAAAATAAAACTTTTCCCCCTGGAACTGGGGAAAACAGAAAATGAACAGATAAAGAAGAGAAAGGTCACCTGACCTCAAGAAAGAGCATAGACTGTTCATGGCAAGCAAATGGTAGTTCTGCTTGCTCACAGGACACAGTTTGAATATACAGGACATGTGGACATAATTGATTTTGTGCCTGCTTCAGAGGACATCATTGTATATATCTATATATATATACACAAATCTGCTGAGCCAAGCTTGGGATTTGCACTGAAATTTGCTGACTGCAACTGAAATTGGTTGAATTTACTGAAATCTGAAACAGTAACTGCTGGCATTCTAAAACAAGATACAAACACATAAAAGGTTCAAAAGAACGCTATTTTTTGTCAGAATTTAAGTCAAAACCTTCCCTCACCTTTCTGTCTGGCACTGTAATGTGCTGTTTAAGTTTTACATCATACAATATTCATTGCATCACACCAGTTACATGTCCTTGTCATGCCAATGTTCTTCCAAGCACTGGACATGAAAACAACGTAGCTTAACCAAAACCAGATAAGTGCCTTAGTTCTACATCTCCTTGTTCACTGTTTCAAGTGTTGTTTTGTAGCTTGATAAAGGGGATTACTCCCAAAATTTGCATGTTGTTTTGTCCTAATAAATGGCATTCTTTTGAACCTTTTAAGTGTTTGGATTCTGAAATTACTGAAGTAATCTTTGTTGGCCTTGCTGCTGCTTTCAGAAATTTCCTTCTCTGAGGTTTCCTGCCTGCGTGAAAGCTCCATAGGGGAAAGCAGCGATGCAGAGGACCAGTACACAGAAGAGGAGAGAGATGTTGTGGATGCTGCAGGCGATGCCACTAAAGCCTTCACCACTGAATCTGATGAAGGTAGGAATTTGTGCTGTGTACAGGTTACAGTAGTAATGCAGAAGTGTATTCTGACAGAGTCCTACTATTCTGCTGCCACCCCTACCACTTTTGATGACCTTGACTGTGTGTGCAGGTCACAGAAAGATCAAATGAAAATTAAAAAAAGATCCTGGTCCAAATGACTAAAACAATTATTAACAAAAAGTGGGGGGATTCTTACGTCCATGGTGATAGACCTTTGCACAATATGCATTTCTGTACTTTGGTTTGTAGGTATGTGAAATTGGTGGTGCACTTCCATTATGCAGCCAGTGGTGACAAAAGCCTTCAGTGCTGGCTTTTTCTAGGGAATTGCTGGAATTTACACTTTTGTCCCAATTTTTAATATGGTGAACAGGAGCTACTTTAAAGTCCACTTTGGCATTGGCAAAGTCAAAATGATTGAGTTGAGACTTTGTGCAATTGTTAACGTCACAAGATAGTTGCTGTATGTTGACCTAGCAAGTGCCTTTATGCTGGTGTTTTCTTTAAGTGAAAATGACTAAATTATGCATGTTAATTTATGATTCTTTTACAATTTAAACGATACTGGTTTTGTTGACCTGGATCCATTTTCAAGGTGATAGGAGAAGATGATGCCAGTTGAGTGATTTTGAATGAATCAGTTTAGCATTTGTTTTGTTTAGTATGATGACAAGATACATGCATGTAATTGCTGTGTGAATACCAAAAACACAGTCAAGAATCTATAATTATACA
Source organism: Alviniconcha marisindica (assembly GCA_018857735.1). NCBI lineage: Eukaryota > Metazoa > Mollusca > Gastropoda > Provannidae > Alviniconcha > Alviniconcha marisindica. The sequence goes on along the minus strand of JABMCL010000737.1, from coordinate 312,322 downwards.
GGTTTTTGTTGTTCAACAGACAACAGGCACTGTAAGTATTTGTGTGCTGTGTAGTGGCTTAGCTTCACTTGGTGATCCTGATATATATGCACATTGGATGTTGCTTCATCTGTCTGGTGATCGTGGAGTCTTTTTCTGGAGGTTTTGGTGTGTCGGTGTCAAACATGGGCATTCTCTCCTTCCTTGCTATTCTGAAACTCTGCATACTGCTTATGCTGGGCTGGATGTGCAGACATACATTGCCTTTCAGCAGATTCATTTTCTTTGTAGAACTAAATTATAATAACAAATAGATAACTTTTGTATAGTGCTATACATAATACTGTACTCTTGCTTTTTGTCAGCCTCTTTTTATTTATTTATCTATCTCCATGGGGCTTACTTTTTGCTGTCTCTTTTTGACAACATTACTGCACTATGAGCATGACTTGTACATGGATACTGAGCGCTTTGCAATTCTACAGACATCACCATCATCATAGTCAAGTGCAACTACATGATACCAGTGGATGAGTGTGGATAGTGCAGATCACTTACCCTGTTTTTATGGTCCTGGACAAAGTGGATGAGTGTGGATGGTGCAGATCACTTACCCAGTTTCCATGGTCCTGTACAAAATGGATGAGTGTGGATGGTGCAGATCACTTACCCTGTTTTCATGGTCCTGTACAAAGTGGATGAGTGTGGATGGTGCAGATCACTTACCCAGTTTTCATGGTCCTGTACAAAGTGGATGAGTGTGGATGGTGCAGATCACATACCCAGTTTTCATGGTCCTGTACAAAGTTGATGTTGTTTGCCTTTCATTAACACCATCTGCAGGCTTCTGTCTTGATTAGAACTAGAAGTGTGGGCAAACCAGCTTTTAACTTGTTCAGTCATGGCTTTTGGTTGAAAAAAATGTGACAACAAAATAAAAGAGTACACTTATTCAAATTATAATTATTGCATCAGTAGATGTGTGAACACAATTCACTTACAAAGGTGGAGTACTGGTTGCCTTGGTGAGCATTTGGTGGGTACATTTATTACCATTTTCTTATTATTAGGCAACAAGGGAGGAGTTGCTTTTTGTGTGTGCTAATTGCTATAAGTATAACCACCATCCTACCTAAAGTTCAGATTACTTGGGGGGCGGGGGGGGGGGGGGGGGTGTGGGTGGTGACTTGCTGCTGAGAATGTAATACTGATAGACCACTTTCAGTATATATATATATATATATATATATATATATATATCTCATAAGTCGTATTTTCATATTCATGACATAAAGTTTTATAATTGATTTTGGTTTGGTTTGGTTTTTTATCTCTCAGCCGTCTTCATTTTTCTTTGTAGTTTCGCTGCCAATGAAATTTTGTTGACCACTGAATTCTCTGTGGTATTTAAGTCTTGTCCTTCAAACCTTGAATTTGAGCATCCTGTTTACAAAATATTCAGTGGTTATGGGGCATTAATATTAATAAAGTTGATGGTTGTGATAAACTGCACTTGTAGTCTGTTTCCATATCTGGATTTCTTTTCTTCTTCCCCATACATGCATTTATTACCCCTACTATGCAGCACATTTTCAGATGTATGTGATCTATTCAGTACAGCTTCTTTTCATACGGCATGTAAACTCTTTGAAACTAACACAGGTGAAACTTGGCTTTGGATACACTGATTGAAAATGAACTGTTCCTGTTGCACTGCATTAAACTCTTTCCTTGTAGGACATATTCCTGTGTAATGATTCTTTGTCAGGAAGAACTAATGTAACATTATGTTCCTTGCCACTTTGTTGCATGGATGGGTTGTATTTTTGACTTGTGTAACTTGCTCTTAAATGTGTAGAAATATATTTTTTAGGAAGTACTTTCATGCCTCTTGCTTTTTAAAGATTGACTACCATACAAAATATAAAATATGGTATGAAGTACTGTACATGTACTCTGAAGTGAACTGCATCGAACATGTTTCAGTAAACGTCCTCATAGCATTGATACCTGTGCCGTACCATTTTGAATATGTTTTTCTGATGTTGAACTCAGTTATTTTTTGGAGCAAAGGTGGGCTACAATGTACAGTGTTTGTGGAATTAATGTTGGTGCTCTGATGTTGACAGGGATACATTGGTACAAAGAGAACCTGAGTCACAAGATTTTGAAGAGACTTTTTTTCTTCTCTTTTTGAAATCAGAAATGGTATTGGTCAAAGAGGGCCATATTCAACAGTGACTGTGAAATTGCTATTCACTGGTGCTGTTGGGTAGCATGGAATTACAGAGCCATTTTGTAAAATCAGTACATGAGCACCCTTGGATAATTTATTTCAGAAACTGTACAATTTTGTTTCCCAGACTCGTGAGATTTAACTCTTGTTATAATTCTTTTTTGAAAAAACTAAAGTTATTTCAGCTCTGTTGTCGTTGTTTTCCAGAACTTGGTGCAGTTCAACCATTTGGTGCCAGTGAAGATGACCCTGACATTGCAGCTATGGATGCTGGTGACACAGCCAGATTAACCACCGCCTTGGAAGATGGCATAGTGGAAAGCAACACCACCAGTGTCAGAGTCTGCCAGTCATGTGCTGAAGATGGAGAGACCAGTGTGGCAGTAGATGTGCTTAAAAATGGTGACCTCATGAGGTCTAGTGCAACTGAAAAAGAACTGGAGGGATTTGGTGAGGGCCTTGGTAGGAAGTATGAGGTCAGTGGGGTTGCGCGATTGGCTCTGGGAGCTGAAAGTGGCAGTGAAAGAAGTGATGAGTATGTTGATGTTAATGATGCAGTGGACGCTGCTTTGTGTGATGCAGGTGTTGTGTCTGAAAGTGTTGATGTTGTTTCTTCCGCTGCCCCAGGTGACGGTATTGGGCCCGTTTGTAATGATGATGATGATGTACAGACTGCTAAAAGTGATCCTTTGCATTTTGCTTTTTCAAGCGAACCCACAGTGACTTCAGAATCCACTGAGGGTGTTTATGCTACTGCAGAGGCTCCTCTTGCTGTTGAAGACGGCAACAGTAAGGTCATGTATTTAGGTGATGCCGGTGATGGTGATGATGATACAGATGAGTGCTTTAGAGAACAAGTAGAAGAAGGGCAAGATGCTTGGGATGGAGCTCTTGCAGCAGAGGAGGACCAGATGCAAGAAGTCAGCTCGGAAGAAGAGGGGACTGCTGATGACCAAGCAGTACTGACAGCAGATGATATGGTGGGTATCACATCAGGAAGGACAGGTGACCAAGTAAAGGAGATGACAGATGACGAGGACCAAATCTGTAAGACTTCAGATAATTACCAGGGAAGTGACACCAAAGATGCAGAGTGCAATTTGCGTAGGGGTGAAGCCATTTTTGAAAGTTCTGCTTTTGGATCTCCAGTCACCCCAGACACAGAGAAGGAAGATCTGGGTGCAGCGGCAAGCTGTCAGGGAAAGGGTGCTGAAAATGATCAAGGCCAAAGTGACCTCCCTCCAGCTGTGCCTCCCAGCTCTTTTAATTCTCCTGTTGTTGAGTGTCCATTCAACAGTGAGTCTTCTCCCATGACAGAAGCCAACACTGCACAGGTTTACCCCATTCCTGCAGATTGTGAGGGAGAGTCCAGACAAGGTGTGGTAGAAGGCAGTGGACACTTTGGCCGGGTTTCTGAAAAGGCAGGGGATGGTCTGATTATGCCAGAAGAGGATGTTGACCCACACAGCTCCGTCTGGGAGAATGAACCTTCAGAATGCCCTCTGCCATCCTCCTCTGATGAGTCAGCCTTTGACATTTCTTTTAGACTGGAAAAGCAAGGAGAGCCTACCCAGTTGGAAATGACCCCTTCCTCCAGGCCTCCAAGCTTTTCTATAGTGGTCCCAGGAGAACCCAATGACCGACCAGCAGGTACAAGCTCACCCAGGTTGCCTCCCTCTCAGTGGCCCTTCAGTCTTCACTTCCCTTGTGGAGATGATGACAAACCTGCAGAGACGCTCACTGCTGAACCAGCAAATGGCAGCCCTGCTTCTCCTGGGGCTGAAGCAGAAGGTGCAGATAATGAGTGTGCATCAGAAGAAGACTCTGACAAGCAAGCGCCTGACTCTGAATCTTTATCGGCAAGCGCTTCTGGAGAGCTCCTTGATGCTCAGCTTACAGCAGACGACATGGAAATGGTGGCTGCACAGCTGGAGAACATGGCCGTGCTGGAGATGCAGCAGCATGAGGATGAAGAAGCTGAAGAGCACCGGGAAGAACTGACTCGGATGATTGACGACTATGGCAACAGCATTGAACCAGAGGATGATGAGTCAGCAGGCAACAAAATCCAGACCGACATGTTTGAGGCGGAAGTTGAAGGAGAAGTGACCCCACACAGCTTGGCCTCTGAAGACATTGAAACCCTTGGGTCGAGGTCAGACCATGACAGCAGCAGAGAGGAGGCGGAGGTGGTTGCCCCACAGGGCATAATGGAAGGTTCATTGGAAAGATCAGATCACTATGGCAGCAGAGAGGGGGAGGTTATCAGCACACACAGAGTTCTGTCAGACGACGCTGAAACTCCACTGGAAAAATTAGACCATGACAGTGGCAAGGAGGAGGAGAAGGCAGATACTCCACAGAGTGTAGTAGAAGAAGATGCCGAAAGCCAAGTAGAAAGTTCAGACCGTGGCAGCGGCAGACGGGATGAGAACGTTGTAGGTCACCACAGCATAATGCCAGAAGATACTGAAAGTCCAATGAAAAGGTCAGACCAGAATAGCAGCAGAGATGAGGAGAAGGCAGTCACCCCACAGAATGTGACAGAGGAAGATGTTGAAAGTTAAGTGGAAAGATCAGGCCACAACAGCAGCAGAGAGGAGGGGTTCAGTCCACACAGGTTGACTTAAGATGTTGAAGCCCCACTATCAAAATCTAAATGTCATAAGCAGCGTAGAAGAGGAGATGGTTGCCAGTCCACACCATGTATCATCAGAAGATTCAGGCAGTCCACTGGAAAAATCAGGCCATGGCAGCAGGAGAAAGTTGTTGGTCCACACAGCGTAACATCAGAAGATGCTGAAGTCCACTGTCAAAATGGAACCATGATAACAGCAGAGATGAGAAAAATAGGAAACTTTTATCCAGTGTAACGTCAGAAAATATTGAAACTGCACTGAAAAGATAAGACCACGATAGCAGCAGAGAGGAGAAGGTGGTGGTTGTATTGTTGCAGTCAAGATGAAAGTAAGCAGACTAATACACCAATAGGATTAGGAAATAAACGGCTCAGAGTTTGGTGGTAGACATGTGCCCATCAGTGCCAGTACCCCAGTTACTTTGTATTGTATTCTGTATATACTTGAGCATGAATGAAAAAATGTACAGCAGTACATCATCATGCTAAAAGAATACATCAGTCCTGCATGTATATTATGTACAGTGTGGTCAATGCACAGAGATGTATACCTGTGTTAAGACCTATGAATCTATGTTACAGACTTTGATTCTCATTCAGTTCCTTCACTCCTCTTGTGCGCTGCAATATGGCTTCCATGTTTGTGGTTTTCCTTGTCTTTTTTGGTTGCCCTCTTGTTTTGTTTCGAAAGTGTTCTGAGACAATGTTGTGATTTTCCGTTTGATGAAGAGTTGTACTCCTCGTGGGAAGATTCAGATGTAGAAGAATTTTTGTAGCACAGTGAAACCCCTGTGGAAAGACCCCCTCATGAGAGTTCACCTGTGTTCTAAGACCACCACCTCTCAAATCACATTCTGCATATCCCAATGAAATTTACTACCTTTCCAAAGACTCGGCATTCTTTTAAGATCATTCTCTCTGGATTTTGGTATCCAGATTTTGTGCAGTTAAAATCCAAGCTCTATTAACTGGATTTTGGCATCCTGAGATTTGTGCTGTTGAAGTGGTGTTAAAAACCAAGATCTGTTGACTGGATTTTGGTATCCAGATTTTGTGCTGTTGAAGTGGTGTTAAAACCCAAGATCTGTTGATTGTATTTTGGTGTCCAGATCTTGTGCAGTTGAAGTGGTGTTAAAATCTAAGATCTGCTAACTGGATTTGGGCATCCTTTGGTTAAAGTCCAAGATGTTAACTTGATTTTGGCATCCTGACCCTGTGCGGTTTTTGGGGCATTAAAATCCAAGATCTGTTAACTGGATTTTGGGGTGGTCTTGTGTCAGAGGTCCCATTGTGCTCTTCATGATTATGTACATAAAATTTCAAAGAAGATTGACAGATGACTGCACCAGTCAAGAGTTGATGGTCCTGTCTGCTCAGGGTTTTGTAGTAGTATTACTTTCCCCACACCCATTGCTTTTTCTTGGTTTTTGTTGGTCTGATTACCTTTTGAAGTTGCCAAAATGGACCGTTACTTAACTGTCAGTGCAAAATAATTGAATGTTTAAGAAGGAAATGGTGAAACCTTTTGATATCCTTTAGTGCAAGCTGTACACAGTGTAGTTGGCTGATTCTTTGTCTGTTTGGCCAGATTGATCAGCCTCAGTGCCCCCCAAAACACTGTTTAGGTAAAGGGCTGGTAATGTTACAAAATTAACCATCTCTTGGTGACTTGCATGTACAGTAGGTTTATTTTCAAGGATGTTTGTCCCTTTAGCCAGTTGTGGGCATGGAGTAACTTGAAAATCAACAATCCAGCAATATTATACAACGCAGAAAGAACTCCCCCCCCCCCCCCCCCCCCCCCCAAAATGGTAGTTTATTGATACATTTTATTTTACATATTTTACATAACACTTTATCACACAGTGTGCTACACTGAACAGAACTTGTGCATTGGTCACTCACAAACCGTAAGGTTACAAGTACAGGTGCAAGATGCCATCACTGTCTCCAACACAGTTACAACAAAAAGCACCCCTAAGCAGAGAGAGAAAGCAAAAAATCATTTGCTAGATCTCTTCATGCTTCCGTGGATTCAGTTTTGAATGACTGGCCTTGAAGACAAACTGTAATGGGCTGAATGGTGCGTGACACTGCACATTAAAGCTGTGTAGTTTTGTTTTTATCTTGCCAGAACCTGGCTGACCATTTAACTTTTTTGTTTTTTTCAGTTGTCACTAGAGCCTGGTTGATTGCTACAGCAAAAAAAGAAAGAAGATAATATTTAAAAAAAAACATGGAGTTCACAATTGGTTCCTTTTATCATACCTGCAAATATGACAATTGGACCTAGTAGTTTCCACATTGGGGATGACAAGGTAGGATGGATGGATTTTGCAGGTCACATGTATTTGAAACTTTGAGTCTGAGCTGCTTCTATGGTTTTGCAGTAAGATTCTTCCGTCCCCATGCCTTGTACCAAGGAGAGGAGAAGAATGAATGCATGTATTATTATACTTCAACTTTGCTGCAGTTATCACTATTCTATTATCAGAACGTCTTGTGAATCAGAGATTCTTATTAATCACGAAGTAAGGAACACGTGTACAAGTACAGTCTGTATGCTGCTTGAAAAACAAAAAGTAGTATGTGACAGTAATTATTTTGTTGTGACACTTTCACAGTGAACAGCTATTATCAAACCAGTTATTACAGTCATTGTGTGCTCTCCACTTTAGTTTGTGTGTGTTCCATGTAATGTCTTTTTTTTTTTTACTGTAGTATTTTTGCCTCTTCATTCCAGTAGTAGCAACAATATTGAAATTTTCAGAAAGGAATTGTGCAAAAACAACTCTTTCTGTACTCTGAAAAGAGGAAATCACACACACATGTGTGCTTGCGTGCTTACACATACACTCTTTTTCTGTGAGTGGGATTTGATTTTGGCAACCACTATGTGTTGCCTTTTGCTCACATTGAAAAGGATTTGGTTCAGGAGCCACCGCTTGGCAGCTGCTGTGCACATAGCAACTTCTTTAAGGATCCTGTTCTGAGAAGGCTTGTTCTGCTTTAACACAAGTGCTCCAGGCATGCTTCTAAACTTGTGACTCAGATTCCACACACACTTGAGCTTGCCATTTGTATTCTGGCGTGACCGCACATGCTCTGCAAAAACAACTACAACAAAAAACTGTTGCCAAAGCCGATGAACCTCAAGAGGCAAATGTGATGAAAGTAAAATTGAGTGTCTTTGGTATTCTTTGACGGGCTCTGTTGCCAACTTTCTCACTGAAAGCAGATGCAGCATTCCTGTTACAAGCCAGTTTATTCTGTCTTCTAAACAGAAAATCACAGCAATTTTTGTTTCTGTATGCATAGTTCAAGGGAAAGGAAAGGAAACAAACATGTCATGCCCAGTCGAACCATGATAGTTATGTCAGGTGAATTCATGGGAGCATTGGTATTGGTGCATGAGTGCAAAAGAGCATTGGTATTGGTAACTATTTCTGTACATGGGATGAGACGATGATGGCAACTTCAGTGTATGTAATATTGAGGTTTATGGTAGTGGTGTCTAGGTTTTCTTGGTTTTGGTTGGTTTTGCTTCAGTGCTAGCTTTGAAGGGCATTGCAATGGGAAGATTTTTTTGGAATACTTCGACTTTTTCTTTTTCCTTTGGTAATCAAGTTGTATGAACAATTCATTGATTTTTGTGCGTGTCTTGTTAATACCATCAACTTAAATAAAAAGGTGAAAATGTGCTACAGTTTTGGAGCTGTCTTTTATTTTATTTTTTTGTTGCTTTGTTTATTTGTTTTTTTATGTTACGGTTTTGGAGCTGTCTTTTATTTTATTTTGTTGTTGCTTTATTTGTTTTTTTATGTTTGCGTTGTTGCTGTGTATTTTTTATCCTCCTCTTCATTCGCTGACGTCACACTGCATCATTCACCACATAGATTGCAGTTTTTCCGGCCATGGTTAGGTGCTGAATAATATCTAAGATGAAGCTGTTGTTGCATAGGCTGTTACCCAAAATGTCAACCCCCTTCCACAATTCTTCAGTCAGGCCTCCAGTCTTTTCCATCTCTCTTTTTAGTTTTTACTTCCCATCTGAGAATCCACTCGGCCGAAAAAATGTCTGCATTTAAAAAATGCGAGATGTATTCTGTTTACCCATAAAGTCTGCCTCTTCCGCGCTCACTCATAACAGTAACTGAAAGATTTAACATGTGGTGATCATCTTGGAAAACATATTTGCCACACCACATTTTGTAGACATCCAAACGGATTTGAACAAATGAAAGTAGAAACAAGCTGTTTCAGACCTTTTTATTGCCACACATTTTGATTGTCATTTTCAATTTCAACGATTTTCACAGGCGGTTGGTTGAACTGAAATACAGTGCTGCAATTATGGTAATTAAACGGTTGTGGAAGGCTGTGCTGCAACAGTGCGAGTGAGTTTTCAATGGCAGCGGTTAAACGGTCAAACTCGGTAGGATAGGGACAACAAACACAAAACGACCGCCGAAAAAACAGAAGAAAAGTAAATAAATGTTTAAGCAGGTTTTGCCTGTAGACACCTTTCGACTAAACAAAATGGTCAACGAGAAACAAACAACAATTAAAAATTAAAAATAAATCGAATTTCACGTGCCTACACAAAGATTGAGCTGTGGTGAAATATGTCTGAGCAGCTTTGCCTTCCCCCCTCCCCTCTCTCTCACACACACATACAGGTTGTCACTTGTGACTTGCTCTCGCTCCCGCATGGAATATTGTTATTCCCCCCCCCTCACACACACACACACACACACACACCGTCCGGACAGCAGAGCACATATTTTTATGAAGTTCATGGCACCACATGTTGTACATAGGGGTCGATGTTCTTTGCCACTTGGTGGCACAGTTTTAAACTTTGTTTCATTTGCACAGACTCCCTCTCACACACACACACCTCACACACATTCACACGTACACCCCCCTCCCGCCCCGTCCCCCTCTCACACACGCACCCCACCCCCACCCCCGCGCTCTCTCTCTCTCTCTCTCACACACACACACACGTACAGTCTCATACGGTTGTCCGCCGCCTCACACTGCAGTGGTATCGGGGCGGGAGGAGTACGGCTCCAGGGGTCCACGGTATCTTGTCCAGCGAAACCACCTCGCCGTTCTTGGGCGGGAGGAAGTCGAAGCGTTGTAACAGAGTCGTGATGAGAAGGAACAGCCTCGTGCGAGCGAATGTCTCACCTGGACACGTCCTCTTGCCGATACCAAACGGCAGAAGGCTGAAACACGTCCCGTCGTTCTGGGTCAGAGTGTGGCTGCCGGTAAGTTTATCTAGAGATTCATGCAATCGCAAGTGCTGAAGTAGGCTGCGTGAAGTCCTATCACGTATCAGTGTGTACGGCAAAGATGTTCCCCCCGCCGGCGTCGGAAATAGTCTAGACTGATGCGTCAAAGTTTGGTAGTAAAATCCGTGCACCACGGATCTCTCTCTCTCTCTCTCTTTCTATAACGTCACTTGCAAGAAATAAACCCCTGAATATGGCAGCTGTGGTGACAGTCTGGAAAATTTTAAAGCCAAATTCAGTGTTTTTCTTTGAATTTTTATCATACATGCTATATACATCCATATATATAATCCAATCAAAGACTGAACAGTGTGTATATATATATATATATATATATATATATATATATATATATATATTATATATTATATTGTGTGTGTGTGTGTGTTTGTTTGTGATATATATATATATATATATATATATATATATATATATATATATATGGGTGTGTGGTGTGCGCGTGTGTGTATCCAAATCGAGGACTGAACAGTACTATATATATAGCTCAATCAAAGATTGAACAGTACTGTACATATATACATCTCAATCAAAGACTGAACAGTGTATTATATATATATATATATATATATATATATATATATTCCCAGTGACAGATTGAACAGTATCATCCATATATATATATATGGACATACTCCCTCATTTATATATATATCCTAATCAAAGATTGAACAGCAAATATATTGCAATCAAAGCCACACTAAGAACTGTGCTATTTATTTCTGTACATGGGCATCATTCTCTTTGGAGGACTGGTCAAGGTGGCCTAAGCCTACGTTAGCATGCGCTTTCTGCTCCTAGTCTTGGCGTAATTTCCCTGTCTGAGCCAGAGTGACCGACACGATGCCTTGCACTCCGTACTTCCAGCCGGAAACCCGGCTCCCACTGCCGGACATGCTCCTCAATCCTGCCGGAAACCCGGCTCCCACTGCCGGACACTGTGCTCCTCAGTCCAGCGGCAACCCTACCTGCTTTCAGACGGGCCACTGACTTACTTTCATAATGACTCCTTTTGAGGAGTCGGACTGCAGTGGGAACGAAAGAGTTTCCTCTTCTGTTGGTTCCGTGTGCCAGTGATCTGAACCGGCTCCCGTGGGCCAAGCTCAGAGTCCCTTAACCCTTTCTCTGCTATGCTTGCCGCGCCGTCACTCGGAAAACGGCCAATAAAAGTGCCAAATTTGAAATCATTAAGGCTTTTTTTGCCCCCTTCGCGTGAGCACGTGAAAGGATTTCGATCAAAATGCACAGTATTGAAAGTAGATTTGATAAAGGACCATCAAATATACTGTTTGCAGGCGTGCATGAGTGCAATGTTTAGGCCGGAATTTTTTCAGGCTGAGGCAGTGAAGGGATTAAAACAGATTCCACCCTGCGTAAAATCTGTTGGTCACAGAACAAGGATAATGTCATAACTTGATCACAGATTATTTTGGGGTGGGGAACTAGCATATCAAAAGACAGTGAGGTTGATGCCGGCACGTGTAATGTCTACTGATTCAGCGTGCACTTACTTTTTGCGCTTCGGATGATCAGCAGGCAGAAGTTGTCCATCTTTGTCTAAGAATCGCTCTGGTTTGAACTGGTCGGCATTTTCCCAGGCACTGGGGTCTCTGCCACACTCCCACTGGTTGGCAAATATCTGTACAAGCGAGACGTAGGCTATAGGTCGTTTTTGTGTGTGTGGTGTGTGTGTGTGTATGCGCGCGCGCTCTCTCTCTGTCTCTGTCTCTCTGTCTGTCTCTATCACACACACACACACACACACACACACACACACACACACACACACACACACACACACACACACACACACACACACATATATATATATATATATCCACAGACAGTCACACACATAACCACTGATGCGAAAACATACTTGACTCACCACAGCATGTTTAGGAATACGATAACCCCCCAGCTGTATTTCCTTGCTGCAGAAGTGAGGCAAGCCCAGGGGGAAGAACCTCATGTAGCGAAGCACTTCCAGCAGAGTGGCTTCCTAAAAACGAATAGAAATCAGTGGCCTAAACCGTATTAACTGGCTGGTTATACGTGGTTGAATACTGACGGGGACAACCGTCTCAGTCGAAGATAATTTTTTCCCCTCGAGTCCCAGATCAGTATTGTACCCCGTGACGATGGTGACGCAACGATAATAATTATGCTGAATCAAAAGGAGAACCGGCACATCAAATAAGAAGATGCAAAATTAACGCATTCCAGTTTAGGCCTAGCTTAGTATCAGTAGCTGATATATATATATATATATATATATATATATATATATATATATATATATAGAGAGAGAGAGAGAGAGAGAGAGAGAGAGAGAGAGAGAGAGAGAGAGAGAGAGCCTCACACATATGTAAAAGGTATACACTTTGCATTAGACGTGATGACATGCTTTTGACAACTTTAAAGAGTAAACAGAAGTGTTAGAGGATTATGACCTGGCTTTGGTCGGCCGTCTCTGAACCTAACGAACTCTGTGTTTTATCTTCCTGCACACACGTATTGAAGATATTAGCTTAGATATTGATCGGTGCCCTTGTGAGACATGCCCACCAACCCCAGAGCACGTCCCGCAGTTCTGTCCCTCATGCAAGGAAGCACGGAGACAACACTGACCTCAACGAATCACGCAAACTTTGTTTACGACATCCTTTGGAGCTTTTCTGCGAGCGTGGATCCTTGGGGCCAATGCTGTGTCCGTGCTTCCTTGTATAGGGGGCAGAACTTCAGAACATGTTCTGGGATTTGTGGGCCTGTCTCACAGGGTCAGTCGTCTGTTTAGGACTACAAGACCAAGGCGGATACAAAACGGATTATTAATACCATCATGTTAAACGTCTGAGGGAAACATCTGAAGCAAGAATGACTGCTAGCGTGCTAAAACAAGACCGAAACACATAAAAGGTTCAAAAGAATGCTATTTTATTAGGACAAAACACAACATGTGAATTTTCGGGGTAATCTGAGGGAAGACTTTATGGAACGTTGAAGAAGAATTAAACAAAATAATTACATTATTATTATTATCGATCGCTTTTATATAGCGCTATTTTCCGCTCTCGAGCAGACTCACTGCGCTCGAATGTGATTCTACATGACTGAGTGAATGGCTCTATAGCGCGTTTTTGAATATCCACCGAAGTGGTGTACTTACAGCGCTGGCATGGCTGGTGCCACATGAAACTGCTGCCATCTCGGTGCATTCTGTGTCCAAACCATGCACCATGTCACTTCATGCAAAGCCACATACGTAAGGTGTAAGCGTGTTTATCTGTAACCTGCCACCTGCACTTTTGGCAGAATGATCGGGGTCTTTTACGTGCTACTGCGGTAACACGGGGGTGGAACGGATACCGAAATAAGAGTCAGCACAGAAAGTTGACACTGGAGAAGAAAATTCTCCCGCCGCTCCTGCAGGGATTCGAACCCGCGACCCTTTCGATCACGAGTCCGGCGCTCTAACCACTGAGCTATCCCCGCTATCCAGTAGCAATGATCTGGCCACCGTGTGTGGACACCGCCAGAGTCGTTGTCAGGACTGAACGGAAAGGTTACTTGCTGTATAGTGGCAGTGCTTGCGATCGTCAAGCGTTGGCGATCTCTGACCCACTGTGCGGTCCACCTCCTCCTGTATGGCATGTGCAACACGGGGCAGGTTGAGCAGAACGAGTACCGTGCTGAGAAAGGACGTCAAGGACGTCACGTAACCTGGTGAAAACAAGAGGACTGAGTGAAAGAAAACCGTGCAGACAAAGTGGTGGATGACCTGTCAGCCGAGCCCAACTCTTTTGGGTATCAATAATAATAATAATACATTTGATTTATAATCCAACTGTCCCAGTTCTAAAAACGAGCTCCAAGCAAACACATGTTTGGGTAACATAATTATCAACGGCAATATCCACTTTTAGCCCCGTCGGTTCGCAGTCCTCAAATGGTTTGAGGATGCGTGTGTGCGTGTGCGTGTGTATAGCACTGGCATAGCACGGAATGAACTGATATATGTGGATATGCCAACGTACTGCATACTTCAAGTTCATTCCGCGCACGCACGCACGCACGCACGCACGCACGCACGCACGCACGCACGCACACACACACACACACACACACACACACACACATATATTCTCATACCATTTGAGGACCGTGAACCGACGGGGCTATAAGTGGACATAGCCTTATCAACAGTCTTGGGTGTCGGTTAACAGTCTCTGGGATCGCAGAATAAGCGCATGCGTGGATTATGAAGACTTGGGTACCAGTCTAGAATCAGTTGTATCAAGTGGCGATGTAAACACGCAAGGTTTTGCGTGGAAGTTTTTATGCGCCATATACAAATTTTTATTCATTCATTTAATCATCTAAGTGAATGGACGGATGACCTGTCAACAGTCTTGACTCATGCCGGCAGCCAACATCCCTTGGTTAAACAAATGGATAACGTATGCGTACTTGTCTACGGTCTTGGCTGGTGTCAGACAAAGGGACCTCTGACCTATCTTTGGTACGAAGTCGGCGCACACAGCTTGAAAACCCGGCATGTATTCTACACACACACACACGCACGCACGCACGCACGCACGCAGAGAGAGAGAGAGAGAGAGAGAGAGAGAGAGAGAGAGAGAGAGAGAGA